>JXTB01000123.1:40366-115500 GCA_002914805.1 Parasponia andersonii
TTTTCCATCTATTCATGACGGACTTAATTGTCTACAGCGTGGCGATTCTAATGGTGGCTTAAGAAACCCCTGCCCCGAACATTATTCCCTTGTTCAACTATATTTTTCTCGTTTGTGGAGTCACTACTATTGAGTTGATCTTGTTTATGTCACTCACTTATGGTGGTTTTGAGTGATTAGTGCTTTTGGATTACTATTCTATAATTATTGCTATCAGGTGTTAATCAAATCACTTGATCTTGTTCATGTTACTCACTTATGGTGGTTTTGTGTGATTAATGCTTTTGGATTACCATTCTATAATTATTGCTATCATGTGTTAACCAAATCACTTGACTTGTTTGTTTGAAAAGGCTCCAACTAGATTTTAGTTGACTCCCGGAACACCCGAACCAAAGAAGGCAGAGATGTCCCTCTACCTTGTGGATGATTATGTAAATTGTTTTAATAATGTAGTCATGTAGGTTCTTATTGTTTTAGTATTCAACAGAATTTTAGCTAGATTTTCTTCTAAGCGGCTGCACGAAGCAAGGGATGGCATCCAGATTATAAGTTTTAAGATAATTAATGCTAAAGGAGTACTAAAAATGGCACAATTCTTCATTAGAATTGTTACAAAATACGAAGAGGACTGAAAAAGGAAAAATATATGCTTGTGTACGCTAGCTAACAATTAATAAACATCAACGAAATATATCATGGTAAACGAGAAAATACAACTAATATACATCAAGGTAATATATGGCAGTAAATGAGAAATAGATTCGCAGTATATTGTGAGGGGCATTGATTTGTAGAAGTTCGTTTTCCTCAACACGCCATCAAGAACACTAATCTTGGATTTCAAAGAGTTAAAACGTGACGAACTCAATGGTTTGGTCAAGACATCAGCAAGTTGTTCTTTAGTAGAAACATTAAAGACACGAAGTAGACGTTCGGACACTTGATCACGGACAAAATGATATTCAATAGCTACATATTTCATGCGAGAATGGAACACTGGATTAGCGTAAACATAGGTGGCTCCAATACTGTCACAATGTACAATATCGAAGGGACTAAAAGATCAAATGAAGTTCATACAATATTACTGATTGGACCTAATTTGTTTCTGTAGTAGCTAGGGGCAACAACACGATATTCTATTTCTGTGGAGGAGTGCACAATAGTGCGTTGTTTCTAGGAGTACCAGGCAATAGGATTTTTTTCCAAGGTAAAGAATGTAACTAATAGTTGAAGTTCTATCATCCTGATCACTGGCCTAATCTACATCAGAAAAACAATGTAAAACAAGGGGAGAGGGGCAATGCAGTAATAGACGATGTTACATAGTTCTCATAAGGTATCGTAAGACTCTTTTCGTGGCAGCCCAATGTAAGCTCAATGGAGAGTGAATAAATCTTGAAAGTTTGTTGACAGCATATGAGATATATGGTCGTGCCAAGGATAGATACAGTAGAGCCCCAGTCACATGACGGTATTCAGTGGCATCAGCTGCATGAGAGTTGTCATTTAATACTAGAGCCTCAGTAGTTGATAAAGGTGTGTGAACTATTTTCGATTCATCCATGCATGTCTGCTCTAGAAGATCTCTAATTCTATTGACTGAGAAGGATACCATGCTTCGTAGGAACAACTTCCACGCCCAAAAAATAGTGTTGAGCACCAAGGTCCTTAACAGAAAACTTTTGTGAGAAAGCTTAGATAAATTGGGCAATAAATTCGGGAGAACTTGTATTGACAATGAGATCATCAACATAGACCAAAAAAATATATCCGGATAGAATCCTGATAGTAAACAAATAAGAAAGAGTTAGCCTTAGAGTAAAGAAACCCATAAAATAGCAAGAATGTACTAAGTTCCGTGTACTATGCTTGTGGGGCTTGGTTGAAGCCATATATAGTTCTTCGTACTCTACAGACATGAGAGGGAAAATTAAAGGCAACAAATCTGGGTGGCTGTGCCATGTACACCTCATTGACAAGAGTTCACAAATCCGGTTGGTTGTGCCATGTACACCTCATTGACAAGAGTTCCTTGTAAGAAGTCCCAATCATGTGACACTGCAATGCATAAAACTAATCGAATGGTAGTTGACTTGACGACGAGACTCAAGATATCTATATAGTCAAGACCCGGTCGTTGGTGAAAGCCTTTTACCACTAATCTTGCTTTACAACATTCAATGCTTCCGTCTGGATTGTGCTTGATATGAAAAACTCACTTTCAACCAACAATATTTTATGAGGGATGTGCTAGGACAAGTTCCCAAATGCTATTATAAATCAAGGCAATAAATTCTTCACCCATTTCCATGCACCATTTGGGATTTTTTTAAAGCATTGGTAACACATGAAGGTTCAAGTAATGAAGGCAAAGGATGTTTAATGACAGTAAAAATTGTTTTTGGTTTGAAGATATTGTTTTATGAGCGAGTTCTCATAGGATGAGTGCGAGGTCGTGGCATTGGTTCGGAAGTGGATACGATGCCTGCCTAGGAGCCGAAATAGTAATATCAAATGAATTTACCTGCAGGTGTGGCATTGGTTTCCGTAGCGTCCATATAGGTTGATGTAGCATTGTGAACTAGAACGTGGTTAATAGAGTTATTTGGGTTAGAGCAGCAGAAGTAACTAGAGTTGTCGAGAGGACCAGCTCATTGGCACAACATGATATAGTACAACATAAACATGACACAACACGGTATACTGAAATGCGGGTCGTGCTAAGTTAAGTCTAACTACGTAGGCCGTGTCAGGCTCATAATCTAATC
Organism: Parasponia andersonii; assembly: GCA_002914805.1. Taxonomy (NCBI): domain Eukaryota; kingdom Viridiplantae; phylum Streptophyta; class Magnoliopsida; order Rosales; family Cannabaceae; genus Trema; species Trema andersonii. The sequence goes on from JXTB01000123.1 coordinate 43,141, forward strand.
ACAGTGGGCTGAACAAGACATGGCATAATAATAGGCACAACACTATACAGTCCAGTGGCACGGCAAAACACAAAACACTAGCATGTATGCACATCACATTAACATGTTACATATCATGTATTATTATAAAGTATTTTTTCTAATATGTAAGTACCGACTTAATTGGGAGATAATATATTATCATTAATTTGTAATATTTCTCAAGTTTTTTTAATTTTTTGTTCTCTTTGGTGTCAAAAAATTTTTATCTTTAGTTTATTAAGTTAATTCTAGTGCTTTTTTTTTTTGTATACATTTGAATGACTTGGAATAAAAATGAATGTTTATGAAATGGTATTAAGATTGATAAAATTGATCAATTAAATTTTATTTTGGCCCAAATAAAATGATACGTCTAAATATGTAAGCTAATATAGTACGACACAAATCACAGCATGGCACAACATGTTTGAGCATAGGTCAATAGGTTGTACTAGATCAATAATTTATATTTTGGGTATGGCACATTACGACTAAGAAGTGAGCACGACACAACACGAAAGTACATTTATGCCCAATTTAGATAGAAATTGAGTATATCTACCTCCAAAAATGATACATTACGTTGTGTAGGAATTAGTATATATGAAAATTAGTATATATGAAAATGTATGAATTACATACATGGATATACCAAGATAACACTATTAATAAAAGGTACGTTAGTTGCTCTATTCAAAATAAATTCCTATTTCAATTTTGGCTACCATTTTAGTGTTCATAACCAGATATTTAACAAATTTAAAAAAAAAAAAAAAATAAATTCCTATTTCAATTTTGGCTACCATTTTTGTGTTCATAAACAGATATTTAAGAAATTTTTTTTTTAAAAAAAAAAGAACAAAAACAAACAGCTATTTAATTAGCTTATACTTGTTAGCAAATAAAAATAATAATTGACAATCTTTGTTGAATAAAATTGTGAAAAACAATTAATAAAAAAAAAACAAAAGAATGAAAAAACAAGAATAGGACCCCTTTTTTATATGACGTAGCGTCGTGCGTCATTTTAGGTTGTGATACTTGGTTTGGGTAAGCTGTTAAGATAGTACACCATACACATAGAACATGCGGATGTAATAACAAGTACTTCTATCAATAAAAGACATCACATAGCAATCTCTAATATTAGAATTCTAATTGTTGTAATGGAATTCTGACTACAAAGTATAGCAATCTGCAGCTAATATCTTACAACCCTCGAGGACAAACACATAACTAAATATGACAGTACGTAGAGTTTATATGTATCCCAAATTAAAACGTAAAAACATAAAATGAAAACGTGTAAAATATTTCATGCATGCACAAGTGCCAATTAACGTTCTAACCTATAAATATTGATCATACCGAAATCAGACAATAGGTATGGAAGAGTTGAGTTGGATTAAGTTGGCGAGATCAGAATCCGGTAAATTGAGAGGAGGCAGAGAAAACTGGCTATAGGTGGAGCTACCTCTTCTAATCTCTTGCATGGTCATTAGAGCCACAACTGTGTTCCTGAAAATCCCTTGGTCAGCCACTGTTACTGCTTCGCTTGCTTCCCTAATTTCCCTCAGATCTTGTTCCTCGACCGGGAAAACAGCGTCGATAATGCTTTCGCATTCCTTGACGAGCTTCGAAACGAGATCAGTTGTGAAGAATGGTTGCTTTAGTACTTTCTGGATGAATGGCAAGCGTAATATGCCACCAGTTCTCTTGTCATACTTCTTCACTATTTTAGCCAACCCTACAAAATCAAATTTAATAATCAATTAATTAAGTACTCAACCGGTTTAGTCATTGTTCATTTAAGGTTAATTTGATCGAGCAATATTATTTCCAGATTTATTTGTTTACCAGAGAATTTCATTTTTAATTGGAATTATTAGTACTTTTTCTTAATGGTCCTTTTTTTTTCCACAATTGGCCAGGTGTTAATGAATATTCCATTTCCAATTATCCCAAAAAAAAAAAGTGTAATTAATTTTTTTTTTAAAAAAAATCATACATAAATATGCATATATTATGTATTTATATTAGTATATATGTGGATATATCGGACGACCTGTGTAATTGATATTGCTATAATTTTCTAAAAGCACCATTTCGCCGTGGAAGTCAACAATATCTTTTCTGATTTTCCCCATTTCCTCTTTGAAAAGAATCCCACATGGTCGGTTCCCGTTGGGCCCCCACATATCAATCACTCTTTGGATCCTATGCTGTAACTCCTGCATTATATTAATTTGTAAGGTGTAACATACTTTCTTTTAGTGATACGAGGTAAATTCATACAGTCAATTTTTCTGGAATGTATAATTAATTAGCAACTTTTATATGAATATAAGCTTTGTATATGTGGGTGTGTAGAGTGGAATTAGCCAGGATCGATGTTGAAACCAAACCTATTCTAAAAGTTAATTTAGTGGGACAAAAAAAAATTAAATAAAAAAGAGCTTATTCTAAAAGCATATTTAGAAGATATGCCCCTTCATTGGTGTTCACTTTGTTATTTCGATTAAAAAATAAAAAAAATCTAGGCGCAATTTTGTTCTAATGTATAGTTTTGTCCCCTCCACTTTCGTTTTCTTTTCATATTTATTCTCATAGGCTATTGCACTAGATAGCATAAGACAGATACTTTTTTTTTGTTTTTTTAATAATTTCTTTGCAAATTGCATGAACTTAAATTAAGCGCTTCATAGTAATGCTAATTTGAAGCACTGATATTGCTGTATAGAATTCTAGCTGCATTAAATAGTATAATTCCATTATTTTCCCGGTTATTTTTCAAGCTTAGGCTGAAGTTAAAGAGGTAGGGGATTTTTAATTAATTTTAAGCATCTATACCTATATGTATATAAGTGTGTGTATGGTTTGCCTTTGAAGAATAAGCTTAGCAAGTTAATAATATCTACTCTAGTAAAAAAATAAAATATTTATCATTTTAATCTTTTCCACAAACACTGGGAAAGAAAGGAAAAGAGAAAGCTAATAACTTTAGCTAATACAGCATGTAAAGAATAAAAAAAAAAAATTATATACTAATTTCCGCCTGTGACCATCACGTTCTCATGCAAGTTGCAAAGCATTTTTGACGAAGAAACCATTAATTTTCATTATTTGTAAGCCTCAGTCTTCCTCAAGTTATGATGTGTTTGACTTAAGGGGTTAATGATCAATACTAATTGAAACATCGTCATTTGTAATGAACTCTTTAACTTAAATTTGCATTTTGTTTCCCTTTTGTGATGGGAAAGTTTTTAACGTTGATTATGACATATTTTTGTAAGAATAATTGATATTCTAAACCATAGTAGAATAAATAACTTTCGAATATATCAATCTGTCTATTCTAAATGAACAAATTCGAGAATGATATTAACACGACAAAACTTCTATTCTAGACAAAAATTAGAATCATACTTTAAGCGATACTTATACTGATATTGAAATATGGATTCTATAGCTACTTAACGTCGAAAAGAGACCGTTGCAATAGTTACAATTATCCATAGAATTTTCTTTTTCTCATCGTTATTTTTGTACTTTCTCAAAGCGAAATGTTGTAAACGATAATACTAATTAATTATGTGTCACTCGTGAACAATAATTTTGGAAAAAGATCATTACGGACCAACATTAATAAGTAGCTAGAGTGCACAATTGTTTCCTGCTACTGCGGAGTTAAAAGCTCAGTACCGTACGAGTTATTTCCATGTTGTCAGCTGAGTTAATCCAGTAAACTATCTACCAATTCAATTTTCTCAACAAATAAACGGAAAAAAAAAACCTTCAAGCAAAAAGGGGGAAAAAACAAAAAAAAACAAATAAATAAATGAAAAAAATAAAAACTTAGTCTAAGTATCAAGTAATATTGGGTGCTGGCCACGTGTCCCCCAAACCAGCTTCGCCCAAAACTATCGGTGCCCGATCTCACTATAACACTGCTTTTAAAAGAAAATAAAAATTAAAATAATAGTAATAATAATTAGTACCTTATGGCGTATAATGAAATCCTCCTCTTGCTCCATGAAAAATGCATTAAATTTGTCGATCTCATTGTTCAACAAATAGACAAACTCAGCCTCAGCCTTGTCATACTCGGTTGATCCATTCAACAAAGTTGGAGCCGATGAAATTAGCTTCACCAGCTTCTTCAACTCTTTGTACGACAAGAACTTGTCTTGCCAATCCGGTAAAGTTTCCTGAATTTGATCCTTCAATCGCTTCCCAAACTTCATAACTGGGTGCTAAAAATTCAAAAAAAAACTGTGTTTTTATTATCACCCAAATAAAAAAAAATGAAACAAAGAAAAAATTGATGAGATGGGATTGATTGTAATGTGGGAGAAGAGTTAGGGAGCTTATAAGGCTTTTTATTTGTAAAAAGATTGCTGGAATATTAGGGAGCATATGCTTGGCGTGATGAAGTGGCGGTTAGAAAAGGTATAAACGAGTCGTTGAAGTAAGAGAATTCTCAAGCATATTCGGTTACTATATGGTCACATTTGATGACCGATTTAAATTGACTATATGGTGTGTTAGTGTTACTATATGCTTTTATTTTAATTGATGGGTTAGGTGGACCAAAGGGAGGGGTGTACTTCGTACGTGAAGGGTGAATCTGATTGGTTCCGTACAATATATGAAGTGGGTCCTGCTTATACTGATTGGGTTTGTGATGATTGTAGCGGGAAGTGGGCTGTGACGGTAGAATTATAGGTGGGAAAATGGACTTGGGGAAGAGGATGATTCCGAGGAATCTCCCAACAATCACCCATGGGGCAATGGGAAAAGGAAATGAGCAGATTTCGTTTTCTATTAATGTGACCTTGGACAAAGTTTGAGGAGAAACAATTAAGGGAATAATGTGAAAAAATGATTTGTCCATATAAATCACAAGCCAATTATGTATGAATCTTAAATTATGTCGAACAAAATATCCATACGTGGTCATGTACTTAATTTGCCAAACACGGGATTATTATCTAAAAATGCATGTGACCTTTCATGTATATTTCATGTACAACTTCTTTTTCCATGCTAAAGGAGTAATACCAATTAATTGAATCTGCAAAAGCCAATTTGATTACATAATTGTGTACACATGACCTTAAGCACAAGAGTTGAGAAATACAAGAAAAACCATAATTAAAAACAATTAAACAAAGCCAAGATATGAAAAAGTCCAATATTCCCGCAAAAAAAAAAAACTCAATAATTAGTTATATTAATTTGAAATTTAATGATATTGAGCATGACAAAAAGTTAACTATATTACAGATAAATGGTGATTAAGTAGCTAGTCACTTCTATATGAATTAAATAAATTTTAAAATATCATTTTTGAGAAATTCAGGGGCAAAATAAGTTAATTACCTCTGGGGAAAATGTAAAACTAAACAAAAATCATGAGACAAAGTGTACAACTGAATAAAAATCAAGGGGTAAAGTGTAATATTCATATAGTAAAAAGATTTACACTCTTTTTTTAGTATTTAGAAACCCAAATTTATGACCATTCTCTTCATCAATACATATCTTGCAATTAAACAATGACACCATTGTCCTTTAAATTGTACATTAAAACAAGAAATTTCTTTTTTTGTTTAAGAGAAAATCTGTGGTTAAGTAGACAATTACTATTTTTTTTTTATTGCATTAGAATAAGGTTCTCAAGGCTACCCAAGTTACTCTAAGTCTTCCATCAAAAGACTTTCCTAGACTTGAGATGAAATTTGGCATTAATAATGTTTAACTGAAAAGGGAACCCTTTATCAATAATCAATATACTGATTTTTTTTGTTTACTTTTTTTTTCAAAAGCACTTTTGAGTGTGTATGAAAATTCTAGACGCGGTGATTTCTATCCCACTGAAGAGGAAGATCAAAAGAGGATCCCTATCGGTAGGATTTTATGACTTTTTTTCCGTAGTTTTTTCATTCAATAATTTTTCTTTTAGTTTGAAGATCTTTGTCTCATAGACTTATTGTTATAATAGTTTAGACTTATCAAAAATTAAATTTGTGTAAATTTTATTTTACGATCTAAATGATTTTTGTTACAGATGCTACATTGTTCATAAATACAGTATTATTAGGATTGATGATATACTTTTGATACGACGTAAGATGGTGGTGGTAATTTTTATTATTTCTTGTTTCATGAATCAAGCACCGGTACAAATGCTACACATAATATATTATGTATTGTTTTCTTTATTTTGAAATAGGAAATTTCTTAATCATATTGCTTCTATTGTAATAAACAACTTATTATAACAAAAAATTACTTTAAAAAAAATTTGTGAAGACAACAAAGTAACCAACTCCCTCAAACACTTCCCTCTTCAAAGATGGTTCAGTTGTTAACAGACTTGTTTTCCTTCCATCTATGCCATCTTGCTCGTTTATATACTAATATGGAATTTTGATTATGTTGCACACGAAGGGACTCGAATCCCTTTTCAAGCACTCATCCAACCAAGCAAACCCCATGTGGTTTCTCTTTTGCCAAGGTAATGCTCATTGACTCATTGTAAATCAATGCACGGTTTCGCGTTCTTATCCACTCAAAAAATAAATAAATAAACAAATAAAACCATCTAGCGCCTATGATATGATGATGTCAGACACAGTCTAATAATATAATAATATGGGACAGCTCTCAATTTTCCCTCTTTGATGTTTTGAGGGGAAAAAAATAGAATACAACTCAATTTACAATCTAACATTTTTTTTAATATAAAAACTACTAATCAAGACCAAAGAATTCTGGGAATTTTGCTGTCTTTAATTATTTCTTTTTTTTTTCTCCCTTCTCTTTTCTATGAGAAAATTAATTAATTAAAGGGAGGAGAAAAATTAAGATGCAATTGCACAAATCCATTTAACTATACCAATCAAGAAAGAGAATTGAAAAAGTAAGTACAAATAGGAAAAGGATAAGAAAGGTCCTGCTGCTGCTATTCCTCTGGATAGCTTGGGACAGTTCTTTGTTACCGAGTTCTACATTCTTTGTAGCTTCAACAGCCTGTTAACACAATACAACAGAGCCGCAATAAGACGAAATTCTGAAATCATCACCTCCTAACATCTATAAATGTAAGATAGCATTGCAACATTCTATCCCGTACAAGCTAATACTGCTAATCTTAAGTTTTAAGCATACAAATAGAGGATACATTCTGTCATGAGTAATACGATTAAATTAGAAAATGAAAAGTCAGACTTCTAAAAATGACTCACTTAATGATACAACTGATGTTAATATTCTGCTTGACAAATAAGAACTTAAACTCGCAAATGCAGTATGGGCTCTAATAAGCCCATACTGTATGCTGCCCTTGGACAATTATTGGTCAGTATTAAGCTTAAATGCAAGTCTTAACCTTATAATCATCGAGGAAGGTGCATAATCTCTGATGTTCTATTAGAAATTATCTGAAAGGAGATGGGAAGGTGCGACCTTTGCACGCTACAAACAGACGTATAGTAGTCTTTACAAATCTACTAAAATATCAGAAAGGAGAGGGGGTACCGCACCATTACTTGGTGACATACAGTCCATAACACTAAACTCTTTTATTTCACTCCTTCAAGTTCTTCTTCTTCCTCTCTTTTTTTTTATTTTTATTTTTCAAAAACCTTAAAAAACACCAAGAAAAATGGATGGTGTATCGTGCATCTTACCTGATCATATAGTTGTTCTATTTGTTGGGCTTGTTGCAAAACATGTGTGGCCATAAGATGATTCAATGCTGACATTTCCACCATTTTAGTTTCTGTTTCCTGAACTGCATCTAAGAGACTAGTCAGCTCTACCTGCAAATCAGTAACAGCCAACAAGCAGCTTCAATCAATTTTACAAGAACCTTAAAGACTGAGATTGAACAACATAGGACGGACACGATGGAACATGGAAAAAGAAACAAAAAAAGAAAATACACCATTCGAATGCCATAACCGAGTACCTGAAGTGCCCGTGTTTCATCATCCAGGAGTTGTTGCTGAACTCTTCGAGGCTCTGGTTGGAATTGATCAGCTTCTCTGAACTCTAAATTGTCTGATTTAGATGTGTTTTCAGAAGTAGGTTTGGTAATTGGTTTAAATTTTCTTCTTGGTGTTGCCCTACTAATGGCATCTTGATAACGTATGGCTCTCATTTGATCAAACTGTGCGGTAACAGAGTGCAGCCTCTCACTCAAACTCAATACCTGCATTTAAGAAATTAACTTTAGAGAATACCAACTGACCAAGTTAGGACGTTCAATTTGATGTAAAAACTTGAGCATGGCTAAGACATAAATAAACAAGAATGAATAATAAAGCATGAACTGACTCATACCACCCCATGTTTGTGTGCTATAGTATCAGCATTAGATTTATCAGCCCGAATCCCAAGCCAGCCCTTTGAACTTGCTCCTTCATCATTTATGCTGTTTCTTAGAACATCAATTTGTTCTTGGCATGCTTTAATAAAGGCACTTACCTGCATACAATAGATTAATATAAATAAAAATATCCAATAATGGTTGCAAGTATCTTTGTGAGCACATCACATAATTCAACTAGTAAAACCAAAAAATATTAAAAAAGGTTTTTCTCTGCCAACCACATTCATATTCAAAAGAAAATTTGGCAGCCTCCAAGCACTTACACAAATGTATGCCCAATAGAAACAACTAACACCTTGAAGAGATCTCTAAGGCATAAACTAACATAGGCATTAATAAAACAAAAAATTATGAGGCGAGAGAAAAACAAAAAAAGATGTGTCCTGGAGTGAAGCTGTCTGTTAGATGATTTATATCAGTTATTTGAGAAACTTTTTTCTTTAAAGATTAAAGAAAATACAATTAAGAAGGCAAGGAGTCCTAAAAAGAAGAAAACAAAACAAACAGCCCTAAAATAAGGCCCCCCAATTAAGATAAATTAGAAACAAAACATTCCTGAACTCCCAAGAGAAGGAAATCCATAAAGACACTTATCCAGAGAAACATTATCGTTTGAAACTCGAAAGAAGTTGAACGCACAAAATAGTAAATTGTTATATTGAATAATTTAATTCACTTTAAGAGAATAAAAGTTAGGTACAACATCACAAAAGATGCCTTTGGCAACAACAATAATAAAATAAAAAACTTGTAACACTAGACTTGAGAAAGATTGCATTATGACTTGCCTCATGCTCAATACTGTCTCTCTCCTGTTCAGTAGTGCGATGCAGATCCACATAATCCTTGCGATGTTTCAGCATAAACTGTTCTAGCATTCCAATGCTCTCAAGCTAATTAGAGAAAAGAGAAGCTAACAGTCAAACACCACAAAAGAATTTATGATAAAGCATCTTCTCCAAAGAATAAGCAATGTAATGGTTCACATACTGTTTTCAGTGCACCTCTAGTGAAAGGTGATCTTTGGCGTGGCCTGTGGATAATAAAATTAGCCAAAATAGCTGCCAATTTTGACTGTCAAGAAAAGGGGGAAAAATGTTAAGCAGAAGGCTTTGATTGTAAGAGAACCATATTATGGATAATGGACGAATTAGAAGAAACCCAAAAGCTGAGAAAAAAACAAACCTCATCATATCCCAAAGACAGAGCAGTCTGCCTCACGGCATCTTTGAAATCCTCGGTCCTATCTCTGACTCTTGACATTCTTAACCATCAACGAGTAACAAAAACCTAACCCAGATATTGCCACTAAGATAATGTTTCAACGATGCAAATGACGCACAATGATACAATCTAGAATCTTCTATTCATATCTGCATTACAATGGCCCCTGCTACTCAGTTATGTAGTATTTATACTAAAAGAAATGAGTGAAAACTTATGGTCAGAAACTACAAAAGCAAATCCGTCAAAACTTGAAGTTGAGAAAGAGAGTGAGGAGAGAGAAAGTTGAGCAAGTGAGGGATGAGAGAGAAAGTGTAGAAAGACAAGGATAAGAGACAAAGTTGAGAAAGCATACAAATTCATACATCATATCAAATCAATAAGCTCCATTTAGTAACAAAAACGCATACAACATAAACTAATATTGTCCAAATTTTAAAGGTCCTTAATCAAGCTATAGCAGCAACTAAGAGTACGCATACAACATAAACTACTAATTGTCCAAATTTTAAAGGTCCATAATCAAGTTATAGCAGCAACCAAGAGTAATCAAATTCAGTTTGTTTAGAACTCATGTATCTAGCTAAAACTTACCATGTCTTTTAGAGTATTTGTATCAAATTCCGAATATGGGCTTGGAGAGTGAAAACTCTCTGTTGAAGCCCAGAGAGTCCAAGGCCATTTTGTCTCTACCATCTCTCTCTGTCTTCAATCTCCAAGGCCTACGCCTCTGTTTCTTCGGGATCTCTTGCTTAGATTTTTGCTTTCAACAGGTAAATTTCTCTCTCTGAGGATCTCAATCTCCATTTTCGTTTTTGATTTTAGATTCTGAAACTTGGTCTCTGGTGGGGGATTCTTATGAGTGCTTTTGTTTTACCAAAGTGAGTTTCGATTTTGAGACTTTGGGGAGTTGGATTGCAGCTAACAATGGAATCCAAACTAGTCGAGACTATGAATCCTTCAATGGATTTGAAGGTTCTGGTTAGAAAGTTCCAAATTTTGGTTCTTTTTCTCTTTGTCCCTTGAAAAGGTCTCACTATGGAGATTTGAGGATACTGAGAAGTGTAAGCAATTATTAGCTTAGTTGTAGTTGTGGATTCCTTGAATCTTTGATTTTGGATACTGGGAAATGGGCTGGAATGAAAATCTGATCCTTAAGGCAGAGAAATGGCAGCAAATATAGCGTTGAAAATGGCTGCCATGGTGGTAGTAGTGATGACGAGGAAGGGTAAATTTAATCTTTTTTTTTGGTATGTTTGAACGTAATTTGCTATGAGAGTATTGAGTGGTTTCAAGATTTGTCATGCCCCTGTCAGTTTCTTCTCTACTTGTTCTCGAGAGAGAGTTTAGAAGACTTAGAAGTCTCTGTTTCCACATGTATATTTCGTGTGCGGCTGCATAATATGGTTTATGCACAGCTAATAGATATGAGAGTGTTCCCCAATCTTCTATGACAGATTTTTGTGGAAAATTGTTTCTTTATTTCAATAGGTAGTGCTGGTTGTTTGAAGTCAAAAAGCGAGGCTATGTGTCTTGCCCTTGTGAAGACATATACCAGATATTGGTATATTAGATGCTTTGATATGCAGTTAGACAAATATCTTGATTGGAATATGGGTTTTGGTATCTATATTAGAAGCAATTATATGTCTCAAACGTGTTGGTGCTACTACAAATTTCTCTCCTCTTTTGCCCTCTTTTTCTTCTTGAAGTGTATAAATTTGACTTAAAAAAGGGTGTTATACAAGACCTTAGGATAGATTTGACTTGACAGCACAACTCATTAGCTCGAATCTGATAGTAATATAGCTAGTGTTAATTACATGCAAACCTGTATCTTGCTAAGTAACAAATAAAATAAACACTAACAGTGTTTCTTGTCTTCTTTTCTTTTTCCCCATTTGAAAAGCATTCTACTCTTTTTTCAGGCTAATAAGATCACCCAGAGAACAGAGATGAAAGAGAAATTTAAATAGAAATCATCACAAACTCCAATTGCAGTTAACTGCAATTGCATTACTAGACCAGGCTTCTATTTCTTTCTTGTGCTATAAACAAACAAGAAAGCTCTGTGTACTTTAAAGTCAGTCATGTCCTCTCAAAATCAAACATCTCTTAACTAGCTGGTTTATACTTTCTAAATAGTATTACCATAATAATCAACAGCAATCACATTTAGCTTAGACCGTTAGAATGTTGTATCCAAACTAAAACAAATAACAGATATCTACCAAACTCTTTAATACCAAATAACAAATAACAGTTATCACAGAAACTAAAACAAATAGACCAAACTCTTTAATACATCTACCACAGCTAAACGATATCTACCAACCTAAAGTTTCAATCTCGAAACGTCTTCACATAAACAAGATCATAGATACAAATATCAACAACGGATCTACCACATCTAAACATATTTACGATACCTAAAATATCTATTTCCAAACACTTTCACACAAAAAAAATTAATGAATTTGTGTACCACAAAGTTGCGTAACAATGAACAATAAAAAGGCTACTAAAACAAATTTTAAATTAATACCTTATGAACTAAAGTACAAGACTTTTGAACCTATATAACAGAACCATTTCACTGACTGAAAGTCAAATAAATCATTTCCATGAATCCAAAACTCAAATAGCTTAGATATACCAAATCTAAACTTTTATGCATAATAATCNAAACAAAAAGACAATCGTATGATTATATAGTATACAGGAACACAAATAGTAATATGTCAATAGATTTTTTAGTACATGAATTTGTTGCAAAATATTTACTCCTCATCGTATATAACTCTTTGGATAGGTCATAGGAAAGCTTGCAATTTCACTATCATTTCACTTAACATGCAGGTGTCATTTAATAGAACCACTATAAACAAGCTTGATTCAGATGATAATTACATATCAAATTTAAAAAGTTCTTCATGGTAATAGACCATTAACCTTCTTTGTGATACATTTACATTTTATCTTCGTTCCACAAAACTCAGAAGTAGCAACAAGCACTCCAATTTGAACTCGAAACAAAAATGCAAATTTTATAACATTTCGTACCATTAGATGCTCAGAAAGTCCTAAAAGAGATAAAGTGCTCCTCTAAATAGATTAAAAGCATAATGAAATTGAACCTGACACAACCGTCCTTTCCAGATTTCTCAATTGTGCCCCGTTCAGCAATTTCAAACCTTGAGCAATATCCTGAATTTGCATAGAGAGAGAAAAAATACAAAATATTCAAATAACTTAGATATAACAAAGCTAAACTTTGATGTATGATAATCAACCACAAATCTACATTCATCTTCAAAATTTTCTATCAATTCATTTCATTTTCCTCCATTTTCCCATCAGCCAAACAAAAGTCAGATTGATAAATACATAAATAGAGATCTCAATATATTGATGCATAACAAAGAAAATTCCAATCAAAAGCGTTGTTTAGCATACTAAATCAAAGATACTCGATTGAAGCATACTTGAATCCGAAACTCTAAACTTGCGTGAGAAGAGAGAAGCGGAGGCAGAAACAGGTACCTGTTCGGCGAATTGGGAGGCTCCGACGGCATATCAGAAAGGGCCAACGATGGCGATGTTTATGGAGGCCCAACGCTGGGGTTAGGGTTTTGAGGTGGGAAGAAGAGAGGAGTAGATCAGAGAGAGAACTGTAACTGTAATGGTGTTAGGGACGAGAGAGGGAGAAAGGTATTTCGATGAATTTGGGGAATGCAAAAAAAGGGAACGTGCTTCTGGATGAAGAGTAGTTTATTTATAAAACAAGAGAAAAACACTACTTTGGGAAATGCTATGCTCTCCCGACTCTCCGGTAATGTGCCTCGGAGAACTGACCCCTAATTGCAGGGCCTTAACCGGCTGCGAGTTTCTCATTTTCTTATGGGCCAACCCCATTGCTAGCTACCGCAATTCAGCACAGACAAATGGACCTTACTAGAACTAATTGGGGCCCAAAATAACTTTTCAGTACTATTTCTCGAAGAGGAAATTTGATTTTATGTCGTCACTTTTCAAAAAAAAAATCTTGAAAATTCCGGATGGCCAAATTTTTCTAAAAATAATCCTTCATTCAGAAAAATATCATTTTTGAAATTTTTTAGCAAATACCACTTTTTCCATTTTAAGGGCTATTTTTTATAAGAGTTTTTGGCATGAATTGCAATGTGTATCCCCTGAACTTTTTTTTTGGTAATTAGGACCCTGAATTTATAAGACCGTTTCAAACTACACATTTTCGTTAATAGCTGTAAAATTTTGGACAAATTTAGACATGTACTAGTCATATGCAAGTTTTTTAAGGGCATAATGGTCAACTCACTAGGTTTTGGAGACAAAAATAACAAATAAGAGTTTGGAGAGGGAAAAATAGTTTTGAAATTCAAATTTTTCAAAAATTAAAAATAAACAAAATTTTACTCACTTAAATATTGAGTTATCTTTAAGAGTAGTTTGGGTATTTTAATAATTTTTGAGTTATTTTTAAATACTATATTATTTATATTATTAATTTAACATTTTATTTTTTATTAAATTCTTTCATATTAAAATTCAAGGAATGTTTTATTTTTTCAAAAAAATTAATAGATTTATTTTTGAAGTTTAGCATTGTTAAATTGAGTATGTCATTATAATTTAGAGTTAATTTATTTATTCTTTAATTATTTAAAAATTTGAATTTCAAAACCATTTTTTCCCTCCAAACTCTTATTTGTTATTTTTGCCTCTAAAACCAGGTGAGATGACTATTATGCCCTTAAAAAACTTGCACGTGACTAGTACATATCTAAATTCGTCCAAAATTTGATAGCCATCAACAGAAATATGTAGTTTGCAACAATTTTATAAATTCAAAGTCCTAATTGCCAAAAAAAAAGTTCAAGAGATACATTGTAAATCAACGAAAAATTCATAAGCTAATTATGCCAAAACCCTTTTTGATCTATATGTATTAGTATAAAATAGCTCTAAGACATTAAAACTCTTGTTGATACCTGATTTTCTTATGTTTGTCTATATTCCTTAATATACTTAACACGAATTTTAAAGTCCATCAAGTTAAGTAGGTTAAGAATTTCATCTAATATAAAACTATTAATTCTTTATTAAGAGATATATCAAAAAAGCTTGTGTCATACTATAGAGAAATCATTTTAATTGACTTGTAGTTTTGTACTATATTTCTTAATATACAAGATTAACTTGATAGATAATTATTTTAAATTTATAAAAATTATGAATTAAAAACCTAATAGCAAGAAATTTGAATTTTAAAGAAAATTAAATTTAACTATTTCTGAATGAACGACAATAATTATATTTGTTCAAGTCAGAAATAGAATAATTTAAAAGTCTCTTCCAAACCTAAAATTTAAATAATCTCTAACTATAATCTAACCTTATAGCCTCTATTGAAGTTGTGTTATCATTGCTCAAATAGATGAATCTTTCATCATCAATTTATAACCAGTTTCACAAACAATCTTGCATGAACATACTTATGTGAGTAGTAGAATCCGTATCTATTCACTAAGTGTATAACAATCTTGCATGAACATACTTATGTGAGTAGTAGAATCCGTATCTATTCACTAAGTGTATTTGGATACAAGAGCTAAATTGACTTTATGACAAACAAAATTCAAAAACATACCCTTTTTTATATGCCAAAAGGTATGGTTGGGACAATCAACTTTATATATCCAGCCTTTGTGTAAAAGAAATAAACAAATTCCTTATTTTGTTTCCTTTTGTACTTTATGCTGTAAAGGCACAACTACAGCTTCTTTATCATTATTCTTTTTCCTTATCTTATCTTATACTGAGAAATACATGTTAAATGAGTACTTTTAATTTTTTCTCACTTCAACTAATATTCTTCTTGCACACTATACGGAATGATCTCAAAAAGATTATTTGTACTTAAGGGTATTGTAATTTTGCTTAACTAATTTGTACAGGAAGAAAGATAGAAACCGAATGCACGAGCAAATCTTTCAACTACTCTAACTTAAGTACCTTTAGTTTTGAAGTAAGATTAGACATGTACATAATATACTCCCTTATATTCCCTTAATTCTTATACTGAATTGAAATGAGTTTCTTAAAAAATTATACTAATTTCAACCTTTTCATTTTCAATAAAATGATCCATAATTGTTTTAAGGAACAACTTAACATTTACTTTCTTAGGTATAATGCCCCTAATAGTTTCTGTAATGGAGTTTTGTATGACCGAAAGTCTTATGCAATTAGAACGTATTTACAACTCAAAATCCTTCTTTACTAACTAAAGAATTTTAAACTGTAAGAGCAATAGGATGTTCTGTCTAGATCACAAAATCAAGACCAATGTAACTTAGTATATTATGTTTATTCTATTCTTTAAGGTTTGTGCAATTAAATACAAATATTAAACTTAATATTGGCAGATATATAATAAGTAAAAACTAAACAGAGAATAAAAAAAATAGAAAATAACAACTCACATTAAAAATATGTCATATACTAAGCATACAAAATAATAAGATATACCAACATGACATATATTAAATAAACATATGAGGTGAGCTTCCATTACAAAATACCCAAAACAACATTAATAAAACTTCCTTTGAGCCAACTTATCGACTTGTAAGTAGTATTCTTTAGTACAGTAATCAAATATTAACAGTAAATCCAGTCAAACAGAAAATTTTCCTTAGGGCTGATTTGTTGTCCACATAGAAACTTAATAATCATCACATATCTATTACCACAAGTATGCTCATTATTATGCCAGATAATCACCTTCCTTTGGGCTAGTAATTATTCGGATAAATAATAAATACACAATCATTTAAATATTTCAAAATTAATAAATCTACACAATAGAAGTTACTTTAGCAACATGTTATTTCAACTCACCTATTTCATAATATTTAAACAAATAGTGTAAAGAAAAATAATAACCAAAGTGCCCAAAATATTAAATTGAAAATTTATATGCACAAACATTAATAGATAATCGACTGAATTTTAAGCACTTTTATAAACTCTTAAAGCCAAATAAAGTTTTCACCGGACAAAGTTATTAGCTATTGTTAGCCTAAAATTGACAACCCAAAAGAGGGGTGAATTGAGTTTTAAAATATTTTAAGAAACTTTTGAACTATTTAAAAATATATCATAATGCAGGTTGTCAAACTTTTGAACTATTCTACTTTCTATATTGCGACTACAAGATTAAACAGGTTGTCAAAATGCAGAGTCATAATCTTCTCCATGACTATTGGCCTCATAGCTTTCATGAACTTGACAATCTAGAGGGTAGGATTTGTCCCCAATACATAAGCGTAATGTGCCAATTCCATGAATCGAATGTAGTACTCATTCATAGTCATGTTATCTTGCTTGAGTCATTTATATTCTCTAATTATNGCAGATTCAGCATTTGGCTATTTTTCAGATTTTAACAACTTTTGTCATTTTTCAAAAATTAACTTTTAAATTTATTTTAAATACTTTAAAAATATTAGAAATCAATTTAAAAAAGTATTTTGGCTATTACAAATTTATTTTAGTTTTACAAAGATATTTAACAATAATTTAGAAAATATTCATACTGAAACATGTTCTAGCAAATAGAAAATCTCTTTTTAGCCTATATCAAATAATTATGATTTTAAATATATTTGTAACTTATTTAAACTGAAGAAATCATGTTTTAAAGAATATTTTGCCCATTCAAAAAATATTATTTTCTATTTTCAAACTTCTATAATCAAACAACTATTTTAAGCTTAAGATAATTTGAAAACTCTTTTGAAAAATATAAACTAATACAAATAGAATTTTATGTGCAATTAACTAAATCAAATACAAGACTAAATAAGAATATACCCTATTTAAGTATGGTCTTGTATCTTGATTATCCATCTTAAGGTTGATTCTAATAAGTCCAATATGCATCCATCTTCAAGCTTGATTCCTTGATCAACTTGAGTTAGAACTTTTAAAACCATTTCACTATACACTCAAGTTAAACCATTAGGACTATATCAAATATTTGTTATCTTTTAAATAAGATTGAGTAAGATTGAAACTATGATTTCTCAATAATCTCCCATTTTTAATGATAACAAATATTAATTTATGAGATAAAAGAAAATATGCAATAAGGATATGAAAAAAATGAAATTTAACAAGTTTACCTTAATCCTTACCATATTTTAAGTTCCATCTCAAAATATACTTGAGAAACTAAAAGAGACTTGCTCCCCCTTTTTAACTTAATTAAGCATCATAAGTATAGTATGAGAAAATATAAAAATGTATGCTAAACAAATTTCTCACCTTTAAAATATGCACACTCATAAATGAATCTTTTAATCCCAATATTCATAAATCAACATTATTCTCTCCCTTTTGACATCATTAAAAAGATAAAGACAAATATCAAACTGGATACCGTATAAAAACTAATCTATCCCTTTAAAGAGCAATAAGGAGATGTAGAGGAACAAGAATTAAACAATCTTCAAAATAAGAATAACAAAATCAAATGTAAGATTGAACAACAATATGATGCCAAAGTGAAAATAAGAGCATTCTTTTTATTTTTGACAAAATTTCTTCTATTGATCAAGATCATGAAAGCTCTAAATCTTAATATTTTACTTGTTGAATATATATTTCTCTAAGTATAATCATCATAAAACATAGGAGAAATTCAAATCATTAAAGCACAATAATAAAATAATTTCTTTTTCTTCATTTCTATAAAATTAACTATAGAGAGCATATTAAAAAAAGATGTATTCGAAAGATATATGACCATTTAGCACAAATAAATCATAAATATGCTCCCCCTCAATGTATATTTAATACAAAGAGAGTAAAACTCCCCCTTAAACTTATAAAGTATGCATATTATTATTTAAGCTCATAGATACCAGTTGAAAAAAAAATGCTCATGGATACCAATTGTGAAAACAAATTGTACCAAGTTGATACCACTTAACACTATGCTAGTAGATACCAATTGTATTTTGAAAAACTGTAAAATTCGAAAAGTTATAAGGGCATTTTAGACTTTTTGTGTTGAGTGGCAAACTTATAATTAAGCAACTTTCGGATTAAAATAAGGAAAATATTTGGAATATTTTATTTCTTTGCAACAGTGCTCGAAATTTACTTAAAAGGGCCTCCAGAGTTCAAACTATCAACAAGAACGCTCTTCAGAAAGAGAGAAACAACAGTTTCTATCTGACCTCTGCTTCATTGCCACCACCGCTAGTCTTGGCCCATGTGCCAACCTGTGTTGAAGGTTTGTCGAAGACAAAATCAACACCATCGGTCCCGCCTCATTTCGATGTCGGACGAAATTGTAGTGGCCCCGCGAAGATTCCACTTCTGGCTATCGACGCGATGTCTGATCTCCGTTTTCAACACCTTTGGCGTGTGTGATCTTCTTTCATTATTGCCGACCACCTCCAAGTAGTTGCACGTCAAAATTCATCTCCGATAAGCTTTTACCACTTTTACCATTTTTACCAACTATGTACAAAGTGATATTTTCGTAAATTTTTAGTTAAGTAAT
Source organism: Parasponia andersonii (assembly GCA_002914805.1). Taxonomy (NCBI): domain Eukaryota; kingdom Viridiplantae; phylum Streptophyta; class Magnoliopsida; order Rosales; family Cannabaceae; genus Trema; species Trema andersonii. Next base: position 62,382 of record JXTB01000123.1, read on the forward strand.
TATTTTACCCGATGTAAATATATTAGATGAAAAAAGATTTAAAATCATGAATTATTACAGTTTATAGAAGTAAAAACAGTATCTGATAGTATAGTAATTTTTAAATAGAAAAATGTGATATTTTTCTAATTTAGAATAAAAAGTGATATTTTCATAAAACTAAATAATATTGGACTAGAGTTTTCTATTATTCAGATATGGGCCTTAGACTGAGATTAGAAAGTTGTTACTTTCCGAATTATTATTGAAAAAATCACATTTTAATAATTAATCAATGAAGCATACATTCTTTATTTCTTCTTTAACATTATCACCCAAATTCCCATCATTCCTATAATCTCATATGGCTTTGATTTCTTTTTTTTCTTCATCGATTTGACTTGTGACAGCATATGTGCTTTCATTCATTTTCCACAGTTTATGTATATTAGTAGCAAATTGTATACTATTATAAATATTTACATCTATACTATATAACAAATAATTAAAACACATCTATTCCAAAAAAAATATGATTTTGTCAAAATTATCGTATTCATCCAATTTTTTTTCAGCAAATTTATCATTAATTATTTTTTTAGGAATATATGGACCTTGAACAATAATATTCAATAAATCATCACCTATAGATTTAAGAAATTTAAGCATTTTAATTTTTCAACTATCATAGTTAATACCATTAAAAAATAGTGGTCTAGTTGAAAACCCTTTATGTGAAAGATTTTGAAAATTTTTTGGGTTAGTCATCTCAAGACAATTAAGTTTTTAAGATTGAGCACCAAACTCTGATACAAATTATTAGTTATTATTAGCCAAAGATTGACAACCCAAAAGAGGGGTGAATTAGGTTTTAAAATATTTTAAAAAACTTTTCAATTATTTTAAAACATAGACCATTATTTTGAAACTTTTAAGCTAAATTAACAATAATATCAAACATAAAAATAAGAATAACAAGTATATTAAGTATACTAAATATCAAACACTCAATTAAATAACTTGCAATAAAGTAAAGAGTATAAAGATAGAGAAAATATAAATTTGATTTTTATGAGATTCGATAAACATGATAATCGATAATTTGCAAACGTCTCTTATCTTCGACAATTTGTTTTGAGTTTCCACTATTATTATCATAAGTAGTAAGTAGTACGTACCGAGTAGCTATTATAAGCTAATATAATTTAACTGAAGGATTTTACTTAATTGCAGGCCAATGTCACGGGGACATCTTCACAGGCCATTTAAAAGTTCCACGCTTATCATGGTAAACTTAGAGAAAGTTGAGGCTAGAGAGCTGCAAAATTAAACCGATTAACAAAATACAGGAAGATGCCAACGTACAGCAGAATAGAATGCCAAGCCTCTCAAAAGTATATGTATATCGTGAAATGACATCAGAGATGATAAAGCAACGAGAGGTCAAAAGAGGAATGGTGCACGAATGTACTGATTACTACAACAAGTATAATCACACCAACCTGAGTGGGGTGGGCCCAGGGAGAACTTTAAGATTCACAAACACGAAAGGATCGATTTCTAACTTGCTCACATGTGATTGTTTAGGAGTAACAGTAAAGCTGAAATAAAAAAAAAATCCTTCCAATATACTGGCTAAAAAGTTCTCGGACAGAGTACTTTGTATACCATCCAATAAGCCTCAAAAAAAAAAAATAATAATAATAATAAAAATAAACCTCAACCCTTTTCCATACTAAAGAACAAAGAAAAACAAAAGTATTAAAAACCTTAATTTTACAGGACAGAGGTCTCTCTGGATTTCTTGTGTTTCACGTGCTTTTGCAAATCAATGAAGTAAATCTTAAATATTTTTTGCTCTATATATAGCATTCTTAATGATCAAGCCGAAAAGAAAGCTAAGGGTCCGTCTGGCACCGATTCAGTTTTATGTTTTGAAAAAAAGGTTAAGTAAAAAACTTGCCAAGAAAACTTGTTTGACAACCCAATTTTTGGGTCTAGAATTTAAAAACTTTACGAAAAAAAACAAGAAAATAGAAAACGATAAATTGATGTTTCCAAATTCTGTCGACCCTGTTCTTCTCTGCCAACACAAAAACTCGATCTCACTTCCTCATAGTGGTCTTTGGCACAAACACGATAACCCCTTATTTAGAGTAGTCTTCTTCTTTGCAGAGCTCAGCCTTGGCACATGTCTTCTTCCTCGCAGAGTCTAGCCAGCAAGAGTGCCCAAAAAATTCCGAGTTCAATGTTGGGATTTGTTCTGGTACGCGACAAAGGCATTAAGAAGTCCGAGTGACAATCTAAACCTATTCTTCACACCATTTCTCGATTCCTTGACGACATTTGAGCTTTTAATTTCGATTTTCATGGATTCTCTCCCTTTTCATTGAATATTACTGGTTTTTGTGTGGTTCAATTAGGGATTTCATTATCATTTTATATTTTTGCAATTTCTTCTTAATTTGGGAGCTTAAAATCAATACCTCAGTCACCACATTCGAGTTTTGTTTCTTTTTTTTTTTTTGAATAATTTTGATGATTTTTTGTCGTAATTTTTTTCTTAGGTACTGTTCATGTATACGATACTGTTCACGTATAGTAAAATGGTAGTAACTGAACAAATCGTAATGAACAAAAATAGCGGCAAAATTCGATATTGAGAAATTTAATGGGAACAATTTCTTTTTGTGAAAAATGAAAATAAAGGCAATCTTAAGAAAAGATAATTGCCTAGCAGCAATTGAGGAAAAGCCTGCTGAGATTACTGATGATAAAAGGTGGAACGAGGTGGATAGCAATACTGTCGCTAACTTACATCTGGTATTAGTAGATGGAGTCCTATCGAGCATTGAGGAGAAGAAGTCAGCCAAAGAGATATGAGATATACTGACAAAGTTGTATCAGACCAAGTCGCTTCACAATAAAATTTTCTTGAAGAAAAGACTTTATACCCTTCGGATGGCAGAATTAACAACGGTGACCGACCATATCAATACCCTCAATACTTTACTCTCACAGCTCACAATAATGGAGCATAAAATAGATGATAATAAACGTACAGAAATCTTATTTCAGAGTCTATCTGATTCGTATGATCAACTCATCATAAATGCGACCAGCAATGCTACAACTCTAGTTTTCAACAATCTTATAGCTACTGTTCTCGAAGAAGAAAATCGGCGTAAGAACAAGGAAGACAGATTAGCAAGTTCACAGCAAGTAGAGGCTTTGACAATGAGAGGGAGATCAACGGAACGTGGCCTCAGTGGGAGTCAGAGTCATGGTAGATCAAAGTTAAGAAGTAAGAAGAATGTCAAGTGTTATCACTGTGGCAAGAAATGACACATTAAAAGGGAGTGTTGGCAACTAAAGAAGAATGGAGATTCCAGAGAGAAGGACCTTGGTTAGTGGATTCGGAAGCAATATGGCACATGACTTCTCACAGAGAATGGTTTCACAAATATGAACCTGTCTCTGGAGGATCTGTCATAAATATGAACCTATCTCTGGAGGATCTGTATTCATGGGTAACGATCATGCCTTAGAGATCGCTGAGATTGGTACTATTAAGATAAAAATGTACGATGGTATTATTCGTAGTATTCAAGAGGTACGACATGTGAAGGGCCTGAAGAAAAATCTATTGTCTTTGAGACAATTAGATAACCTTGGTTGCAAAACTCGTGTCGAGAATGGGATCATGAAGATTATGATGGGCGAGCTTGTAGTAATGAAGGCAAAGAAAATTGCAGTAAATCTATACATGCTTAAAGGAGATACACTGATGGAAGTGGAGGCATCAGTTGCTTCAACAAATTCTGGAGAAGAATCAACGATGATGTGGCATCGTAAGCTTGGCCATATATCGGAACGAAGCTTGAAGATTCTCTCTGAACGAAGGTTGCTTCCTGGTCTCACAAATGTATCTTTACCCTTTTGTGAGTATTGTGTCACAAGTAAGCAACATAGATTAAAGTTTAGCACATCCAGTTCTAGAAGTAAAAAAGTTCTAGACTTAGTTCACTCTGATGTTTGGCAGGCACTGGTAATGTCCCTAGGAGGAGCTAGATATTTTGTATCTTTTATTGAAGATAACCCTAGGAGATATTGGGTATGTCCTCTCAAGAGGAAGGCATATGTGTTTTTAGTCTTCAAAATATTCAAAGCATGGATAGAGCTTGAATCTGGAGAAAAGATCAAGTGTTTAAGGACGGACAATGGAGGAGAATATACAAGCAATGAATTTGATAACTTCCGTCAACAAGAAGGTATCAAGAGGCAGTTCACAGTGGCATACACTCCTCATCAAAATGGAGTGGCAGAGCAGATGAACAGAACTTTGTTGGAAAGAACAAGAGCAATATTGAAAGCTGCAGGTCTACCTAAGACATTCTGGGCAGAAGCAGTCAAAACCGTTTGTTATATGATTAATTGATCTCCATCAACAGTGATTGATCTGAAGATACCAATGGAGATGTGGACTGGTAAGCCAGCTAATTATTCTCACTTACATATGTTTGGATGTTCTGTGTACATGATGTACAATGCTCAAGAAATCACAAAACTGGATTCAAAGTCAAGAAGGTGTGTACTTTTAGGATATGCTGATGGAGTCAAGGGATATCACTTATGGGATCCCACTGCCCATAAGGTTGTCATCAGTAGAGATGTAATATTTGCAGAGAATAAACTACAAGAGAAGGGAGACGATAGCAGACCAGAAACTACTACAGTTCAGGTAGAAAAGAATATTGAAGATTCAGATTCTTCTAAAGTAACACCAGAGTACGAAGTAGAAGAACCAGTCGAGGAAGAGGCTTCTGAAATTCGTCGGTCAACTCATGAGAGAAGAACACTGGTATGGCACTCAGATTATATCACTGAGAGTAATATTACATACTGTCTTCTAACAGAGGATGGAGAGCCAATAACTTTCCATGAGGCTACCAAAAGCCCGGATGTATCCCTATGGATGACAACAATACAAGAAGAAATTGAAGTCCTTCACAAGAACAAGACATGGGATCTTGTTATGCTACCACAAAGAAGGAAGGCTATTGGCAACAAATAGGTCTACAAGATCAAGCATGATAGCAATGATCAAGTGGAGCTGTATTGTGCGAGATTGGTGGTAAAAGGATATGCTCAGAAAGAAGGTATTGACTTCAATGAGATATTTTCACCTATAGTTCGACTGACAACAGTTACAGTGGTTCTGGCGATGTGTGCTATGTTTAACCTACATCTAGAGCAGCTAGATGTAAAAACTACTTTTCTTCATAGAGAACTTGAAGAAGAGATTTATATACTCAAACTATAAGGTTTGCTGAAATAGGCAAGGAGAACTTGGTTTGCAGGTTGAACAAATCTCTATACGGTCTCAAACAGGCGCCGAGGTGTTGGTATAAGAGATTTGATTCCTTTATCATAAGCCTTGGGTACAACAGACTCAGTTCAGACCACTGCACATACTTCAGGAGGTTTGATGAAGATAGTGATTTCATTATCTTATTGTTGTACGTGGATGACATGTTGGTAGAGGCCCCAACAAAGGAAGAATCCAAGAATTGAAGGCACAGTTAGCTAGGGAATTTGATATGAAGGACTTGGGACCAGCAAACAAGATTCTAGGGATGCAAATTCACCGAGACATGGGTAATAGAACGATTCGGCTTTCTCAAAAGAATTATTTGAAGAAAATCTTGCGCCGCTTCAATATGCAAGATTGTAAGTCGATTTCTACCCCACTTCCTGTTAACTTCAAGTTATCCTCTGGGATGTGTCCTAGTAATGAAGCAGAGAGGATAGAGATGTCTTGAGTACTGTATGCACCAGTAGTGGGAAGCCTAATGTTCATTATGATATGTACAAGACCATACATTGCACAAGCAATGGGAGCGGTTAGTCGATATATGGCGAATCTTAGTAGAGAGCATTGGAATGCTATGAAGAGAATTCTGAGATACATCAAAGGAACCTCAGATGCTGCATTATATTACGGAGGATCAGAATTTACTGTCAGAGGATATGTTGATTCAGATTTTGCGGGTGATCTTGACAAACGAAAATCTACTACAGGCTATATGTTTACTCTTGCAAAAGGAGCTGTAAGCTGAGTTTTGAAACTGCAAACTATTGTGGCTTTATCTACAACAGAAGTAGAATACATGGCAGCTGCACAAGCTTGTAAAGAGGCTATTTGGATTCAAAGGTTATTGGAGAAGCTCAGCCATAAACAAGAAAAGATTCCTCTATTTTGTGACAGTCAGAGTGTGTTGCACATTGCAAAGAATCTAGCCTTTCATTCCAGGACAAAGCACATTGGCGTTCAATATCACTTTGTTCGAGAAGTAGTAGAAGATGGAAGTGTGGACATGAAAAAGATTCACACAAAGGAGAACCTAGCAGATGCTTTAACCAAACCAATCAACACTGACAAGTTCTGATTGTGTAGATCCTTATATGGCCTAGCAGAAATATAAGCAGCATAAAGAATTGACAAGGGAAGAAAAGAGAGATTCATCAAGTGTAAAGATATGATTAAAATCAAGTTTTCAAGTGGGAGAATGTTGAACATATCAATAATTGCACCTCACCAACCAACCGAAATAGGAATAGTAAAAAGGCAGTCGCAATAGGAATAGTAAAAAAGGAAGCTGCAATAGGAATAGTAAAAAAAGGCAGCCACAATAGGAATAAAAAAAAGGGCAGCCGCAATAGCAATAATAAAAAGAGCAGCCGTAATAGTAATAGTAAAAGATGGTGTCACCATCTTTTTAAGTTCTATAAATACGGAGAGCTTCATCACTTGTTTTGCATCCCATTCTAAATCTTCTTCCTTTCTAAGAGAGAATTCAAGCCTAGGAATTCCTCTTGTCCCACTTGTTTTCTTCTAAATTGTTTAGAGAGAGTGTTTTTTCCTATTTCAAGAGAGAGATGTTCATTTGTTCTTTCCTTGTATTTAGAGAGAAGTGAGTTGTAATCTCCTTTTCATAGTGAAATTCTTCACAGCTTTATCCGTGGACATAGCCTAAATTGGGTGAACCACGTTAATTCTTTTGTGTGCCTTATTTTTTTTTTCATTTTACCCAAATTTTCTCAACTCATATTTTAGTTGTGTATCATCGCTTGCGTAAAGCCGATCTCCTAACAAACATACCATTTCAGGACACTTCCATCCTGGCTGCAACAACAACATACTATTTTTCTATTGAAGAAAATTGGTACATTGCCAAGAAGAGCTTAAGATGTTCTGTCAAACTCATATCTGGGAGTCTGCTTCGTGCTTACAATATGTGGTCGCCATTCTATATTGCTGGGACTGACACCGTTCACAGGAACTCCTAGTTTAGCTTTCCTTTCTATTAATGTAATGAATAATAATATGTGCTGAAAGTTGAATCTTTTTTATGAAACATTTTACATTGATGCTTGATGAAATTGTTAATGAATAATCTGCTTTTTGAACTTATGAGGATCTATTTTGGATATACAAATTGATGGTTGATAAGACTTGTTATTACTTTTGAAATATGTGTTTTTTTTTAATGCTGTGTTTGTTTTTTTATTCAATTTTGCTGCAACTTTTTCATTTATGTGATTTTATAGACCCATTGAATCAGGTAAATGGAATGGGGATGTTTTGTAGTCACCTTATATTCACTAGTTTGTGATTTGTAAGTATGGTGCTGTTTGTATTTGACAATGGGTGATTTTCTACGAACAAAAATTTGATTAATCAAAACAAAATCATCCATGCAAAATAAAAATTCCAAAATTTTCTAAGGACAAAAATTAAAAGTATTTCAAAATAATATCTGTTATGCAATTTCCTCTTACTGTAGCACTGATTTTTAAATTTCAGATATTTGTTTTAAAATATTATGTAAATTGCTTATTTACAACAATACCATTGCCTAAAAATGTACTCATTCACCCCTTTAAATATCAGGTTTTTACATTCTCACTTCTTTAAAAGAATTTCATCCCAAAATTCGAGTAGAATACAATAGTCAAAGTATAACTTCAAGCTGAAAGTTAAACAAATGAGGATATTTCTCATACATTTATATTTCTAGCTCCCAAGTGACTTCGTCTTCCTTGTGGCATTGCCAAAGGACCTTGTCAAGTGGTATTTCTTTATTCTGAAGCACTTTGAGCTCTCTTCCTAATATTCAAACTGGTTGTTCCTCATATATTATATATTCTTATAACGATATTTTCATATACTGAATGACATACGATGGGTCAGGCACGTACTTTCTGAGTATCGAGACATAAAAAATATTGTGTACTCGACCCAATTGTGGTGGTAAATCCAAGTAATAAGCTACATGCCCAATTGTAGTAGTGATCTCAAATGGTCCAAAATACTTTGGAGCCAATTTGCCTTTAAGTCCAAATCTAGTGATTTCATGCCTTGGCATTACTTTCAAGAATACTTGATCACTAACTTCAAACTCTACTTCATGTCTCTTTGGGTCCGTATAGTTTTTCTGACAACTCTGCATAACTTTGAGTTTTTCTCGAATCTTATTAATCTTATATGTAGTTTCTTATATCAATTCTAGCCCAAGAGTAACACGTTCCTCTGCGTCAGCCCAACACAAGGGTGATCTACATGGTCTCCTATATAATACCTTATATGAAGCCATGCCAAGCCTGACTTAGTAGCTGCTATTATAAGCAAACTCCACCAATGATAGGTGATCATCCCCGCTTCCACCAAAATTCAGTATACAAGAGCAAAACATGTCCTCTAGAATCTGAATGGTCCTCTCAAATTGGTCATCTGTTTGAGAATAATGAGTTGTACTGAGATTTAGTTTTATTTCCAAAGCTCTCTGTAAAAGTATTTACATTAGGCTTCATACCTTTTCACCAATACTATCTTTTCAGATTATGGTATATTTTTGTGCTATCAGGATACACTGCAAAGTTGGACTTATGAGCTTCAATGAGAATAGTCTCCCTAAGATTAGGATTATTAGCTACCCTAGCTTTCCTTTGGAAATTATAAATTCTTTTCTATTTGTACTCAACCTTCTAAATATTCACTATTTTCGAGTTAATTTCAAATTGTTCTTAATTCTTGGTCTTGCTATTAACTTTATTGTACTATCTAGAGAAGTACTAGTATGGTAACAACATTACTAAAATAAGCAGCATTGTTAGTTTTAAAGTACTATAAATTGTAATCACCAATTACCACCGAGTTCTTCCAGTCCTGAAATATAAGTACAGCTAACATACTATGAGGTATTCAAAGCATCAGCTACAACATTGGTCTTGCCAGGATAGTATTATAGGTCAAAGTCATAATCTTCTATGTACTCAACCTATCTTCACTGCCTCAAGTTCAAGTCATGTTGCATGAAGAGATACTTCAAACTCTTATGATCGGAGAACGCATCAAATCTCATCCCATATAAGTAACTTCTCCAAATCTTGAGAGCAAAAATCACTACCGCAAGTTCCAGGTCATAGGTAGGATAATTCTTCTCATGTGGCTTTAATTGACGAGAAACATAAGACACTATCTTACCATTCTACATCAAGACACATCCCAAACTAGAACTAGAAGCATCAGTGTACACAACATAAAGTTTATTACTATTAAGAATAGTAAAAACAAATGCAATTGTTAATCTTTTCTTCAATTTTGTGAAAGCTTCTTCACAATTATCATCCTAAGTGAACTTGATATCTTTTATTGTTAACTTCATCAAAGGTAAAGTGATTCTCAAGAAATTCTCCACAAAACGACGATAATAGCCTGCTAAACTGAGGAAACCTTTTATTTTAGTTACATTCTTCGATCTTTCCTACTTTAGAACATATTCTATCTTAGCAAGATCGATTGAAATATCCCTTTGAGAGATCACATACCTCAAGAATTTCACTTTTTTCATCTAAAATTTACATTTAGGTTTCTTGGCATATAGTTGATAATCCCTCAAAGTTTGAAGTACAATTCTCAAGTATTCAACATGTTCCTCTCGAGTATTATAATATATCAAGATGTTGATGAAGACAACTACAAACCGGTCCAAATAAGATCTGAAAATTCTGTTCATGAGATCCATAAATGCTATAGGAGCATTTATCACACCAAACAGTATAATTAAGAACTCAAAGTGGTTATAACGAGTCTTAAACATGGTTTTCGGTATGTCTTTTTCTCAAATCTTCAACTGATGATAACTTGATCTCAAATTGATCTTATAGAAAAATCTTGATCCACCAAGTTGATCAAATAACTCATCGATCCTTGGTAGAAGATACTTATTCTTTATTGTAAACTGATTCAACCTTCTATAATCCACACAGAGTTTGAGCATACCATCAGCTTTTTTGGCAAACAATACAGGAGTATCCCATGAAAAAGTACTATTTCTGAAGAATCCTTTTGACAAAAGAGCATCTAGCTGACTTCTCAACTAAGTCATTTCTATTGAAGCCATGAGATAGGCTGGAATAGAAACTGGCTGGGCTCTACAAATTAAATCAATGTAAAACTCGATCTCCCTATGTAACACTCCCTACTTTAACTATATTATCATTTACAATTAAACTATGAAGTATTATTCTTTGTTCTAGCATATCTTTTGTTTTGATAAAAAAATAGGCAATTTTGAACTTTCTAAAACCTTTAAATAAAAACAACTGCATGACATTTCTTATTAAAAGTGTCTTTACAAAATGTATAATCAAAAGAGGTTTTCACCAGTCTATTTTGACATCAGTAGTAGTATTTACATTACACCAAAATATCTCAAAACAAAAATGTTGCCCATAGGTCAAGCTCATCTACATCTGTATGATCATGGCGACAAAAAGCAAACTAAGCAACCAGCTAGTTAACACCAAAATATGCCTCCTCATCTACATCACAAGACTAAAATGAGCTAAACCTCAGTAAGTAAAGACTATGCATACTTATGAATGCTTTAAAATCTCATAAAGTTCTTATTGTACCCTTTTCTTTCTTAAACATTTGAGTCTATGAATTTTCTTTAAAAATTATTCTTAGTTGAGCCCCTTAGCATATTGCTTGTCCCGTAAGTCGATAGGCCGTGATAATATTGGGCAGAAACTCTGGCCAAGAGTAAAAATAAGGTACGACCGTCGTGTGAGGTTTTTTTTGAAAACTCCTTCCCTCATCAAAGGAGCATCCCACACCGTACTAATATTGTCCCGTTTTAACAAGACATATTATAAAATCCGCAAATCCCGCTTCAACGGGAGAGTCTGCATCAATAAACTTACCTATCCAGCTCCGACAGACTAACAATTGCCATTAAAACTTATCTTATAAAATTGGTATAATGGTACTCACTTTCAAATACTCTTATAATAAAAGTCTCTATTTGCATGCAAAACGTGCCATGCACATGCCATGTCATAACTTTCAGGAATAAGTAAGTTTCACATAAATACATCTTTCATATAGTTCTTGTGATGCAGTTGTAAGTCTTTACTTACCTTATGTCCTGAATAGGAATTGATAGTGAAAAGAGTCAATATCCTCTAGAGATTGGTGTGCTAATTACCTATCATAAATTACTATTATTCAAGATGCACATTTTATAAAAAGAATGCATTAAGATACTTGAATAAGACTGAAATAACAACTTCCATCAAATTAGGAAACTTGATCTTAAAATGACTCGGAAGTATATAAATCACTTAATGTCCTTGGCCATCAATAACTAGCATTGAAAAACTATTCAAAAGTACTGAAAATATGAATGCTAGTTCATTAGCATAAAATGATCCAAAATGGCACATAATTTTGTAAAAATAAGTCCATTTGCTCCTAAATGGTGTCATTTCATTTTAAAAATATTTGGACAGCACCTCCTCTACTTTAGGGACATTCTCACATGATTAAAATTATAGTTTTAAACCTACAATAACAATTAATAATCCAATTCCCATATATACACATCAAAGAGGATCATTTGGAATAACTTAAGTGCATTTGAATTCCTTTCAATTTTCACAAAGTTTAAACGACTTTTACACTTATGTGCCATCACAATCAGCCATCAAATAAGTGTAATAACTAATAGAATCAATAAAATATAGACTATAAGTTTAAGAAATTAGATTATAAATATGGAAAACTTAATCTACCACACATGAAAACACTTAAATCTATGAATAGCAAATTTTGGGGCCTTAGGTTTAACTTTAATCCTCTACTTAAATTTTATGTTTCCAACAATATATAAGGGTTCCTAGGACCATTATTCATCAAATAATAACTTTGGTTTAAGTGCTGAAATAAATAAATGAACTACAAATTCAAAATCATACATAAACCTTACCTTGACTAGTTTGAGTCTATGCTAGACTTCTTGCCTTCTATCTCTACCAAACTGATTTCAAAGCTTAGAAATAGATTTTCGGACCTAAGAAGACCTGAAAAAATCATTATTTAAGTGGGAATAAGCAGAGCATTGAAATTAAAGGACAAGACCTAGAAAGAAAAACTTAATAGAATTATCTTGACTAGTATTGGTGTATCTTGTTTTCTAGGGCTCCAATTTGAGTTCTACTTGGAAATATTTGAGGGAAGTTGAGAGAAGTCAGAAAAAGTATTGGAGAGTTTTAGGTCGTGGCTAGAGAGAAAGGGAAAGGAAATGACCAGATTTGACCCAAAATCAACACTTAATGGCTAAGAAAAGGTATAACTTAAATTCTAAGGGGTATTTTGGGTATTTTACACATCACTTTCCATGTGTCCAGCTCTAGAACATCCTTAGCATAGTCACCACATTATTGGTCACTCCTAGACACCCAAGTGTAGCCAAAGTTGGTGAATCCTATCTTAGAAAGTGAAAACTAGTCATACTTTGACTTATGATCCTATTTGGCCAATTTTATTGTAATTTGGTGGAACCTAACCCCTTAACCAGTCATTAAACATAAAAAAAAAGTCAATTAGGCTCTAATTAACAATGCAAACATAGTGGTAGCACTCAATTATTAGAATGCACAAAAACGACATTACGCGATTAAGCTTAATATAAGCTAGCTTAGTGCAACTAAATACGAATTAGTGTCCTGAATGCCACCTCGTGCTTACCTGGAGCCGACAAATAAAATGCTATAAATGAATCCAAGACATTGAATCAAGCCTATTTGACATGTTAAACACACCGTGAATTTGGCTCCGAAATGCGTGAAAATTACATTTTACCGAAAAACTACTATTTGACCAAGTTATCAACAAGTATGATCTTAATGCATGTGCACATAGTATTGCTTTCATAATTATATTCTTTGTACTTTTAGCACACCGAGTTCTCTCTCTGAGGGTATTAAATTTTTACACTGCATTGGGACACTTCGACAATCATTAGTGTAATAACATATATGTAAATGCACATAACATAATGAATGAGCATGTTACTATGAAACTACTATTAACGACTTCTAGATGCCTAATATGCAATTAGAACATATTTATTATTGGCTTAATATGCATGTGAGAATCTTGGGCACCACACCCTGTCACGTGGTAGCCTCAGAAAATCCTTTGGAAACTCGCTAACCACTGATATCTAAGGGTGTTGATCGACAGTCACCATATTACCACTAATAGGGAACAAATTCTTGTAACACTCGAGTTTCTTCCTTTCACCCATGCATACTTTCAAAATAGGACTAGGTTTTAAAGGATTCAAACGAATTTGATAAACAACAGAACATCCATCCTCAAGCAAAAGAGTAACTCTCTTTTTGAAATAATCAACGGTAGCTTGATATTTGGATAACTAATCTATACCGAGAATCACATCAAATTGTTACAAATACAACATAATCAAATCCACTAATAATTCTTTACCATCAACCAATCATGATACATAGTAGAAACATCAGTTGCTCTACCCATTGGTGTGCCCAAAGCCAAAATATGATCTAACAAAGAATATTCCAATCCTAATAATTGAGCAAACATCAAGGATATAAAAAGCGTAGCACTAGTATCAAACAAAACATGAGCACAAGAGTATGAAATGAGAATCATACCATCAATGACTCCCTTGCCAGTCTGATCTCGACCATCTTCCATTCCAGTGATAGTAAATGCTTGACCATAAATTTTTTCTTTTCCTTTATTCCCTCTACCTTGACCGCTTCAGCTGCTACTAGCTCCTGGACCAGTGCTAGTATATTTGCATCCTTCTTGATTACCAAAATCTTTCGGAGTCTGAAAATTCTAAGTGTAGCCTAAACCCTATGGCCTGTACTGACACTAGTACTGGGAGTCAAAAGATTGCTGAAAAGGGGAAGAGTTGAATACCTAAAATTGGATTTGGTCTAGTCTCATCTGGTTGCCCTGGAATGGTACAGATGCACTTTGGCTTCCATGTGGCCTACTTTGAGATAAGGTTGGCTTCTGTTGGTAGAATAGATATGATTTCTTTTGATGGCTCTACTGGCTGTAGTGAAAATACCCATACGATCCAAACCATCTTCTTCTAGAAAAATTGCTACTCTAAGAATTCTGTGGTTGCAACTACCCTCAGTTTCTCCTGTGGCCTTTCGGTCACTACCTCTATCCCTCGACTGTTCTCTCATGGTTGACTTATCATCAAGAAAGGCTTATACTTTTTGTTCTTTTATGGTTGACTTATCATCAAGAAAGGCTTCTACTTTCTATATTGCGACTACAAGATTAAACAGGTTGTCAAAATGCAGAGTCATAATCTTCTCCATGACTATTGGCCTCATAGCTTCCATGAACTTGACAATCTAGAGGGTAGGATTTGTCCCTAATACATAAGCGTAATGTGCCAATTCCATGAATCGAATGTAGTACTCATTCATAGTCATGTTATCTTGCTTGAGTCATTTATATTCTCTAATTATAGTATATCTATGACTAACATTAGCATAGTGGTCTTTGAACAGTTCTTTAAAGATATCCTAAGTCATACCAGTCTTCTGTCGTGATAGTTTGATAGTTTCTTACTAATTGGCAGCTCTATATGACAATTTATAAATAACAAAGGTCACTCAGAACTCGATAAATGTCCCAATGGTTGTAAATATTTTCTTAATATCTCTTAGCTATTCCTTAACTACGGTGGGGTCCGATTTACCATCAAAAATAGGCGGACTCAACTTGATGAAATCCTTGAAAAAGTTGGCTTGATGAGCCCATGATCTCGTTGAGCTCTTAGTCCTAGTATTTCACACAAAGCATCATAAAGATCTGCTAGGGCGTCACAAATTTCATGTTGTAGTGGAGGAGTTTCAATTCTTGGCTCTAACTACAGTTCTCTTCTTCTTGGGGGTATCTTTCTAGTCTGTATAAATATGCCAAATTGTTAGTGAGATAATAATGCTAATAATATTTTTTTGAAAACTAGTTATAATCTAATCTAATGATGTCACATCCTAGATAGATAAAGATCCTATCTGATACCAAAATTTTTTGTCACGACTGAAACTACGAACTAGTAACAGAAAGAAAATTTCACAAGTAAAAATTCAAAAATTATTTTTGAAAAATTTATAAAATTATTTTTAAAGTAAAATTTCCACAATGAAATTTATTAAAATAAACCAAGCATCATTTTCACCAGTTTCACAATCCAGCACAATAATTATACAGACAGATTCCGTGAAATGGGCCCTTAAGTTATTATTATAAATCAAGATAAATAAACATAATTATTTTACATAGCTATCAATTTCTAATAAGGTAATGAACTCCTTATTACTCTTCTCCCGAGTTTATAAACTCACACCAATTACTACTTGAGATGGGAAATGTAAAGGATGAGTATTAACATGCTCAGTAAGAATTCAATTACTTTTTTGAATGGATATAATTTCTCAAACTTGCATGATTAGTATCTTTAAATCTATTTATAAATCATTGGAATCCAGAATAATCACATATTCAAAACCAAAATTAAATCCACACCATTATACATATCATACATAAACAAGAAAATAAGTGAGCTCTCATCCTCCCATCACGACTCTATAACACCTCTTTAGTAGAGATACCCATCATCCTAATACTACCTATTGGCCTATCAACAAAAACTTATGCATGGGCCCATGTCTCTTACCTAATGCTGTAGTAACTTACTAGTGATCTAAAATACAACGATGCTATAATGGAACTTAAATGTGTAATCCTATGGTATGTACAACATGTAACCGTTCACAACAACCATATATTTAATATTGAAATCATGCTTTAAAAATCTAACTTGGCATTATTCTAGGATTTACTGTACATAGACAGCACACCACTATTTATCCCATAATCACACTATAAATATATGTATAAAAACATCCATATAGTCCAATCTTAGTATAATCTAACAATTTCTAACAAATTATCAAATCATCGTAAAATCACGCTTTTTAATAAATAAGTTTTAATGCAATTATAAATAAAAAATAAATATAAAATCAAGTAATTAAAATTCTACCTCGATATGGTAGTAGTACTAGGCTAATGACGTTCATAGAATCTTCGGTTGGTCACTCAGTTATTTGAACGACAATTTTTGGATCTCGAAAAGTTTACTTCAAAAGTGATTTTTCCATCGGAGCCTCAAATGGAGAAACAAAGCATCCAAAAACGCTAAGTTAGATATATATTTTGTCAAAAGTGAGTCCCGGCACATGACCGGTCCGTAATACACAAAATGGTACAATTTTCAAGCCATGAAATTTCAATTTTTGTTCCACTTGGAACATAATGGTATTTTATATCAAATTTCTTTCTCGGCTTCACTGAATTCAAATGCGAAATCGGAATTCAATTTCGACGTCTTGGATATTAATTAGGCTCAAAAATCTAAAAATTACATAAATACTACTTTTGAAAATATTTAGAAAAATATCATCTTTTTCTATTTAAAAATTATTGTGCATTCGGATATCGTTTTTACTTTTGCTAACCATAATTATTCCTGATTTTCAACCCTCTTTCACCTCATATATTTATCTCAGGTAAAATAATTACTTAACTATAATAATTATAGAAATATTACTTTTCATAAACTTTGGTAAAATGGTAAAAGTGGTGAAAATCTTACCAACGACGAGTTAAGCTGTGAAACCACTTGGAGGAGGGCTGTGACGACAAGAAAAGACTCCACGTGCTGGCGGTAAGGTGGTCAGACATCAGACAGTGAGCAACTGGTTAGAAAACCACGCTAAAGACGGTATTTTTAGAGAAGCTTATCTCGTCCACTAGAGCTTCATTTCCGGCGAGGCTAGTCAGCTTTTGTTCGTCGGCGTGAGCTCTTTCGCAAGGGGTGGCGTGTTAGTCCGGCGGCGTGTGGCGGGAGCAGAGGTCAACAGTTCTGGTGCTTTTCTCCCATTCTTGAGCCTTCTTTTATGAAAAGATGAGTCTTTGGGCATGCAGTTTCTCCCATTGTAGTACTGATTTTTAAATTCTAGATATTTGTATTAAAATATTTCGTAAAATGCTTATCAACAACAATGCCATTGCTTAAAAATTTACTCATTTGCTCCTTTAAGTATCAGGATTTTACATCTTAGTTGTGTTAATCTTCGACCGTTACACTTAATAGGCTAGTGATGTTACCTTTGTTGATCTTCAAAGGTTACACCTAATAAGCTAGTGATGTTAGCTTTGTTGGTCTTCAAAAGTGGATAGCCATGACAGCTGTGTCAATCTTCTAGAGTGGACTTGTAACAAATGTACGTGTTTATTCACTCATAATCTCAATCGTAGTTTGACTGAACAAAAAAGCTTTTTATCCCGAGTCTTCACTTTATTCACTCATAATCTCAATCGAAATTCGACTAAACAAAAAAGGTTTTTATCCCGACTCTTCACCTTAACCCGAATCACGAGGTTGAATGTCAGCTTTTACCTTTAAGAGTGGGCTCCGATAGATATTCTTTATTTTAAAAAATTTTGGTAAGTTTCCAATAAAGGGATGATCTTAAAATTTCATCGACGGTGATGAATAGCAGTGCTAAATGGGGGGGTGACTAGGATCACAACTCGGGGTGGATTGCTTTTACTAGTTGGACTCCCTCGTATCAAAATGGATTAAATCACCAATACTTGTACATAAAAAGCACATAAAAGTAATAGTAATTTGGACTAGTTATTAGGCGTTGTCTAATTCATTTGTATATTAATTTTCCCCTCTTTGTGGCTATTCTCGTTTGTTTTCGATCGCATAACTTTGTGGCTATATATATATTAATTTTGCCCTCTTTGTGGCTATTCTCGTTTGTTTTCGATCGCATAACTTTGTGGCTATATATATTTATATATGAAACATGCACAGCATATATACCGATTAACCAACATGATGAAGGCATTGCACAACCTAATCTTGTCGGCCAACTCCTTGTTGGGTGTTTTCCTTCAACTCCTCTACCAGCAGAAGAAGGATGCATCTCCATTTGAGACACACTACGCCACCATGATTTCCATTTTTGTTTCTTTATGTCTCTACGTTCTTGCAGCTACTGTAGCACATGCCGGACTACCTCATCCACCAGAGGCGGCCGTGCTGACGATCAGCAACGCTCAAAACTACGCGGGAATTATGAACCAAATCAGCCTCTTCGCTGGATTTCTAGCTGCAGTTTTGCAATTCACCATACTTGTTCCTCCTTTTGGATGGCTCACTTTTGCTCTGTGGATGCTCTGTTTCGTAAAGTTTCCATTCCATTTGCTTTGCAATAATCTATTTCCTCGACTCCTTCCACTGCTCGTCCACGTGTGGATAAAAGCAACAAGCGGCGAAGGAGTCGTGCCACAAAATCGGCTCCGGCAGCGGCGTCGTCCCCCTGTCTAGAGAAGTTTCTTCCTTTTTCTCCTCCTTGTAAGTGTGTACACTTAGTTATATACAATGTGATTAGTAATAATTATGCATGCTTCAAATTTAGAATTTATTTGCGCTGGTGAATTATGCATGCTTTTAAATTTTAATGAGCCGGGCGAACCAATGGCCAATTAGTAGGTTTTAAACCAAACAAGGGATTTATTGGTAAGCTATTTAATTAGTTTGAGATGATGAATCAGATGATCATTGTGTCTCATATCTTTAAGTTGTGGGTGGTATGCAGGCCTCATTAGATGTGAAGTGAAATACGCCATCGGTTCACTAATCACCAGTGAGAAGGGGTGGAAACTGGAAATCGACCCATGTGGACGTAAAGAAGATGTCAAGGAGATTCTTTTTTGGACTCGTTCGAATTAGTTCACATATCTCTGTTACTGTTAACAAAAAGAGTTTGCTATAACAAAAAGAGTTCGAATTAGTGCCTTTTGATTTGGCTTTTCCATATTACTTTTTGTTCTTTCAAGGATTATTATTTTTCATATAAAGGTAATTAATTGGTTTGAATTATTACATTTCTTGTGATGATCATTTTGTGATCTGTGTTGTGCTAAACCAATTTCTCCATTATTTGGGCAAAATAAAATTTGAACGTAGTTCTTAAAAAAAAAGAAAAGAAAAAACAAACAAACATACTATAGCGAATAAGAAAACATAGTAGATGATGTGTAAATTTTGCATAAGACGACTCAGAGAACACGGGGAAAAAACTAGAAGGAAAAAAAAAAACAATCAACGTACAGTTTTCTATAATAAAGTGGGACGATTATTTTAATTTTTATTTAAAAATGAATAAGACTAACCATATATACGTAATCGCTTAGATGTCGTCTTTGAATCTGTAACTCGTTAAACTTGTTTCTCAAAATTATTTTTGACAGGATAATTATAAATTATAAATGATAAAAATAGTGCTCAACCTAGGTTCTAAGCATGTACGTCGCTAAGATTATGTTTGGTACAAGAGATTTTTTGAAAAATGAAGATGAGTGAAAGGAGAAAGACGAAGAAAGAGTTACAATCTCATATTTGAGACGGGAGAGAAAAGAAAGGGTAAAAAAAGTGAAGGAAGAGAGGGTCTCCCTCCAAGTTTCCAAAAAATTCATCTGCTCAAATTAAAAGGATTAAAAAAAATATTCATCAAATTAATTAATTAAAAAAAATAATATAATAATTTTATAAATAAATAATTTCTCCATTTTTTTACAACGTGTTTCTACCAAATAATTAAAAAAGTTACTACTTTATCCTCTATACTTCGTATTTTTTTCTTTTTTTTGTTACACTCCCCGTCCTTATTGGTCACCTCCCTCCCACCAAACACAGCTTAAAACAAAATAAAAATAATAATGACAAGTACTGGGAAAAAGAACACATTCGGACCCCGAATTCCCGCTGTGACGCTGTCCGCGAGTGTAATAACAATTCCCTCGCAATTCTCCGAATTTCTTTTTCGCACCGCAACCAAACCATCGATAATGTCGAGACAAGAACCGAGTTGCCTTCGAAACTCGGTCATGACTCAGAACCAACTCGTCGACGAACTCACCTCCCACATCTCTCTCTACCACTCGCAGTCGTCTCCCTCAAATTCGAACCCAAAACCTAACCCTACCCGATCCTCCATCCTCAAATGGTTCTCCTCTCTCACTCCTCACCAGCGCCAGGCTCACCTCACCGCCCTCGACTCCAAATTCGTCCAAACTCTCCTCCAGATGCTCGCCATGCTCCGCACGCGCGGCCATGGCTTCTTCATCGTCCTCCCCGATCTCCTCTCCGGCGAACTCCCCAGCATCTGCTTCAAGAGGTCGCACGGTCTCCTTTCTAGGGTTTCCGAGTCAAACGAGTTGGAACGGACAATCTTTGAGTCGACGCGGCTGTTTTCGTCGAGAGAAGGGGAGGCGATCGAGGAATGTTCGTCGTCGGTGAAGAACTTGGATACGTTGACCGTGAGCGAGGAGTTCGTTGAGAATTTCGATCGGTTTGTGGAGGCCATGGATGGAGTATCGAATGGAGCTTTCTTGAGAGGCGAAGAGAGTGAATTGGGATGGGATTGGGTTGAATTAGAGTGGTTGAAAGATAAAGGGTATTACAGTATCGAATCTTTTGTGGCGAACCGGTTAGAGGTGGCGTTGAGACTGGCGTGGCTGAATTGTTATGTTGGGAAGAAAAGAGGGGTGAAGCTGAAAGAGAAAGTGAGCGCCGCCGGTATGGCGCCGAATGTGTTTTGGAGAAAGAAGGGTTGTGTAGACTGGTGGGAGAACTTGGATGCTTCAACGAGGAGGAAGGTCTTTACTGCGATTTTGGGAAAAGCAGCGAAATCTTTGGTATGTGTTTGCGCTAAACCATTTGAAAATGATGTTCTTTACTTCGTAATTACAATCTTCCATTAAATGTCTGGTTTTGATGTCTTTTAATGTAGTGGAAATAAAGTATAAAACTTTTAAATTTCAGTGTAGTGAGATTATGAAGGCGACTAGTAATGCGTCGGAGGATGAGCTTTGGCTCTTCAATATAGGAGTAGAACGACCATTGAGGTACAACTATACTGTAAATAAGAGAAAGACTAAACCAACACTTGCAGCTGACGCTGAATTTGGGTCAAACATTGTCCCAGCTTCTCTTTCTGGAAAACCTGCTTCATTATCCAATTCTTTCAATAGTTTATTTGTGCTTCAGGATATATTAACGATGACATCATTATGTCAGGATAGTGAATACGATAAAGGGAAAATTTTCTTCAGCACATTGAGTTCTATTTGTACCGTTTCTGATTTTATACTAAGAAAGGTGCGAGGATTTCTAATGGTTATTTCGCTTGATTGCACAAAACTTGAACTTATAGCAGAAGATAATATTAAGTCTTCATCTGTTAAGTCAAAAGGAAAGGTTGGTGCTTGTAACCGTAAGAAAAAAGGGAGGACCCGTAATACCAAGAAGCTAAATCCTGTTTCAGGGGAATGCGTGACCGTGGATTCAAGTGACAAATCTCCGAAGGTATCTTCTTGCTCACTCATCCTTGATGGGTTTCCTGTTGTCCTTTTATACGGACAATGCTTGTTGGGAAGAGTTAGTCTTAATTGGTAAAAATGTTGTGCCAGGATCTTGATTGTGCATTTTCTCATAAAGAGAAGTCAGAGTTGGTTGAGTCCAAGAAGTCACATGATGTACCTCAGGGGAAGGTTATCGACAGCGAGGCATCTTTGTTAAAAGTACACGGTTGCACTAGTTGTTTAATTTGGTTATCATTTCTTCTTGATGGTTTGAACGGTTTGTAACTGTTATCCTGTCACCAGGAACCTGCCAAAGCAGTTAGTGTTGGGAAAGCTGCTACAAGAAAGACGAGAAGAGAAAAGGGAAAAAACAGAATGAATGGCTTCAAGAATCCTGTTGAAATGACAAATTGTAAAATACCAGTAGTGGAAGCTTCCTCATCCTCCATTGTTTCCCAAGATGATGCAGCAAATTCTTGTCCTGTGTCTGCTCATTCAATCTTCCAGAACATCTCAGTTGAGAATTCAGCTGAGAACGATATCCTTGCATCAAACTCAGTTCCTTCTGGTTCTTTCAATGGACCAATTGAGGAGGATCAGACCCCCCAGAGCATTCCAGAGAATAGAGGTCCAGAATGTTGTCAGTTAAACGAAAGTGTCAGGGACAATAATACTATGGAAGCTATAAATTGTAAGGCAGATGTGAATGCAATACCTTCTTCTGTGCATGCATTGAACACTAATGTTTCTGGAAACGAAAACAGCAATTTTGACGAATCTGTACATATTAGTGAAATTGATGTAAAATTAGCTTCACCAAAGAAAGGGGTCAGAGTTTTCGATATCAAAGAGAAACCTGTTTTACTTCAGAAGCAAGACAGTAGACATGTATCTGACACTGCAACTTCGCGATCTTTAGATGGCCTTCCATATGAGTGGCCCTTTGTGGCTTCTACCTACTTTCCACATGTTAACCCTCATCTCCTCCCTGCCACTGATCGATTGCATCTGGATGTTGGTCGTAATTGGCATCACCACTTTCATCAGTCCTTTGTACCTGCAATACATCAGCGAAATATTGAAGGTGGCTGTAACCCAGTTTTGTCTCGACGAGTGCCCATGAGTTTAGATTGGCCCCCAATGGTCCGTGGTGCTTGTGGGTTGGCCCCATCGCTTACCTGTAGTAATTATGATTCTGGGTTCATCTCAAGATGGCATTGTACTTTTCCTCAGGGTTTTTCCATCAATGGAACAACCACTGATGATGAAAGGAAGCATTCTGGGGACTACAACGACCCTCCTGATTTAATAAGTAAACATGAACTATCAGATGACTGGGACAGCCACTGGGTATCAGAGGATGAAGTTGATGTGCATGCAGTCTCAGGGATAGATTATAATGAATACTTTGGTGGTGGTGTGATGTACTGGAATCCTTCTGATCATCCAGCAGGAGGATTCTCTCGCCCTCCTTCCCTGAGTTCAGATGATAGCTCATTGGCTTGGCGTGAAGCTGACATGAATAGGGCTGTAGATGATATGGTTGCATTCTCTTCTCCATACAGTACTAATGGTTTGACTTCACCAACAGCTTCTTTTTGTTCGCCTTTCGACCCTTTGGGCCCTGCCCAGGCCTTAGGCTTTGTTTTGACTGGAAATGATGTACCAGGCAAGGTGCTTCATTCCCCATCAGCAGTGACAGATTCATCTGTTGAGGAGGATGCCTCTAGATCATTGATGGAGTTAACTGGAGATGTTGAAGGGAAGACAGGAGATTCGCTTCCTTACCACATTTTGCCTCCAATTGTCATTCCAAATATGACGAGGGATAGGTCAAGGTCTGAGTTCAAGTCTAGTCTTGATGTTAAAAGTCCATGCGTTCCTCTTAAGAGGCGTGAGCAACCTCGGATGAAACGACCACCATCACCTGTTGTACGTTGTGTTACACGTGCTCCACGTCCACCTCCACCCTCTCCTGTGAGTGAATCCAGGAAACACAGGGGTTTTCCAACTGTTAGATCTGGTAGTTCAAGCCCAAGGCATTGGGGTGTGAGAGGTTTGTTCCATGATGGAGCTAGTTTGGAGGAAGCTTGTTTATACAGGGATGGTGCTGAAGTAGTTTGGCCATCTTGGAGAAATACTAGCTTTTCTGGTCACTCCATGATTCAACCTCTTCCTGCAGCGTTGCTTCAGGATCGACTTCTTGCTATGTCCCATCTTGCTCGTGATCAAGAACACGTAATTATGGACCTACTTTTTTGACAATTTCAAAATCACACCTAACAGAATCTTTTCTAATCGATGATCATATGACCATGCAGCCAGATGTTGCATTGCCCATGCAACTGACTGAATTACAAAGCTGTCCTGCACGAAAAGCCTCTTTGTCTTTAATGCACACCCTTCTTCACGATGAGATTGACTCTTTCTGCAAGCAGGTACGAAGCTTGATGTTCATTATCTTCATTATTATTCTCTTTATTTCCCAAATGCTTAAAGGTTGTATCTTCCTTCCATTCATGTGGCATAACTTATATTGTTGGTTGTTATGTAATTCATAAAGGTTGCTTCACAAAATCGGAGTAGAAAGCCATACATAACCTGGGCTGTCAAGCGGGTTACACGATCTCTTCAAGTGCTGTGGCCCAGGTCCAGGACAAACATATTTGGTTCTAATGCAACTGGTTTGGCTCTTCCTACCAGTGATGTAGACCTTGTGATTTGTCTTCCTCCTGTGAGGAACCTGGTAATGCTTGCTTCTTCAAACTGCTTATTAATTTCAATCTCCTCCTCTTTCTCCATGATAAAAGAAATAATTGCAGAAATTTCTGTAGGAACCAATTAAAGAAGCTGGAATATTGGAGGGTCGCAATGGTATCAAAGAAACATGCCTTCAGGTATCTTGGAACGTTGGCAGTGATGTATGTTGCTATTGTGTTTGTGGGAAAGGAACTTAAATATTATTTTGGTGATAACTGCTATGGCAGTCTGAAACTGATCTTGATTGCAGATATGTCCTATAATTGTTTGGTTCTTATTAAAAAAAAAAATTGTTTGGTTCTTCTTAGTTGGATTCATTTGCAGGTTACAAGCTTGAGTGTTAAATTGCATGCTCTACCTAGCGACATGATATTTCGTACCTTTCTTTCTTATGTTTTACGATAGATTTATTTGCAAGAGCAGTGGTATTTTTTTGTTATTTTTGTTATTTTTTATTTTTTAGACTACACTATTTAATCCTCACATGAATCAAGTGGTTTTTATAGGTGTTGGTCTTCTTGTGTTTCTTTGTATTTTACAGATTCTTAAAAACTTAAGTTTTTCTTGCTGTTTTTCCCCCCAGCATGCAGCCAGGTATCTAGCAAATCAGGACTGGGTAAAAAATGATTCTCTCAAGACTGTGGAGAATACAGCTGTAAGGCCTGTTCTTTATTATTATTGTAATATTTTTATTATTAGTTTAAGCTTTTACTTTATGCCCCATACTTCTCACTGATATTCCTTGTTGATCTTAGATACCTATCATTATGCTTGTGGTGGAAGCTCCCTGTGATCTCATTGCCTCTTCTACTTCTAATGTGCAATCGCCAAAAGAAGAACCTTCACTTTTGTCTGCGGAACAAGTTTCTAATGTTCATCTCGATGGGGTTGTTATAGAAGATTCTGTTTTGGCAAAATGCTCACAGATGAATTACGATACTAGCAAGGATTCAATATCAGTTCGTATCGACATAAGTTTCAAGTCTCCATCACATACAGGACTCCAGACGACAGAACTGGTATTTGTCTCTTGTTCTCTGTGTTTGAACGTAACACCTTCAAATTCACTATTTGGACATATGTTATTTCGAACTTGAAGTTCCACCATGTATGGGCTGTTTTTTTGCTCTGGTGACAAAAATAATTTTGTACGGAGAAGTGCTACTTGAGTTTGCAATCACACATGGGGTTTGCTTTGGCATTTGTGCTCCAAGTTCGAGATGGTTTATGTTTCATTTCTAATTTGCAATTGCAGGTAAAGGAGCTGACAGAGCAATTTCCAGCAGCCATGCCCCTTGCTTTGGTGCTTAAACAGTTCTTGGCAGATAGGAGCTTGGATCAATCCTATTCTGGTGGCTTGAGTTCCTACTGTTTGGTGAGCTATGCTGCAACACTTATTTCTTTGGTTCAATGTATCCTGTTGTTGCTTGGATGTTGGGAGTTTGGCATTTTCTATTTACGATTTCAAAGTTGATGGCCCATGGAACTTCTGAATTATAGACAATATCATGTGATCTGGAAGGTCCCTTGCTCTATGAATTTGATTTGTGGTATTCCTTTTGAGTAAGACTTACAAATTCATTCTAAGAGATTGGCTGCTATAAAATAAAATAAAAACAAATAACAATGATAATAATTATTGAAAAAAAAATGTTCTAATATAGTTAATGGAGTGAAGGCATGAGTCATAAGCATGCTGCAAATTGCTGAAACTGAAGCTTTTGTGATCAGATTAGGGATTTCAAATATTATTCACAAGTCCATTTTCAAAATCTCATTTGAAAATTTGACTTATTTCATTAAAGAAGAATTTGCTGCAAGTGAGTTGGCCCCAATGGTTCAGCTGGTGGGTTATTTATTTATTTATTTTTTGTCCTGTTTTTGGCTGAAAAGCTAGTTTGCTTAATTAATGAAGAATTACTTATATTGCAAATACAATTTATCAGGAGTTTAATTTGTGATGTTCACACTTGCACAAGTATTATAGACTCATCACAACTATTCCTAAAATGTTTTCTTAAGGTTAGCCTATTAAATTGATCAACCTTGATTTTAGTAACTGCTGTGAGTGAAATGACCAGAATACTAATCATACTTATGTTGGATGTATACTTTATCTCTTAGTGGCCATTGGAGGTAGTTTCATCTTTTCATTTATTAGTATCTTTTTAACTCATTTGACAGAGTTTGCTAATTACACGTTTTCTTCAACATGAGCATCATCTTGGCCGGTCTATCAACCAAGTAAGCTACTTTATATTTCTTTGAATTCTTTTAAAGAAATTTTGTTTGGCGGTATCTTTTCCTTTCAGTTAGCAATTACTTTTGTATGTTATACCTTCAACTATTCACAATCATTTAGGAAATTAAGGCATTTCCCTTTGATTGAGATATTTTATAATTTTATTTTG
The DNA here is from genome assembly GCA_002914805.1 of Parasponia andersonii. Classification (NCBI taxonomy): domain Eukaryota; kingdom Viridiplantae; phylum Streptophyta; class Magnoliopsida; order Rosales; family Cannabaceae; genus Trema; species Trema andersonii. The sequence continues at coordinate 89,400 of JXTB01000123.1, forward strand.
GCCAAGTTATGTGCAAAATTAACATTTAAATTTAAGTTCGTCTCCCCCTTTTTTCTTCTCGTAATTATTTTCTTGAATGCTTTTCTAACTATTACTCTTATTATCTTTTAGAACTTTGGAAGCCTTCTAATGGATTTTCTTTATTTCTTTGGGTAAGTGAGTTTGTTGACATTAGAGAGTCTCTTTCCTTCTAAATGTTATTTAATGAATTGGCACTGTAATTAAAACCCCCTTTATAATTGTGTATGGTTTAAGCAATTATATTTATCCTTTAAGCTTATTTTGCAGAAATGTATTTGATCCTCGTCAAATGCGAATATCAGTACGGGGAAGTGGAGTTTATATCAAAAGGGAACGAGGTTGTAGGTAATAATGCTATTACCATTTGCTTTCTTTAATCAGTGGATAATTTTAGGAATCCCCTCATTTTCCTATTATATCTTGATGACGTATTTGATGTTGTAGCATTGATCCAATACACATCGACGATCCCCTTTTTCCAACTAATAATGTGGGGAGAAATTGCTTTAGGATTCATCAGTGTATTAAGGTAATCTTTTGTTGTTCTTTTTGTTTTTTTGTTATTGTTATTGTTTTTGCTTTTGTTTTTTGTTTTGTTTTGTTTTGTTTTGTTTTTAAAAAAACCTTGTTAGCTGGCTATTCTCTCATTTAGAGCAATGCTATAAAAATCGTGCTGTCATTTGACATTTAGTGATGCTTAGAATTCACTAACGTGAGGGTAAAATGTATTTGACTATTTTCTGGTGTCAATATGTATACTTTTGCTATCTTCTATGTATCATTTTATTTATAACTTTATTGGTTCCTGCATGTCTAAGTAGATACATATAGTTTTCTGACATTCAAGAATAATGTGTGATGTAGGCATTTTCAGAAGCCTATACTATTTTGGAGAGTGAGCTTGCTTCCCTATCCAATGATGATGATACGTGTACAAAGCCCTCTTGTAGACTGCTTCCAAAAATCATACCAAGTATTGACTTATCATAAGGTTCTCTGTGTATGAAACGTCCTCTTTGTTTGAGAAGGTATTCTTTCAGTCTCTTTCCTACTATTGCTTCTTATTAATTTTTCTGTCAACTTTATTTCATTCCACATTTTCTCCCTTTTTTTATTTATTTTTAATTTATTTTTTAAGTATCAAAGAATGGAAGGATGCAAACATTACTTAAGGAAGTCCATAAATTCACTAGAGGGCCTTCTTTCCATTGAGGAGTCCTGCTTTTCCCGAGCAGAACAGAACCAGAAGTAGGGCTTGCCTGCATAATTTTCTGTATCTAACTTACTATTTGATAGATATTTATGTTCTTTATTACAATCAGCATTTATCCTCAGTATTTTTTTTCCCCTCTTTTCAGTTGAGAGAGGGAGTCAGCTGGGTGGCAAATTTGCTCCTTGAGTACAGATTCGAGTTAAGGAATCTTTGGCTTCCTTTGTTAGACATGGCTTTGGATTTTTGTTGTCAGTTTAATGCAAGTAAAGGCTTTCAAGCAAAGTGCGAATGAGTAAAGAATGGATGGGCGAAACTAAGTAGTTGCAAGCTGGCATAGATCTCTGTGCTTTCCCTAATCAAGATCATCTTTATCTTTTTGATTGGAAGTCAGAATGAATGAACTTTGCTTCTTTTCCAACGATGATGATGCGTGTTCAATCATCTTGTGTATCTAGAAATCATACCAAGTATTGATTTGTCAAGGGATTCCATGTGTACAAAAAATTCCTCCAAGTTCAAATCTTCGTCCTTCTAGTGGAAGTCAGAATGAAAGCATCCATCCGAGTAAGTAATTTCTATTTGTTTCCAGTATTGTCATTTACTTTAAATAACTTTAGGCATATTTAATTCCTAGAACTATTACCTGTGTTGGGGAAAACTCCTGTTCTGGCATTGTCAAGCTGGCCCATTCTCTGTTTTTATCTCCCTTCTATTTGTGTTGTTTTTTTGGGCAACTTCGGTTCTGATGTTCCTTCTTTTCAGAATTGAGGAGTCGTCTCAAAAGTCGAACGGAGCATGATAAAATTATGTCCATCTTTATAACCTCATGAATTTGCATTTTGGTGTGTCTCATTATTCTCATCCCTTTTTTTCCCTGCATGATAGAGCCATTCATGCCACCACAAGCATAGCCAGTGCACACACACCTGCAAATATTATCAGGCCTTACAAGATACTACGATTCATTCATTTTACGTGAAACTGCTCTTGCTGCTGGCTAACGTTAAATATGTTGGTTCCTGTTATACGGTCGGACTGTGATTTTCCTGTGAAATACTTCCATACTCTCTTGTTCTGAAGCTGATTCGGTTCTGCTGCAGCAGGGATTGGCAATATAAGGTTAGCCTCAATGCTTTTGCGAGACATGCTTAGTTAGCTTATTCCAACTCGCTAAACATTGTGTTAAGTGCTTTATTCCAACTTACGATTTTGTGATACTTGAAGGTGAATTGTATTTCAATCAATTGAAGATTAAGCAGCTGGATTTCCTTAAATTCATGCAACTTTAGACGAGCTTGGGGAAGCTTGTGGCTATGGTCCCAGATAAAACGGGGGCCTAGGGATGTAACGGTAAATGGACTCGAGAGCGAATCCCGGTTCCTAATATCTAAAGAACCGCACGGCGCATTGTGCCATTAAGACTAGTACTAATTATAAATTATTCTTTCTAGGCAAAATTGAATATTGATACTATTGTATATATATTTATATATTATATATGTACATGTATGTGAAAAAAAATACCTACTGGATTGGTGCCCTGTACAAATATACACATATTTCTCTCTATACAATCTGGTTGGTCTCGAATTATTTTGTTCGTCTTCCCGATTGGTAGTGCTTCGGAATAAGATCTATGTACAATATGCAATTAGTTTAATCCACATCTCTGCCTGAATAGTGAAAACGAGAGAAAAGTAGCGCATTCCAATATTGCTGTAATTTAAACAATTTTTGCCAGTTCTATAAACATCATTGACTTCCTCCGACTGTGGTTTTCCAAATAATTTACTGTTCTCTCTCGCAAAAAGGAAAATTTCAATTCAATTCTCATATTCTTCAGGGTAAAAGTCAATGTCCTTGGTCGGACCCCTTAGCAGTCTCTCTTGTAGATCCACGTTCTTCGGCAAAACAAGTTCAGTTCCCTCCCCTGACATAGAATAATATCTCTCTAACACCATCTGTAGTAGCACAAAAGGCAGGAGAATAATTCGTCAAGCAAAAACGAAATGGAAAAACCTAAACCTTGCATTCCTCCTCTTTTTTGCCAAAAAAAAAAAAAAAATTCAAAAAAATAAAGTAGCACCAAAGATACTGCATACCATTGCAGCATAGGCATCACTATTGTTTAGCCGAGCAGACTCGGTGAGGCCCCTGAAAGAGTTATAGAGCAAGCAGTATATGACTTATGTTACGATAATTCAGGTGCAATTTTATATGGCAAAACGTTTTTAAATTTCAAATGCCATCATAAACTTATTTGTACAGATGCAATAACTATTTGCTCATAATCATAGTTGGATATAGTTTGATTTATAGAAAATTAGTTGAATGAATACATGTTTATCATTCGGTCAACAGCATCTCTTGTGGTCCCGTGTTCATCCTGCAGATACACTCTCCAACCCCTGAGTTTGTTCAGAGTTAGAATCTCAGTAAGTACTAAAGAGCGTTTTGTTAGCTGAATTGAATATATAAACCCATACGCTATCAATATAATAAGAACAAAAGATTGACGAGTGAAGTAGCATAGTAAACTAAAAGCGTATGATGAGAATTCAAGATTTAATTAATAAAAGTAAAATTTTAATTAATCAGTAAAAGTACAATTGTTTTTTTTTTTTATTTTTTTTATTTTTTTTTTAAACCTCTGAGCAGCTCGAACAGCAAGCCTCCCCGCAACACTCCGAACTTTGTTGGACTGTATCGTTTCCTTGCCCTCCCCGGATTTCGGAAGCCCAATTACAAATTCATCAGCTTCCTGCACTTTTCTTCTTCTTTTAATTATTTAAAAAACCAACAACAAAAACATAAATGCATGAATGTATGTATGCACCTGCTTTTGTGCAATCTCTAGAAGCTGCAACTCAAGCTTGTCTCCTCTCAATTTCAAAACCTACCCAAACTGAATATCAGACCGATAACAAAAATATATGACGTTCCACTTCCTATTTCATAATATATATATATTATGAAATAGGAGCAAGTATTGGAAATTAGGTATGGAATTGGGAGATAATTACGGTGAGAGGACGAATGGAGAAACCTTTGCTGAGAGCAAGACCAGTTCGCGACATTCCCAGGTCTACCCCTAAGCTGAACCCTCCTCTCCAGTCTGGGTCTCGCTTCCGGCGGAGGGCATTCGGGGGAATTTCGTCCATCAAAGCTGCCCTTACTCGTCCTCCACGCTTAGTATATTTACCGACTGGGGACTGAGAGAGTTGCAGGGAGAAAGGGGCATTTTTGGGATTACAAAAGGGAGAGAGGAACGGAGTTCGTGTCGGTAAACCTCGTTGTTGCTGCGACCACATTCCAGATGGGAGCAAGCTAGAACTGAGGAAGGAAGAGAGAGAGAGAGAGAGAGAGAGAGAGAGAGAGAGGAAAAAAAAAAAAAAAAGGATAATAATGTGATTAGCTCTGTACTGGATTTCCGACCCTCCCATCCCACTAATGCCATTTCAGTTTCAGTAGCTAATTCAATCAAACGACACGCCGTTTAACGTGAAGCAGTGAAACGACATATCTTAGTATATAAGTAGGATGGAGAAATGCCACGTCATTCAAGCATCAAGCTTGATCATCTCTGACTCTCACATCACACAGACGAAGCTGCTTGAACTGATGTGTGACGTGTGGGGTGAACTGCTTGATTTATCCCTTCAAAATTTTCATATATTTCAAAAAACTAATTACCAATTGATCCAAATTCCATCTACTCACCCAATTTGGTAAAACTTAAGCATTTTTGTCTTTATTTGGTCATATGTTGAGAATGTTGTAATTTTCTCTTATCAACTGTTTCTTTTGATCAAAGTAGGCAAAACGGTGGAACTTAATTGATTTTTCAATAGGGGGATAGTTTTGATATTTTTGAAAGCTATAAGAACAAATTAAACATTTCGCTTAAATTGACGGGATATTTTGTAATTTCCTCTTTTTTTTTTTTTTTTTTTTTTTTTGAAATTACAATTACAACAATGATTTCACTTATTCACTAGAAAAGTTTGAGCAACATGAAACCTTCCCTGCAAGTGAATGACATCCGAACTCGATACTAATGGGTCTCTCACACGTATAAGATTCTATTCTCAAACGGCAATGGTGCATGCAAGATTCAATCTACTTGATTATATTTTGTTCAAAAAAAAAAAAAAAAAAAACCCCTCAAAATTCAGATGGATGAAGTTCATATTCAACGAAAAGTCCATACGTGCAATCATGAACATGCAAGTTCCCCCAAAAAATAATAGCAGAGAAATAAAGTAAAAAGTGGCGTTTTTTCCTTCTTTGTACTTCAACTAAAAAACAAGGAGAAGGGTGTTCGTAGAAAAGAGCGAGCGGAGGCTGTGGAGGGCCTAAACAATAAATTCATAAAACTTAGCTGAGTCGCTGCCTCATACGAAAGGTAATATCTATGGAGTAGGCTCTTCTGGCTCTGAGAAGACAACTTCACTTTGTTGGCTAGAAAGAGTTTTAACTGAAACCATCCCAGAAACTTGTTTGCATGCGCCTGAATTCTCCCCTGGAACCATATTTGTATTGTTTAGGGGAACATGTACATTCTTTACTGCAATCGTTGAAGTTTCATTTACAGTTTTGATGTCTATATCCCCAGTTGGTGTTGCTTCGGACTGCGTTGTCAGAGACTGCAGCTGACCTTTTGTTATTTCCACAAGAGCATTTTGGCTACTGTCATTTGAAGTTGGTTCTGATCCTTGAGTCTGCGAGTCTGGTTGATTCTGAGTTCCATAACTTGATCCTGGTGCTCCCGTAATTGCTGCTACAGCTGCTGCTGCTGCTGCTGCTGCTGCTGATGCTAGTGCTGTTGTGGGTGGAGCCCTTACCGTCCCTGGTGCTTGGGTTTGGGATAGGACATAATTCATCAAAAGCTGGGCCAGGAGGACCTGAGGATCATTTACATCTGGCTGAACTTGAGCGGTGACAGAAGTTGATGGAGCGTTAAAATTAGGTGGATAAAGTGCTTGAAGTGCAGCTTCTCCGTACAAAGCTCGGTGGCCATGAAAGCGCTTAAGGTTTGATTGATGTTTTTTACCACTCAAATGACTATCAAACACAACTTGAGACTCACACTTGACATTGCACAAATCACATATTAGAGAAACCACTACTTTAGGTTTGGGAGGCTCCACTGGTCTCCTTGATCCTTCGTTACCTCTCATGTACTTATCCCCTCGACCACCTCGCATCTTACGCTTAGAACCATGTCCCCTAGCTGGAAACCGATCCTTGTGCTTCATCTCTGGTTCTGCTAAATCTTCAGAATTGTCCACTGCAGCACATTGTTGCTCTGTTTCATTGCTATTATCATTAGTCATAACGTCAGAGGTTTTTTCTGCCAAGGGTTGATTCCCCTCAACTTTCTTAGACTGGCCAATATCAATGTCCGGTTTTAATTCAGTGTTAGACATTTGAGCATTCTGCTGTCCAGTATTAACTTTGTTGAGTTTCTGCAACTCCTCAAATACCTGCAAATTCTTTTTATGTTTCTTTCCATTCTTATGCTGCTCCAGTATTTCGGGAGTGGTACAGTCAACCCTACAAAGTTCACACCATGCCATACGAGGAGGCCGCCAGAATGGAGCAGGAGGCACTTGTTCTGGTGCAGATAATGGTGCCTGCCCAGGAACTGAGGCTGAAGGTTGCTTCGTTAAAGCAGCTACACCTTCAGCCAGCGCAGATGCTGCATCTGGATTGGTTGACACAGCACCATGTGACACGAAGTGCTTACTGCCACCCTGGCCACGTCCCCTACCGCGGAAAGAGGAGGGTGCAGAACCATCTGGTCTGGAAACATGGTGACCATAATGGCTCCTACCCCTTCTGAAGGGCCTATTGCCCCTTCTACCTCTATACGAAGTTTGCCTAATCTGCATAATAACATTTTAGGATAAAGCAGTCCATGTAACGATATCATTACCAAATGCTCACATAGAAGCAATGTAATGATGGTGTGATACAACAGAGCAAATAGATTAATGATTAAAGCAATCAATCAGACGAAATTATTTAGTAATTGTTGGTGTGATTTACCAAATATGCATGTATGGATATGACAGAAAAATAAGAGTTGAACATCCGAGACTAAATTCTTAGAAAAATTCCACTACCTAGAGAAAGCATCAACATCTTTAAAGGCTTTTACTCACATAATCCAAACACAAATAACCAACATATCTGGAAATTCGAAATAATCCTCGGATACGAAACAAATGATTTAACTTCCATCAAAGAAATGCTAAAGGTAAAGAAAAATCATTCAATTCTTCATCAAATAGCACGAGTCAAAAGAACAACATATTCAATAAAAATGTCTGAATTATTTACCGCGAAACGAAAAAAAAAAAAAAAAACCAATAAGTTGGTAAGACATTATACTAAATTCCTATAACCTCAATTCCCATTTTCACGGATTGGTAATTTCAAAATTTAGACAGAAGACATTAAACAACAATTTAAAGCCCTCACCGGCGGGTGCATAGCTCTCTGCCCGGCGTCCACGTTCCCCGCGAACTGGTTCAGCTGCGAAAGCAATGCCACCGCAGCCACAGCAGCCGGGTTCAACCCGGAATTCGGATCCGAATCCGAACCCGGTCCCAATTGCGGCTGGCTCCCCACAACCCCAGGTGGGTAGTACGCATTCTGGGGATTCCGCAACTGGGTTTGCTCGGAACCGGTCGACGGCGCCGGTTCCGGCGGGATTGGGACTCCGGGAGGGTGAATCGAAGTGGGTTCTTGGTGGAATTGGGTTTGGGTTTGTTGGGCGTAAGAATTGGTATATTCTTGGGAAGAATGGTAATAAGGGTAATGATGATGATGGTTATAAGAATAGTAAGATTGGGAAGAGTGATCATAAGGTTGAAATTGGGATGAATCATGGGATTGGTGCTGTTGTTCTTCTTGTTGTTGTTGATGATATTGCTGGTACTGTTGGTCATCTTGTTGAGGGTACGAAGAATAATCCATTTTTGAGATGTAACGGTTTGGTTCCAATGATCATCAAATATGTGTATTTGCTCGGTCTTGATTTGAGTTCCTCAAGAAGAGAAAAACTCGAAGAGTCAAGAGGGGAAGAAGGGTACAGTGCTATAAATATAAATATAAATACATACATGAGAAACGTTGGAATGTATAGTGTCCTTTTGTTTGGACCAGATTAGTTCTGCGCTTCACAGGGTGATTTTTTTTTTCTAAACAGAAAATATCACTTATTTCTTTGTAACGTGGCTATTAAATTGGAAATACTACAATTTAGAAAAGTTTATCAATACAACATCAAGTCAAATTTTTATAAATTCATAATGTTATTCATACTTAAAAGTTCAAATCTTCCTCTAATGTGCTAGGTAGTTGAGTTGGTAAATTCCTGGGGAAAAAAATAAACTCCATATATTAATCATAGTAAGTTAGCGACTTATTATTTAAAAAAAAAACAAAAAACAGAAGTTAGTAACCTAGTCGAGATTTATCCTTTTTCTGCAGTAATACAAACCAATTGTATGCAACCAATGCGTTCGAGACACCACCATCCATTAAGCTGAACAATAACAATAAAGTAAACGGTCGCAAAGTGTTAAGACACCATGCTTGTACTCCTATAGTCCTAGTAAAACGTTTTAAATCTTGGAAAAAAGAAAAAGAAAAAGAAAAAGAAAAAAAGAAAAAGGAAACAACATTTTTCTTTTTAGTGAAATAGTAAACAACATTGAACATATTAATAATAGCAATTTATCGAGATTTCTTTCAAAATTGGTGAAAACCAACAATAAAACATTTTGAGAGTTGTTTCACTTATAATTTGTTTTCCCTTTAAATATTAAAAGGAAATTAAATCCTACGTTTGCTATTTTAGAACTTTGAATATCCAGTTAGACTAGGAGAAATGATAGCAGAGACAAAATGATGTATCATACATACAAGTAGTGCAAGAGATACCGTCTTTCATATCATCTTTTTACACAGCTTGCATGATATATTAAGCATTTTCTCCCTCAAAAATTGGCAGATTGAATGCCTACTTTCAGAGCCGTTACTATTTTACCTTGCGGCAGTGTCTCGCAATATCTCAACAAAATGGCCTATACAGGTCAAAAACACTATAGCATGCCCTTTCTCATTTCAGGGGCAAACTCTACACAACAATTCCAATTTAGAATGTCGTTCAAAGGGATTTCGCCAAAAATCTTGATCATAGCCATCCCCCTCGCCATTCTTCTTGCAGAATGACAAAGTCAGCAAAATGCACTGACTACTTCCATGCTTCAAAGAATAATGAATGTTTGCCTAAAACAATTCAAATTTGGACCTCATGAACATCATCCCCAAAACTATGACCGTTTCTTGGCACTTTGTGGCGAAGGAACACTAGGCATGTACATTGGCGGAGATATGCCTAGTCCTTCTCCCAAAGGTCTTACGTCCTTTACCACAGAAGGACTGCGTGCATCAGCAAGACCTGCACTCCATGATGCTGTTCGGCGGGCGTGAGGTGGAAGAGGGCTATTATTGCCTTTTGCTACTTCTCTTGGTTTACTTACAATGTTGTCCACGCTAGGAAACCGTTGCATAGGCATTGTTGATGTTGGCATTTGTGTGGAAGCATACGTGCCCTCTTTTAGAGACGTTGAAGAATTGTTGTTGATCATAGCGGTTTCTTGCAAGCTTTCTCCAATTGTTTGAGTCATCTTCTCTGATGAAATTACTGGAGCAGGGATGAAAAACTTGGGATTGGTACCAGCAGCAGGTTTAGCAGCCGGAGTAGAGGGTGAGTGGAACAAGTTTGCTGTTGTCCCAGAACTCTTGTTGAATGTATCAACATACCTGGGGCAATTTACATGTATTTTCACTTGATATGTAGAGTGTGAAGAACATTAAATGGCATCATAACAGTAGAAGCAGTGCAGATCAATAAAGAGATTAAAAGAAGAAGATAAGTTTGCTCAAATTCTATACCTTGACCGAACTCCCATACGCCCATGTAAAGAGAACTGATTTGAACCAGGTGGAATCGGGATGCCTGGACTCTTTTCAGAAGAATTTGGACTTCTAATTTCTGTTCCAGCAACAGTATCGAATCGTTCGGGTTTTGGAGAATCTTTCAAGCCATAATCTTGTGTTCCACTCTGGAAAGCTGCAGTCGTTGGTGGAGGTGGTAAGGCTTCTTGTTCAAGAGGAGGTTCGGCACCTTCCTCAACCCATCGCTTAAGTTTATCATCGTAATAGAAACTATTTGGCTTACCCAATTTAGCCTTCAGAAGAATCAAATAGAATATACATCAGGTAAGAAAAAAGGTAGTCAATAAAAAGAGATTAAAAAAATTCTAGTAACTACCTGCTTATCTGGACGTGATCTTATGACCAATCCTATAGTGTTCTGGAATAACCGTGAGCCAAAACGACTAAATCGAGAACCGCTAGATGCTGAAGGTTTTTCTTCAGTATTAGACAAGCTTGTTTTTTTGGATGAATCAACCTGCAAAAGCACAAAATTCTTATATAATCTCTTGGTGTACTTTACTGATCTCTCTCTCCCTCTCTTCTCAGCAGTATGCTAGTAAACGTTGAACTTTTTCAAAACAATCCAAGAGCAAGTTATATAGTTGAACGGGAGGACGGTACTCAAGCAAGCCTTAATTCACCTCCCAATTGTAGAAGTAGGGTCTTTGGCAAAGAGCAAGGCATATAGTTGAATGGGAGGAAAGTACTCAAGCAAGCATTAAATCCAAAAGTTTGATCCCAAGTACAAATTCAAGAAAATTTGAAATTAGTACTTCTGAAAGAATTTTGGGAATTATCGAATTGTGATTAAAAATTGAAAAAACTACAACAAGAATAAAGGGGGAAAACATGTCTACATTTTCAGGGCTTCGACTGAAGTCTGGCTCTGAAATGCTTCTGTTAGTCATTGTTTTGTGGTCACTCTCGCCAGTCCATTGACTAATTGGTTCCATTGATGCTGAAGGCATTAACGAGGGCATGGCCATTGTTGATTGACTATTAGATACTCTTGGACCTCCAAGTTGATTAGCATGTTCATTAGGTTGAGCATTTGCTTGTGCTGTCGAATGTACAGGTGGAGGTAGGCCACCAGCAACACGAATAGCAGTACCACCAAAAAATGTACGAAACTTACGTGCCAAATTTGAGCCATAACCACTCTGCACAGTATATCCTAATAAGAAATGATGCATACAGAAAGATGAAGTGCGAATACAAAATTGTGAGCATTTACCTGCTGATGAACTTTTATCTGATCTTCTAGAGATAACACTAATTGTTTCCATGTGTCCACTTCAGGTGCCCGACCAGTCTTTAAAGATTTCGATAGTGCTTGACAATACCTGCTTAAGCATATTGTAGGAATCAGAAAGGAAACTATTTGTAACTCAAAATAGTTAAACAAACAACAATCTTACTTCAAAGCATCTGAAATCTTTCCAACTTCAGCCAGCATGTGGGCATAAATAAGCTTATATGGCTGAAAAGGTAGAAGGAGAAACTGAGAATTTTCAAGAACCTTCGAATATTCGTATAATTCCGTCCTCTGTCCAGTAAGTTCGCCAAAAGGTTAGTAAACAAAAGAATAACCACGTGATAGACTTCTTATTTCAAACTGACGACGCACAAAAAATAAAATAATATATCAAAAAACAAAAATCCAACAAAAAAAATTGACTAAAAAACCCAGTGGTATGTAGGAAGTTCAAGCTTAGTATAATAATCAAATTCCCTTTAAGTAAAACTCCTCTTACTCTACCCTGAAAAGACAACACGAATGAAAAATAGATAAAGATTCAGGAAGAATTAGAAGACCTGAATAGCCTCGGGACTAGCATATGTTCGAGGGAATCTCCAGTGATCTGCACCAATAAGGCAGAGCCTTGCACCATCTGAATATGGCTCAAAGTTGGCTTCTGCAATCAAGTAACATATGTGTGCAGCTGTGATCTGTATAATTATTTTCCAGTCAGGATGCTTACAGAGAGCAAATACATCTTTGGAGTCTAAAGCACGTCCAACTATGGAACATAAACATACCTCCCCCATCTCCGTCCATAGGCAATCACCGAGATGGATGACAACAAGCTCATCATCTTTCGTTCTGTTAGCAGTTATGATGGCTAGATTTTCTGTCCATTGATCCAGTGTACAGTTAGCTTTTACCTGTCATACAAAACAAATGAACAAGCTCAGGCAATCTAATTAAATAAAATTTCGAACATAATCAAAGACATATTGAGCTTAGCCCACATAGCTAAGAACGCAGAAGCAATATCTTTTCAAGCAGAAGGAACTGAGACCATATATCACCTGTTGTTGAAACATATTTGCAGAATTGTGTAGACTGCTCTCAGTAGCAGCATTGGAGAACACATCTGCCTGTTGCCCAGCAAATAGAAGGCATAATGACCGCAGTGGTGATCCTGCTATGAACTGCTTTAATGCCATTTTCTTCACTGTATCACCATAAAACTGCATGCATTTAAGCACAAAGCAAGGCAACCTCATAAGAAATCATGCCAACTTCCAAAGACATAAGCTTATGACAAAATATGATTAACCAATAAAACATCCACAAGTTTAGAAATAAGACTTGAAAATACAAACTTGTTCACCAAGTTGCATTGCAAGGACAAGTGCTGGACCCCACAATTGACCTTCTTGTGCGCATTCTAGAGCCTCCTTCTTCCTACCAGATACAAGAAGCTTTTGTACCTCAAGAGCAGTAGCCTAAAGCAATTACATATAACCACATTGCAAGTTACTGAAGAAATTCTACGGCAAAATAGGCATTATCAATGGCAATATTAGAATGTAAAACAAAGGATATGACATACCTGAATCTGAGCTTCAGAAGGGATGTTCTGTAAACAGTGCACAAAAGTCCCATACTCATGATTTCTTTTAGAAGACGCAAAAAGTTTTGCAACAGCCAACTCGGGGCTATCAATTTCCTAATTTAGTAAGGATTGAAGTCACTAATAAGGAAGAGTTTTAAAATACTTCTACAGCAAAAAGGAAAAGAAAAGAAAAGAAAAATCTCAAATCACAATTCATCAAGCAGGATGTTACTAGGTATGTAGAATTCTGGCAAATAAATAAGTACATTGCTATGATACAAAATATTGGATATACCTTCAGTGCTTGGTCACTTCCAAAGGGAGAACGAAGCTTTCCATAATACTGCAACGCTAATTTTAGCAACGAGAAAAGCAACCTCAAGAGATCTCCTTTCCAGTAATCTATGTAAGGAGTTTCATAGTTTGCAATCTTGTCATCAATCCATTTCTTCAATTCTTTACTTCCAACATTCCCGTTAACCAAAGGACCAGGCAAATGTTGTTGGCACAATGCAGGAAAATAATCACCGCCACCAGTTTCATACATGGATGTATGAGTTTTATCCATGAACACTTCCGTCATATTAAGGACATTAATCAAACCTCCTCGTGAATCCTTTACATCACCACAAGGAAAGGGAGAAAAGAAGAAACAAGTAAACAAATGCACTTAAGGGCAATATGTCAGCAACAAGCACCAGACAACATGTAGATTCGTGTGTGTCGTGTTTAGGAAATATATAATGGAATTTAGAGAGAGAGAGAGAGAGAGAGATCAACAACAAGCACCAGAAAACATGTAGAATCGTGTGTGTGCTTGTTTAGATATAATGGAATTTAAAAAGAGAGGAGAGACTAACCTGGATTCCATGTGTTGAATTTGCATGAAAAGAAGTAGCATCTTTCATGACAATAAGTTTTCCACCAAATCCAAAAGTAACAAGAGCATGTGGAGGTCGTCCTTCAGATGTCCTCTCTTCACTGACCGCCTGAGAGAATGAATTTTCGCTTTCGAGTGGTTGCTGAGATACAAGAATTGAGCTCTGACTATCAAACTGAGAAAATGAGAAATTCATCCCTTGGGGTTTGCCCTCATTGGTCTGATTATGAAGCTGAGCAAAGTTTCCAGAAGGATTAGTGCTTTCATAGTAAGAAACTGATCCTGAGAGATTGAACTTTGTTTGATGTTGATTTACCGAATCACTTCTATGATCTTTTAAAGCATACTGGTTCCCTAATTGCTGGCTTCTTGCATAGCCAAAAGTAACACTCTGCGCAGATTGCTGAGTCTGCCACATACTCGCATTTTGCTGATTGTAACTGCTCATAGACACATCCCAGTTCTGTGTTCCATAGTTCTCCTGCGTCTTAGTGAGATATTGTTGTTTACTATCAACACCTTTGGAGTAATCTACAGCTGGAGTGCAAGAATCCAACACCTTCCATTCTTGTGAAAGCGAATCATAATACCATCCGGGGTACTGAGGATCAAACACCATGTGTGCAGGATATTCTGTTTTCCCCTGAGAAACTTGGTTCCATTCAGAAACATTGCTTTCAGATTGTGCAGACCGAGAAGCCAAGTTAGAACTCTCCTGCAAATTTGCACTATAATTCGCAATTACACTAGCATTTGCACTGACACTGTAACCCTCTAACTGATACCATTGCCCAGTATTCGGATCATACTTCCATCCCGGATAAAGATTTTCCCAATACTGACTACTACTTAAATCTTGTCCATTTACATTCTGCTCCTGAGCTGTTCCATAGTACTGCTCCTCTCCATGCTTAACACTAGAAGAACCCAAATCAGCAACTGAGCTTTCCATAGCCACATCTGCAACACAAGATTGAGCCACTGACTTGTCTTCAACAACCACATTCGCAAAAGGGTCCTCAGAATTACCTTCCATCGCAGTAAAAAGATCCGAATACGACCGGTACCCGCTTCCACGGTGAAGATGTGAATCCGAATTAAATGAATCCCATTGAACCTCTTTCACGTTTCCCGCCTCAGACTCACTACTCTTACCCTCTCGACCATCCAACCCAACTTCACTACTCTCATTCGAATTTTCGAGAATCGGCGAAACGGCTTCCTTAGCGTCCAAAGAGCCCACATGGGCATCCATCGATTCCGATGTACTCTCATCTTTCTCACCCAAATCACCATGAATCCCAAAACCAACATCGCCACCAGAGTCCACCTTAGCAGAATCCGGTTCCGAAATGGCCAAATTGGATAACGCGTTAGCTTCATCCGAAACAATATTCTCAGCAACACTAGGCACGGATCCAGTATAATCAACCTCATCGTTAACCAACTTGTCAAAGAAATCCTCATCGGTTTGATCATCCTCAACCTCGAATGGAGGAGAAGACGCCATTGTTTCACTTCTCCAAACTCAGAAAATCAACGCTCAGTAAAAGTCAACAATGAGGTTCACCAAAAACAAAAATGACGTTGATTGACCAAACTAGTCGAATTCATCAAAAATCAATTGTATTTGCAAGAACAAAAGTCACAAAATTAGGGCCGTACACAAACTACAGGGTATCAAATTAGAAAAATTCAATGTTCATTACATATAATAATAATAATATGCATCCAGGAAATTATTACCTAAAAGTGTGAGAAAAGAAGTTTGGGTTTGAATATTAATAATAATAATATAGTGCAGTTAAGAGATAATGATGGATTAGATAAAAGGGCATTACCAGTCTTATTGGGACGTCCGTACCCCGTTTACCTAAAAGTGTGAGACAAAAGATGGATCTTGCAATGCAGCGTCTCGGGAAGGACTAAAGTTGTATCTCTCGTAATATTTATGTGTGTAATATCAAGTATCCCGCGTGAAAATCGTAATGGATTTCTTTTAAAACACAAAAATAATAGTGGAATTTTTTTTTAGGTACACGTGATGGGCGTAATGAAAATTGAAAAATCCTGGGTTGCCTCTTGGTAGCTGGTTTATTTAAAGATTTAGTTGACTTTGATGTCGTTTAATTTGTGTGCCTTCACTCTGTACTCAAATGGGTTTATGGCACAAATAATAAAAAGAGTTATCCAATTTGTGGCAGAGATGGAGAGCGATAAGTTTATACGGATTTTGTACGGCTCTTTATTCTACCTACGGCTTTTTATTCTACTTATCTAAAATGTAGTACTATTCGATTTATATTCTTATTAAGAAATTCAGCCTAACTTATAAGCTTAATTTATATTTTATACAGTTAGATAAATTCAGCCTAACTTATAAGCTTAATTTATATTTTATACAGTTAGATTGTGCTTAAGTGTGCTATACTCATGCGGATCAAATATGGGCCTCCTTTCATTATTATTTTATGCTTTAAAATATCAAATATGTATTGATATGAACTAGAATATAGGTTTAAAATATATACATATTCTTTTAAAATTTGAATAAATTAAAAATAAATAACATTAAGTAAATAAATAACATTTAAAGTATATAAATGAAAATATTTAATGAAGATTTTAAAATTTTTAATTAAGAAATAAATATTCAAAATAACACATAAAATGACTAAATATGGATCTAATATGAGCCTACAAAATGTGTATCGGCCCAAACCGATGAGCCTATTGTTGATGTCCAACCCGTCCCCAACTATATGTAATAGGCCAAGTCCACATTTATGTGAGTCAGGTCGGACTAATACCGTGTTTTTTCTTCATAATAAGAGCTAACCTATGTTGATATCTCTAATTTGTGGTATTTAGCTCTCAAAGTTCTAATTATGACAATTAAGTCCTTGAAATTTTTGATTTAAAATAATTTTGTTCTTATATTATCTAAATTGTAACTTTATATTAAGTTTTGATAAAAACACGAGTGTATTTGAATGAAAATATACTAAACATAAATGATTTAGAGAAAAAAAATAGAGGAAATTGTCGTAAAAGTTCATTTTCTTTGTTGAAATTTACATTTACATACCATTTTTTTTTTCTGACAATAATAGTACTTTTTTTCCAAATTTCGTTGCAATTATCAAATTTTTGACACAAAATTTACACTTATATACTAATTTTGTTTTTCTGACGATGATAGTACTTTTTTTCTAATGATAGTACTTTTTTTTCTAAATTTCATTGCAATCGTCAAATTTTTCGTTCAAATACCACTTTAGGGATACGTGTGGCCATATGAGGTTAATTACAATTTTAAAATTTAAAAAATGAATAAAATTTTAGAAAACGAAAAATATATTAAGAAAAAAAGAAATAAGTTCAAAAATCTAAAAAATACTCTCTTCTTCTCCGGTCTCTGTCCGTGCAACTTGCAATCTTTTTTGCATAGATTTGTTTTCTCTTGTTTTTGCAGACTAGTTTGCTCAAAAGGGCTCTTAAAAGGAAAATAAGAAGCAGGGAGAAACATGTAGTGGCCAGCATTTTTGGATTAGTATGAAAAGCTCGTTCGCTGCTTGAACACACCCAGGTCAGTTTCTTATAGCTTCCAAACTTTTCTGGAGTTTCTCTGATTTTTAATTCTCTTTGTATTTCGCTACCATATACAAATCTCCCGTGTGACATTAACCCTTCTCAAGACAACTACATATTTATGCTTGTACAGGTTTACAATCAGTGTCTAGTAGTCCCATGCAATGGAGAATATTGCTTAGGTAGTAGTGTCAAATACTAATACGTTCCTTTGTTCAGTCTATATCTTGCATTATAAATATGGTTAATGACATTATTAAAAAAAAAAAAGAAGAATCTTTTGACATTTTCTTTTCTAAAAAAACTAATCCTATCTTTGACTTTTGAACTAATACACTGATATTTTAAATGTTGCAAACATTTACTCTCTTTTTACCTATTTTTAATTGATTCTCAGTTAAACTTTTTTCGTAAAATTTTTATTGGCTATTTAACCTATCAACATTATATCTTTTATAATTAAGTATCCTATTCAGAAAAATAAAATAAAATAAAATCAAAAAAATCCATTTCATGCATACATATAACATCGATATTGGCGATGGCTCAGGTCTTAGAATCACCCACATGGCTTTGTCTCTTTTATCATCACCTAATACATGTTTTAAATTGAATAATGTGATTTATGTGCCACATATGCGGAAGAACTTGATTTCAGTTTCCAAACTTTGTTCATCTAACCAAGTCCCAGTTGAGTTCTTACCATATGGTTTTGTTATGAAGGATTTGAAGAAGGGAGCTCCACTGCCAGGACCAGTTAAGGTTGGAGTTTATGAGTGACCAAAAGCTATGCCCACTACGGAACCATTAATTGCTTTTTTGATCATTAAATATACTGGTTAACTGGCACTCATGTCTAGGTCATCATCCATGATAGTATTGTGTCATTTAGTATCCTCTCAAAAGTAGTCTGTGTCGTCTAGTGATCTTTCAGATTTTTCTAATAATGCTTGTCAATGTAGTAAGAGCCACAAAGTACCCTAATTTGTTTCTAGTATGTCAATTTATACTCCATTTAGTTCTATATACCCTTATCTGGCTAGTCGTTACATTAACTCAAAGTTAACAATGCCTTCTTCCGTGGTCACTTGCAAGAACACGTCTTCGTATCTCAGCCGGCTGGCTTCATTGATAAACAATTTCCAAATCAAGTGTGTCAATTAAACATGCGCCGAGGGCATGGTATTGTAAGTTGAAGTAATTTTTGGAATCCATTAGTTTTCAAGACTCGAAACCTGATACCTCTCTATTTATTTATGCTCACTCTGGCCAAACTGTTTTTCTGTAAAGTTTTGTGGAGGACTTAATTTAAATAAGGACTGATAATGTGTTTCTTACTTATTTTGTTAACGATATTGCTTGCCGGTTTTCGGTAAAGGATTTGGAAATTTTATCCTACTCTCTTAGTATAGAAGTAGTTTCCATTGCATCAGGCTTGTTCTTGTCTCAGAGAAAATATATTTCAAAACTCCTAACCAGGGCCAAGATGAATGATGCCAAAGAAGTCAAGTCCCCTGTGTCACTGAACCGGGTTCCTCTCTTTACTGATGGCACTCCTCTTGATAAACCTTCTGAATATAGGTTTATGGTTGGTGGTTTGTAAATTATAATACCTTTCTCTCTCATACGACCAAATATTGCATTTAGTGTTAGCAAGTTATCTTATTTTATAGATTGGCCTACCACAACTCATTGGATTGGACTCCAGTTAAATGTCTATTGCGATATCTATGAGATAATATGGATTGATAGAGTTCGTGATCCGAATTTTATTTGCTCAAGTTCGAAATTTTTATGGTACGATATATGTGGTATTTTTTGTAATTGAGAGAAATTTTTGAGATTTGTGGTATAGATCTATTTTATTGGGCTATTTTATTCCGTACAATTTTCGTCGTGCATATGTATTTTAAGATTTTTGGAATTCTATATATTTTGGTTTGACAGTATAAAATTCTATTTTTTAAATCTTATTTTCAATATAATGAAAATTTCTCTTTTACTATCGATTTTTTCTTCTACTTAAATCTGTGCGTTTTTGTTTTTCATTCTTCTGCCGATTATCGTTCATTAATTTTTAACATGAATCTTGGTCCTTTTTGCGACATGCCTCACCTTTATTTCTTTATGCATTTTTGGACACAGATTCAGCTTGCAATCATGACCATCACATATCTACTATATGCGAATGTATTTTGTCTCAAGCATAATCTCGCCTTATAGAGTTCAAAGAAACTAAAATTCGTGGCACGATCCTCCACAAAGGTGAAGTATTGTGCGGTCTTCTTCGCTGCTGCAGAAATTATTTGGATTGAGTCTTTTCTGGGTGAACTTGGAATTTCTCTACAAAGTACTTTGGTCATTTATTGCGATAATATTGGTGCGATATACCAATCGCAAACCCCACTTTTTACTCCAAAATAAAGTACATCTCTTTTGATTTCTACTTTATACGAGAATTTTAGTTCTAGAGAACTCTCTACGCATCTTATACGTAGCATTAGCTAATCAAATTGTTGATGCTCTCGCTAAGTCCATCATTGATTCACACCTTCTTCCTCTTTTGTCTAAGATTGGAATTGTAATAATGGTCATTTGATCAGTTTTTTTAATTAAAAAAAATCAGATTATATATATATATATATATATATATCATTTCTCTCTCTCTCTCTCCTCTGTTTCCCCTCTCCCTCCCGATCTCACCTTCTCTCTCTCGCTCTCACTCGTCGCTCTTGGCCGAAGGAAGACGAACATATGCCAGAGCTGCCGCAGCCACCATCCAGTACGCCAGGCCACCGGCGGAGTCCTCCCGCGCTGCCAGCAACTCGTTCCGCCCGTCCCGGTTGACGCCGAGCTCCCCCTCGCTAGAAAACACCATTAATGGCCATTTTAGAGTTTTCGTCACCAACGACGATTCCGGCCGTTTCAAGCTGCGTTCTTGGGGTCGTTGGATTCGTATCGTCGCAAAGATCGTCAAGATATATATTTCACGATCCCATTTTGTCCGGATTGAAAGTTGCCATTTTTGAGTATTTTTGAGTTTTGAATTTTAGTTTTTAATCCGACCGTTAGATTTCGTTTTTGTTATCATTTTTGGAATGTACTCGGAAATGAAGAAGTTTGATATATATATATTGTGTCGTTTGGTGATCGGCACGAAAATCGAGATCGGACGGTCGAGATTTTTTCTCATTTTGCGTGCCACCGATTTTGTGTGGGCCTGGACCCGGACCTGAATTAGACACGTCATATGTCTAACCTAGCTATTTTGGGTGCTAGAAATTCAGTGAAGAGGTCCATTTGTGGAGTTGAAGCTCCGGTGCGAAGTTGATTTTTCGCAAGAGGACGATCGAGGGCGTAGAATTAGTTCCCGACCCTCCGAGTGATCATCTAACGGCACCTTGAGTATCCAATAGTGTGGTATCGCTATTCTAGTGAGGTAGGGATTCGGTTACCTCTCTTTTACGTCATTTTGAATCAAACTTATTTTCTGCAACATATGAGAACAAATGTGATTTTAGAACTTTTAAATATCTGTGATGGAATTGAGTGGTATGATTTATATATTGGATTACTCTGGGAATTTTTTGAGTGCTGGTTATTTTTGAATATGTTAAAATAAGGCCGTTATGCTGCCCATTTTTCTACAAAATTTAATGAATTATTTTATTAATAACCAAAGCATCATTTGAACTTAAATTACTGCATGGCTACTTTTACACATCAGTTCAGAGTACACGTGTCATAGGATCATACATGAGTCCTAGGTTAGTATCATGGGGTTTTTACAGTGTGGCGCTGCGGCCCCACCGACGGTGAGAGTCCGTGAATCCGCGCGAGATTTTTCTTCTAATTACCTCCCTATTTGGCAGGCGTAGGCAATGCGGTTGCCCCTCCAGGTTTGGTAGGCGACACACGGGTGTTCCCTCTGGTTATGGGCTAGGTGTCAGGCAGGCTGTATGGCACACGTAATGCTAACACCCTGATTTCTATTGATGAGAGGTGGTGAACTCATGGGTATGGGTGGATTTGTGTCATGTGTTTGTGACTGATTAGTTTTGAGATATTATGTTTTCTGTACCTCAATATATATGTATGTGCATATGGACTCTTAGTTTTGGATATTTTTATGAATATATGTACATATGGTTTTGAAAAGTTATTTTGAATTAAACTAACCATGCGGGGGCTTTCCATCGCTAAAAGGTTTTAATTGAGGTAACAGCTTTCCTACTGAACTTTCGAGCTCACCCATTCTCTTTTTCTCCCCCTTTCAGGCGATCACTTATTCGAGTCACTTGTCTCGATGGCTAGGCAAGTCGTTTGACTTAGGCTCGTGGTCTTATTCCTCCTTGGGTTGGTACTTTTCCTTGTCTCACTCTTTCTCCATGTCTAACTGTTTAGCCAAGTTCTTTGAATCTACTAAGTGAATGTATGAAGATTTATTACTATTTGAGAATTTGGTGTATAAATGTGACCCTATAATTCCCAAGGAGTATATTTTTAAAGTTTTAAGTACTTGGAATTTGATTTATCCTATAAATTAATTTTTGAACTCTCCGACTCAAGATTTACGAATCTCATTTTAATCAACGCTAAAGTTTTTATAAAATCAAGTTTTCGTATAAATTAAAGATACGTTCCCTTTTATATAGGATTTTTAATGAGTCAAGAACTAAAATGAAATATCCAAGTACTGGATTTTTTCCGAATTTTGTAATTTTTTTTTTACTTTGTATTAATTTACACTCAAAATTATTAAAAAGTCACGGCCTAGGATTTTGAATCGTGACAGGAATTCTTCCGTCCTCCACATTGAAGGGGCATATTGAGAGGATTAAGGACATTCGAATTTCAAGATTTTGAATTCCTTAATCGAACCCTATTTTTTCGTTTGTATGTTTTTGTATATAGCTCCTAGTTTACCGAATGCTTATCTTTTACTAGGTTTCAGCTAAGATTATTTTTAACTTAATCTTATATCTTTTCCTAGGTTTTAGCTAAGGTTGTTTGCAATTTAAACTCTCAACCATACGTAGAAAGGGTGTATTTCACGTAATTTTCCTAATCAAATCATTAAACCAATTCATAAAAGAAATAACGTTCCTTATTATCTTACAGTACCCACTAAAATTAAAATCTGAGTACACATACATAATAAATATATAGTATTGTTATTGTCAAACATATATAAAGCATAGACTCGTAGTCTAATAGAATACAAATAAATCTTAACGTACTCAAAACATAAAATAATAAGAAACAAATTATAAAAGAAAAATGCCATAAATATCCACTAAGTTTTAATGAAATGCCCAATTTACCTTTATTTTTTAGAAATGCCCGAATTTTGCAAATTAGGTCAAAAAATCATTTGACAAGTTTTTATTGATAATTTTTTTCGAATACAGAAAACGCCCTTAAACTTCCCCAAGCAATGCTAAATTGTATCCAAAAATAGTATAATTTTCTCTAAGGGAATACAAAATACTCACTCCGTAAAATCTAACTTTTTTTTTTCGATGCTTCAGAAATTATAAGAAAATTGTTGTATGTTTAATGATGTCGAGATATTTGAAACTTCAGGGGACGAAACTGAGACAACATCTTAATTTGAGAGCCAAAACTAACACATTATAAATGTCAAGGCCAATTGAAATTCATCCTCCTGTAAGCAAAAAATCGACGTCCACTATGTTGTTATATTTTTTTTGTCTAAAAGGGTCATGTCATTGGCATATTTGTGCTGTTTATGATATTCTGGCGACATATTGTATAAATGTCTTAAGATAATGATAACATTAGAGAATGAATGAGAAACGCCATCAACTCGAACGGCATATCGTTCTTTACTCTCATGAAACAACATTAGTTTTGAGAGAAAAGACATTAAAAGTAATTCCACGTTGTTGTCTTGTCATAAGAAAAACGACTTGTGATTAGTTTCCAAGTTTCAATTGAAGGCGATTTGAACTATATGCCATATAGATTTTTTTTTCTTTTTTTTTGGTAAATCCAACTACACCTCATATTGATTTTTTTTTTTTTATATAAAATATAACTTAATTAACAATCACTAATTATTACAAAAATAAAAGAAAATAACTCACACACTTATCACTATTAATTAAATTTGAGCTCGTAATTCTTTGAATTCACATAAACATCTTTCAAATTTTGGATGAACTGAACTTAACTAACTACGCAATATTGATTATTAACTATAAAGAGCATATAAATTCAAATGAACTACAAATCTACAATCCATTGATTCTAGCGGAAACTAGGACATTATAGGTACGAAATGTTATGGTTAAATTCAATGCCGAAAGGTCATGCGGTTCGTATTTGGGAAAACGACATAATGCCGAACACTAGGAAACGACATATCGTTTTCCTTTTTGGTGAAATAAAAAACCTTTATGCACTGGTCCAGATAATCTGAGTATCAGTGGGAGGTATATCTTACAAAATTTTCTACCCATTTGATATATTAGAATAGTCATGTTTCGATAAAGTTGCAATAGTCTTGTTTGGAATGAATTAATCAATTCATTTCTAACTCTTTATCCCAAGCTAAATTCGCAGAGTGGCCCTGTAATTAAGCTCAATCTACTGCGGCTTTTCTAGGGGTCCAAACAACAATATGGTCATTTCTGAAATAGACTTGGAAACTGGTATGGCCATAAACTTACAGTAGCTCCCCAATTTTGATCCCATAGATCCTTATTTTGTGCAATTTTTTTGGGCCACAGTCTTAAAATTTTATGTACATTTTATCATTAGATAGTTGCAATCCTGGTTATGCAATACTAGATCGCCTGACTTGACACTAACTATTTGGGTTGAGGCCAGTCGAGAGACCTCTAAACTTTCCCGACCCAAGCCAGTTAAATATTTTAATGAATTTTAATTCCAAAATAATAACAATAAATAACACTAGTAACAAATTTGATCATATGTGTACTCATGATCAGATCGATGTATAAAAAGTAGGGCTGAGAATTCGTGTTATCGTGTCGTGTTCGGATCGACGTGATTATGACACGACATGATAACACTCAACCCGAACACGACACGATTAATAAACGTGTCAAAAATTTAAATCCGAACATGACACGATTAATACACGTGTAACATGATACAACATGTGTAACCCGTTTAATAAACGTGTCATGTGTCATATTATGACCCGTTTGATACGATTATTTAAAATTGACACGATTATTCTAATTTAACACGATTATGTACTACTTAATTTAATTTTACTTCTATAAATATACTTAGAATTAATTAAAATCACGTTTAATATATTAAAATATTAATAAATGTGTCGACACGAAAATGACACGTTTAATTAAACGGGTTACACGGGTCATTTTCAGGTTAAGCGGGTTGATCCGAAACCCACCTGTTTATTATACGTGTTACACGTGTTAACTCAAAATTAACACGAAAATTAAATGGGTCACCCAAACTTGTTTATTTCGTATCGTTTTCGAATCGTATCGTTGTGTCGTATAAAAAAATTGCTAGTCCTAATAAAAAGTGACAACCCCATTAAAAAGTAGAGAATCACGCTGCCGAGGTCTGGACCCAAAGAGAGTTTTAGCTCATTCCAAGTCAATGGCCATTGTCCCATTTTCTTCCGGGGACAAAGGAAATTAGAGACCACAAGAAATGTCCCTTGGAACTTCCCTTTCATATAAGGTCTCCTCTGAAATTTCTCAAAAAAAAAAAAAAAAATCATACAATTATGCGTATAAATTCTAATTTTCACATCTTTATAGTTGAGGGAGGCATGTTAAATATATACCAATATATAAGAGTGGGTTTTAGCTTTTAAAGGCTGAACATTGCCCTGACTTTTGTTCACGGAGGCAAGCAAGGAATCAAATATATCTGTCTTTACTTTCTTCTAATTTTAAGTTGTAGAGTTATTAAATGTGGTCACTTTTCTTCTTTCTCCTCTTTACATCAGTCATGCAATGGACTCACAGTCCGAGATTGGAAAATAGTACTACATTGTCACGTTTAGTATGCTGTTTTGTATTGTATTACTGTGTTCATTATTCAGTAAGTAATGTTATCTCATATTAGTCAATCCAAGCACAATAAGACACCTAGACTGGCATTCAAGTTATTTGTGGTTGAACAAACCTTGTTAGTTACTATACCTTAATTGGTTGACTAGTCATTACTCATTTATTTATCCCGTTTGACTATATAAATATCCAACATGTATCATACGTCACAAAACTGCATTTCATGTCACTAGCAATTGCTCTTCTTCTTCGGCATTGGCTTTGACTTGATTTTTTATATGTAAGCCATCAGTCTCTCTACCATTTTATGTAAAATTTCTTTATGTACTTCACAAAACTATATGTTTTTGACACATATAACGATTAGTATTATAAAAGGAGAAAATGACTAGTAATTCTTTAAAGAAAACATCTTTAATGCTTACAATGTCAATATTGTACTTTTCTCTCCCTGATTCTGATCAGTACATTCTATTCTTTTATTTTTTTTGTT
>JXTB01000123.1:115525-154475 GCA_002914805.1 Parasponia andersonii
TTAGCCACGTATATATCAAAACCAATCTTAATATATAAATAACTAAACCCACCTGAGTAATTAGTGAAAAGGGCAAGTATGGTAGAGCAAAACTACTAATCAACAAAGAGTTTGTAAGAGAGAGAGTGGGGAAAAAAAGGGGGAAGTAAACTAGGTAGAGCTAGCTATGTTTGTCTATTTTCAGTTTTTGCTTGGTTCCATCATATGTATTGGAAATTAGAACGAAAGAAAGCATAACTTTTGGAGTTGCTTAAGGGTCAACAAAAATGTTAAAAGTCTACACCTTTTAAAACGCAAGATATGGCATCAGATTAGCCGCAGGCCTAGATGGTCACTGCTCCATTAATACCAAGTTAAGTTCTCGAACCATTTTTAAAAGCCAAAGTCAATGCCAATCGATTTCAATAGGTTGGGGGCCCGAGAGTTCCAAGCTTAACCACTTATAACCACTAAATGAAAAGAATAAGCACACGATGAGCACTTGGAGACTTTGTATTAAGTGACAAGTTTTGGCCTTGTCTTCATTCTAGTGTTATGTATGTGGAGTTTGTTATGTTTGTTCATGTTGTTCACTATTTGTTTTGATTCCATACCTCTATATATACTAACTGAATCAATTTTTCTCTGAGAATGATGATTAGTTCATATTTTAAATGCTCTTTTACCCCTTAGTTTCAATGACTTGTCGTTACTTATCGAGTCCTTCAAATGGAGTAATGAAGCTATCTGAGCAAGTTGCTGTTTCAGTAAAATTACCTCTCCATACTTACCAAGAAACAAGTTGAATATTCTTGGCCTAAGGTCTAGTAAATGCTCCTAATGGAGGCTTAAGAAAGTGGCAACTTGTTCGTTATTGAAACTAAAAAACAAGTCATGAAAATCAGATCCAAAGGAGGTTGAGAACTCCCAAAAAAGCAATAATGTAACTTTTGTCACAAAATTTCCACTTCTTGCCGCAATTTTCCAAGTTTTTTTATCACAATTACGAGACAAACCAATAGGAAGACAAACTAAAGTTAAGTCTAAAGTATATATCTAAGGAGTTGGAAGTCACATGTGAGACACACATACTAGATAGTAGAAGTACTAGTGCGAGGCTTTTGAGTCTATGACTTCTAAGGAGGGGCATGGAATCACGATATATAATTTCTAGCGTGAACTGTAGGTTATGTGTAGTTACAGTACTATTGCACTAAAAAAATAATTAAAAAATGGTCAGCAAAAGAGGACTCATAAAAGAAGGAAATAGAAAATGTGTGGAAAGAATACAAAGCCAAAAAAGAGAGTTTGGTTAGGATGAGCTATATAATCTTGAATAAAATTGTTGGGGAGACATACATATAGTTGATTCACAAGTTGAGCATTGAAACTCTAACGCTCTGTTTGGTTTGGGGTGATAATGTACTAAAGTGATGACTTCTCTCTCTTGGCGGCCAATTGAGTATGTTATACCTTAGTAGAACTTGCCCTTTCACCCTATTAAGTTTGTGATGCTAAAGCTATTACTCCTTTTGTTTAGGGTGGTTGCACAGTCTCACATGTTAGGTAACATAAATCTACCTTCAATCCAAATATTAAATCCATTTTGCTATTGTATGTGCTAATATTGTCGTTAAAGTTTAGTTAAGATCCAATTAAGTATCATATAAGGTTATATATATACTAGCACGTCGCAAAAATTGAGCATTGTTTTGACTTTTTTAGAACTTTGCTACACTACACTAGATGTTATTCGCCAATATTAAAACCACAAGAAAATCAAGTATTCCTACGTATTCCACTAGACTTCAACCAAATTCACGATTGAGTATTTTTTTTAATCCCCATGACTTTGATAATGGCTATCACAAATTTTCCAACGAATTCGAAATCATTATTTGAAATTTCCTATTAGTGGAATGAAATTAACAAATATTAAGCTAAAAACTAAAGCTCAAGAGTTAAGAGTTGAGCTCAAAACCAAGTTGAAGACAACTTGATTGGGGTAAGAAACTAGAACATTCGCTTTTCCAACCTTAAGAGTGATTGTTAATTAAGATAATTGTTTAGTCTATCTAATTTTTGGCCATTTAATAAAGTGTCTGAGGGACAAGGTGGGGAAGATACTTGCCCCTGTATTAAAAATAGGCCGTTATTAAACCTCAACTCTAATTGTGTTCACAATAGATATCATCCCAATTACCATGACTTTTGTATTTAATAAAGTGTCCATGTACTACATAAGAACATCATCTTTATTACTTTGGAGTACTCTGCCATTTAAAGTTTGATGTGAAAGTCTCTCAACTACATTGCAGCCAAGACCCAAAATTTCTCACCCCACAACTCCCACGTTAATTGCCCTAGAAGAAATAATAAGAAAAGGAAAATCGAAGTCCTTCCACATAAAACCATCAGAATAAGTGCTTTTGTCTTATTTTCAGATCTTAAAAGGTCTTTGGTAATAGAGGCCAAATGCATGGAAAACAATACTCTGTTTAGGATTGCCTTTGGATTCTAAAAGTGGTTGGAAAAAAAAAAAGAGTGGATAATAATAGTGTTAGTGAAATATGCTTTTGGCCACAATCTACTGTGTAATTGCTGTTTAAATTTGATAACTAAAACTAAGAGTTGCTTTCTAAGATTTTAGGAGTCTGCAACAAAATATGAACATACTATATATGAATCCTTCTATAGAAGTCAATAGTAAATGAAATCATAGGGAAGTGCCTTTTTTTCCTTCAATGATGATAATGATGATGATTTAGTGTTGGTTAGAACTTCGAAGGAGAAAAGAGATTGAAAAGGATCCCATTGTTGACTCGTTCTTTTTGGGCCTTTGAAAGTCATAACACGACCAATTAGAGCTGGTTGTGTTTGTTTCTTTGTTATCTTTTCTCTACTTTTTTATAAGCTCCCCTTTTCTCATTCAAACTTGCACAATCCCCACCACTTGGAGTCATTTTGTGTATACAAGAATATCAAAGTGGCACTCACTCTCACACCCCAGACAATGAAGATAAAACCTCTAAAACATTACCCTTATAACTATTACTACTTTACTATAGTCCCTACTTTTTGTTTTTATCTTTTTTAATCCCTTGAATGGAACAAGAACCGACCCACCGACTGATATGGTCCTCCCTCTCAAATTCTCAACTATAAAGTCCAGCTATATATCCAACGCTGTCCTGCCAACGCCATATATTGTCATTCCAAAGTTTAATTTTTTCTGTTATCTACTCTACTCATTGGCTCAGCATTAAAGATAAGCATGCCATAATAAATAGTGGATAATTGGAGCTACATGCTGATGAGGACTTGGTCCTTTTCCCCAAACCTTTTTTTTTTCATTTTTCCTTTTTATTCTTTTTCTTTCCCCCTTTAATTCCCAAGGATGATTTGGAATAGTACTAGCTCGGTAAAAAATAGTACAAACTTTGAATATGACAGGTATGATTTTAACCCTTTTAGTGGTACTTAATTGAAAATCTATATAGTCCACTCAATCACATAATGGGCAAAAGAAACCAAGGATAAGGAATTGGAAAAAGTTAGAAGCAGTATATTCTTCGACTTGCGTAGTTCTACTTGTTAATATTACTTAATCAAAACTCTATTTTTTTTCTTTGAAAAAAAAATATTTTTTGGGGAGAGTGGGAAAGGAAGATTGATAAGGTCGGTCTAGGAATATATTTTGGCATTGTACAAAGAATATAAATACAGTGGGAATTTACGGTTGAAATTGGTCAAATGAAAAGGTAGAACGGACAGATCAAATGTTTTCTTACTATCTTTCTCTAGTTGTGTTTTATCATGTATAATATTGGAGATCTACGTATATATGTAGCTAGGAAAGGAATATATTATGTTTGGCTCTTTAGTCAACACGTAAAGTAAATTTTATATATTTGTAGCTTTTCAATGCAAAAGCAGCGGTTATTGCTCAAAAAAGCAAACTTTTTTCTTTTGGAAGGAAAAAAAAAACTTTGTTTGGTACTTTTGAACCGATAGAATTGTAGCAAAAGAAGGTGAAAAACTAAAAAAGAAAAACAAGATTAACGTCTTTTACGGTCAAATTTATAGAAAAATTATATTCTATTCATGATTCATTTGTAGTTATTTAATTTTTGTTTTAATGTTTTGGTAAACGCCCATATAAACCCCTAAAAACTATTAATAAACATCAAATAAAAAACTTTCTGACTTCGAAATGATCTATTGGTGAGAAACACTAACATATTCGAGAGAATAATTTATTTAAGGATTGATTTCCACTTGAAATATATAAGGAATGCAAGTTGGGTTATGCCTAACCTAGAAAAAACTAAAAAGCACAAAAATCCCATTAAGAAAAAAAAAAAAAGGGATAGAAAGAAGAAGAAAATAGGACGACCACTGACAGTTGGGACGATTGAAACCTTCAGTCTTTGTGTGGAAGCCATTTAATATTTTATCAAGTCTTGTGAAAATTAGAATCATTAAACAGTTCCCCATAAAAGAATAAGCCTTCAAACTTATGACTTTGAATAAACCTTATTATTTTCTGTTTGACACGTTATACATGAATATGTAGAGAAAACTACAAAACTATCCTTTACGTTTAGACGAAATGTTCAATTTACCATCAAAATTCAAAAAACCACAAAATATCTAGTTAGATGAAAAAAATTGTCAAATAGTACCGCTCCGTCTAATATGTTAAAATTGATACGCAAAAAGATAAAATTACCATTGTTTAATATATATATATATATATAATATCCCAGTTTCTTCTTCTTTTTTTTTTTTCCGTTTATTATTAGTATTTGGTTACAAGTTCAATTATTTTTCTTTATAAGTAGATAGGAAAAAATTTGGGGCTTAGAATTTGTTAGTGCATGTTTTCTGGGTAAGAATATAATAAGGATAATTTTGTCAATCAAAGTTTTTCTAGCATAATTTAGACAAAGGATACTACTATATATCTTAACTGGTGTATGAAATTTTTTGTACCAACATATGTAGTATGAGTTGTCATTATTTAATTGGTATATTAAACTTTACAAATAAATTAAATATTATCACTAATTAAATAGTGATAAATCATATATTATATGTATTAGTATTAAAATTTGGTACAATACGCAAAATATTACGCAAAATATTTCCCCTCAGACAAAATGAGAGAAGGGTGAAATTTGGCATGATATGTTATTTTATGCAAAAAATTTTGTTACAAAAAATCTGAAGTGCAGTATATGTTATTTTATGCAAAAAACTTTGTTACAAAAAATCTGAAGTGCAGTATTTTTCCTTCACATTGAAAAGATATTTATGTAATATTTCCCATGTATATATATATATATATATATATGGTCGCCAATTTAGTAAGTAATTTTTTTTTTTTTATGGGTAGGTCCAATATATATATATATATATATACACACGTAATACAGTGGTGTAAAATTTCGAATAATGTTGTCGTTTTCTTTTACCAAACCATAGAGAAACTTATTCCTTCCCACAGGCCACATGTACTAATTCCTAAGTGGCCGAAAAAGATGATAAAGAAATAAATAAAATGAGTTGTCATTTTAATACATTTATTTACTCATTTTCATGTTTGTTTCCCTTGGTCCGAATTTTGTAATTAATTTGCTTGCCATAATTTACTTGCCATAACTAAGGAAATCAAATGGCATAATTACTTGAAAGCCCAACAATGCCAACTTATTGAAAAAAGATCAAGAAAATGTAAAATGAAATTCTAACTTTATTTTCGGGCAAAATGATTACTATTGAGATGAAAGCTTAAGATGACAATTCACAAAACAGTTGTCAATCTTAGAACTTGCCAACTTATCAAACCTAAACATATGATTATCAAAATCACTGATGAACCTGATTTGGCTACTATGCATGTCAGTGTGACAACCGCCAATTTTATGGTAGCAATACCTGAATGACAACCCATTGACATGTTAGCTCCGTACTTTGTTGTTTAGCCAATTATTAGTTTTTCCTCACCTCAAAAAAACAAACGTATTAGCCATTTCTTTCTATAATAAATATTAAGCAAATATTTTATTTTATTTTATTTTATTTTATTTTATTTTGCTTACGAGGCTATCTATATCATATGAAAACGACACTTGGTCCTAGTAGATATTTATACTTCTATTTTGCTAAAAGAAAGATACGTTTTCCTTAATAATATCCCGTATAGCAAATAAGGTAAAATTTAAGCTTTATAGGTGCATTGTGAAGATTAAAAGCCCTTCCTTAAAAGTGAAAAACTTCAACTAAATGACCAAAAATACCCTAATTAATCGGATGATTTAGTGGGGAAAAAAAAGGAAATGAAAGGGGAAAAAAGAGAAAGCTGCATTTATGTCATTTAATACAAATTAAATAAATGTGAATGAAATTTTTCATATATTTTTCTACTTTGATTGCCTAAGCATACTTTGGTTCAAGCCAAACCAAGAAATAATATCCTCCGAGTGAAACAACGGATTCGCCAATACTCAAATATCAACTTTTCAGATTTGCCACGTTTGGAAAAGAAAATTAAATTGAATGAGTTGCCAAAAACATAAAAAAAAAGAAAAAAAAAAAAACAGATGGTTTCTTCAAGGCTATTATAGTCATTTACCAGTAATGCACTCTTTTTCTCTAAAATTATGTTTGGCGGAGAAAAAAGAAAAAATTAAAAGCGAAAGAAAATATATAAAATGGAAATGAAAATATATTTTTTTTGGAAAGAAAATTAGTAAATTCATTTAAAATATAAGTAAAATACTTTTTTTATTCTTTATTTTTGAGTGAAAAATATTTGAGTTAATCTTATTATTTTTTTTTTTTCCTCTTTTCTCTTCACCTCCCATTTCCAAACAATCAAATTATTTATTTTCCTCCTATTTTCTATCGAAAATTTTCATTCGTCTCCCTCTTCCTACCAGACCTAGCCTAATCTCCACTATTGGTTGTGCAGATCTATAACGTGAACGCCCCCAATACAAAGACAGAGTGGTACAGTAGTAGATAAGAGAGAATTAGCTTCTTCATGAACTGTACAATGTCAGTACTAAGGAGAGGCGAGTTTTATTTATTTATTTATTGGGTAATAAAAACATGGGGGCTGATCAACTTATTTGAGAATGACTTTTTCAAATATAATAAAATAAAATAAAATAAAGAATGATGGAGCAAACAGTTGGAACTTCTAGGAAGCTAAAACAGAACACAACCCATTAACCATAATGCTTATATTTATCAAATTACAACTGGTGATACCAGAATGGTACTAGAAAATGAACCAAACTTTTCTAAAACAACTGGAAATTTTGTTGTAGTTCCTCCATTGTTGGGAGTTGGAATTAGTTTGTTACAGAACCAAAAGCAGAGTTGAGAGAATTGGATTAGAGTTAGAAATATATTAAAGAAGAAGAAGAAGAAGAAAAATTTATAAATATAGTAAAGAAAAACCAACTTGGTCATCGTAATAACAGATCCAAAAATCGATGTACCTTGGAATCGATCAAAGTTATATTTCTGGGGAGAGACGAAAAATTCAACGAAATAAACATTTCAATGCCGAAGGGGGTTCACGAATTCCGCATCAGAAACTGCTGAGAGCTCGATTTGGCTAAGTTCATCGTCATCAACAGGAGCTGGAAGATTAAGATCTATTATACTCTCTACGACTTTGTTTGAGCTCTTACGAGCTTGNATTGTTGCCGACGAACCTGTCACATGCGATCTCTTATGGCCACCAAGAGCTTGCCCAGATGAGAAAACTCTGAAACAAACTGGGCATTCATGGATTTTCTTCTCCATTAAAGTCGAAGCAGTAGTAGCAGTAGTAGTGCCTGCAATATCTTGCTCCATTGATTCATGAGCTTCATCTATGCGAACATTATTCAAAGCTTTAATCTTCTTGTGACTCGCTCTGTGTCCCCCCAGAGCTTGATAAGATCGAAACATTTTCTTACACGTCTCACACTTGTACTTACCTCTTGTCCTTATGACATTAGTCCTCGAAGATTTAAGCTCCTCTGATTCATCGCTCTCTTCCATGGATCTTTCTTCTTCTTCTTCTTCCTCTTCGCGTTGTTCTTCGTCTTCTTGTACTCGTTGTTGATTCTTCTCTTGTCTTTTCCATTTGTCCCTCGACAGCATCATGAGGCAAAAGGCAACATCCTCCTCGGTCGTGGCGTCCGAGACCGAACTCACCGGTTCGGGCTCGGCCCACGACTCAGTCTTACTCAGTTTGCTGAGTTTGATCTTCTTCAACGACTCGATCTCTTCCTGGTTATGATGATCGAATTTCTGGTATTGTGGTTGGTAGTGAAGATGGTGGTGTACGAATAACATACCCGATTTCCGAGTCCGCTTGGATCGTCTCCGAGTCGGGTTCTTGGACGACTCGGTTTCGCTCTCTCTGTCTTGGAGGATCACAGAGCCAGCATCCACAGCGAAGGAAAACTCAGGATCCACCAATTTAATGCTCCTCTTTGGGTTCTCTCTCAGCCCATAATACAGACCCTTCTCGTCTTCTGATCCTAATTCTCTATCCTCTGTTTCTTCTTCCTCTTCCGAGGAAGAGGACGATGAAGATGAAGCTGACCAGGCTGAGTCACTGAGTTCAGGATGGAGAGACGGTGGTGGCAGCGGCGGTGGCGGTGGTCGTGTTTGTGGTAGTGGCGGTGATTCTTCTGCTTCGGTTTGTTACACATAACGAGCAAAAAAAATATATGTCACGAAATCCATAGTTAATAAATTGGTAAATGAGTCTATACTTAAATCATCATTGTCGATTGTTCCTCTCTGGCCCTTTTTTTTTTTTTTTTTGGTTCTTATCTCTGTTTTTCTATCTTTGTTTCTATTCTTGGTGAGAGAGAGTAGAAACTAAAAGGAGTAGGTGACAAGCATTCTTCCACCAAGAGGGAGATATATACAAAGTTACAGAAATTATATATATATATATAAAGAAATCCCTTTTTAGTTATTTATTTTCATTTTGTTGTAAATCTTTATTTTTTCCCACGAAAAACGGCAGGAAAAAAAATTGAGATTTAATTAATTAATAAATTTAATTAAAGCGTATGCATGAAGGGAGAAAAGAGCGACATGTAACATGCGAACCTTGCCCGTTTCTGTATTTATTCCCACCATCTCTCCTGTAAATTCACCACTTTTGCTATTCCCTAAAATATCCTTTCCCCATTTCCACATTTTATGAAATTTAAAAGAAAAAGTGGCCATTGAAAACATAGTCCTCGTTTTCTTTTTGCTCTTACAAATAAAGATTGGGTTTCCCATTTCTGAGAATAAAAATCGTATTATTCTAGTTTTGGAATATTCATGCGTGAAGGGCATTTTGGTAATTCAAGAAGGAGGTTACCAGAATAAACCGGTGGCTTGCTTGTCCAAGTCAAGGAAACTGCTAGGTTTGTTGTAACGACGAAGCAGAAATAAACACAGCCAAGGTGTCCTCCAAAAGAAAAAACGACCCCACTTAATTTAAACATCACCCAGCTGTGACCTATAATCAATAACAAAAACACCCCATTCTATTGAAAGCACCACGAACAACAACCAAATCGACGTGTCACCACCAAACCAAATTATCCATTGACCCCACATTCATATAAATCATTGAAAAAATATATTCAGTCTACTTGATACAGTTACTCAAGAGATTTTACTCCCAAATGCTATAACTGAATCAGATTGAATTTAATTTTCCGATTCTTTAATTATTTATTATCTATAAATCCTCATTTTTGTTACAATAATTTTTTGGTTTTTGATTTTTGAGGGGGGGTTTGGCTGAGTATTAATAGTTTTCCATTGAATTTGGATCTTATAGTTGAAGAGTGTGATGGGAATGAAGGGTGGGAAATGAGTAGAAAACTTAACCTCTTTCCATAGAGAGAGGAGTTTTCTAAGGGGGGGTGGGGAGAGTAGATGCCGTTTTGTTAGGGGTTGGTAGACCCAGTCCTACTCCTATGTGCTCCCCACATTTTGATTCTAACAAGCCCGGTCCATGTGGGTTATTAATTAAATTACACATTGTTGAGCAAGCAATTCCCATAAATTAAAAAATAATGCAAAAGAAAAAAAAAAATAGATATACACTTGGTACTTGAACTTTGTTGTGAAAGTGCCATGTCATGTACCAACACCTTGTTTATTGGCCTGATCTATTTCTTTCATCTTTTTCCTACTCAATTATTATTAATCAACCCCAATATACATCTCAAGCAAAGGTCCTTATCACTATGTTGTAATAGAGCATTAACATCTTATTAGGCTTAACTAGCTATAGGTAGGCTAAGTATGCACAAAGAAGTATTCTTTAATATCTGTTCTATTTTTCCTTAATATTGTATTGAGCAATGGCTTTAGAGTTTGGTTGATAATTTAGTATGAAAATGGACTCTGAAAAATGGTGACATCCATGTGTCATGCATGTCTATATTAGACTTTTCGAAAGCACCCAAAGGTTGTATCTTTAATGGAAACTGCATGAAAGATTCACTCATCACTTAAAAACGTCACTAAGCATTTTAGCGTTACTAATATGCATAACTTCTACAATCATGAGCCTATATATTCCCTTTTTCTTTTCCTTTTCATTATCTATTAATAACGAATTTTATAAAAATTAATCTAGTGAACTTTGTGAGCATACGATGCCATAACTTCCTCAATGCGATTTTTTTTTCTTAGGTTTATTGTTATAAAGTTTTAAAATTACCTATTTTGTGTACTGCAAATAATAAATGTTTTAGGATTAGAGAAAGCTGGAGGAAAACCTAGGCCTTATAGTTTTGCAGTTTGAAGTAACTGAGTGTACTACTAAACAGGACATGCTTGGGTAATTTCATGACAAAATGTGGTAACTACTCATCACAATGAATATGTGTACTACTCCAACTAAGAAAAAGGAACATTTATTTTTGTCAATTACATTGTTAACCCTTTCATTCTAGGCCAAAATATC
Organism: Parasponia andersonii; assembly: GCA_002914805.1. NCBI lineage: Eukaryota > Viridiplantae > Streptophyta > Magnoliopsida > Rosales > Cannabaceae > Trema > Trema andersonii. The sequence continues at coordinate 126,498 of JXTB01000123.1, forward strand.
ATAACCATGCACTTTTTGCCGTATCACTGACTTGATATCGAAGATAATTTGATGCTAAATGCTAGAGAAACAAAAAATGATTTTATATTATATGACTTGAATGAATATATGGGATTATTTAGTACCCAAAAAAAAAATTGGGCCAAAAGTTCCAAAATACACTAAAATTAATTGAGCTTTATTCCTGACCTGATTCCTCTAAAAGTCGTATACACCAGCCTCTTCATTCATTGGTTTTGTATTCCTAGTTCAAATCGTTGATAGTGTGAAGGAATTATATAAAATTAATTTTACGTTATTTAGTTAAACAAATACTCTTTTTTTTTTTTCATATAAAAAGCAACGTACCCTCTTTTTTTATGATCCTCAAATTTGAGATTATAATTTTGAAATCAAAATTAGCGCTTTAGGATTTAGCAAGCCTCAAAGTAATACCTCACGTGAAAAAGACAAAAGTTAATTATCCGATTTTGGAGCATGCAAGAACTAAAATTGGTTAGACATTTACTATTTACTTTTATTTTTTCCCCCTTATATAAGAAATGTACTCTGTTTTAATAATTCATTTTGATATTTAAATTTTGGAATCAAAGACTAGCATTTTTGACACTTCACAGCCTCAAAATTAATACCTAACGTGCATAAAAAGAAACTTGAATAACGGATCTTACAGCGTGCAAAAACTAGAAACTTTTTTAACATTATTATTCACTCTGGTTATCTCTTATAAGCAATGTGCTCTGTTTTAATTATAAAAATAGATGCTCTGTTTCTTGTGATTCGAAAATTTAATATTAGATATCAGAATAAAGACTGGGCACTTTAGCAGCCTCAAAGATAATTCTTAGCATATTTTTGGAGCGTGAAAGATTTAAAACTTATCAAATATGACTAGTTACTCTGCGTGTGATAGGAATTTGCATGCTTTTTCTTACCAATTTATGCTCATTTATCTTATGCCATGTGCTATGAAGTAAAGATTCCAAATCCCCGTACTAATTCTGTCTTTTAATTTATGTCTAATTAATGAATTGATGCCACGTTATGTAAAAAATTTAAATAAAAAATGATAATTTAAAAAAAAAAAAAACTGATTCAGACACTCAAATTTGACAACAGGATTGGAAAAGTTAAGATTTATTATGACTGTATTCAGCTAATACATACATTTAGGGTGTCTTTTTTAATGCACAAGATATCATTAATAAAGGCCTTAAGAGAGATTGACCAATATTTCGGATTTGAATTTGGATCTTTAATGACACCGTAAGATGCAATTAATCTTGGAACGGTTTCTTTCTCCCTAGAAACGCCATTTCACTCTCATATTTATTTGTTACATAACTTGGTACCACTAAGGTCATACTAGTTTCTTCACAAAATTGCAACGTTGCATGATATTTTATTTTCTTTTTTCAAAAAAAAGAAAAAAGTCACGTAACGTTAACGCATGCAAGGTAAGATTTCAGGTATATTATGGCATGGTTTTTGTCTTCATATATAGTTTGAGGTTTTTCTCCGCCACTTGGGTCTTGGAGTATATATATTTTGTTTTTTTTGTATCAATATTGGAAAAACGTTCATACTTTCCAACCTGATCAAGAAGGTTGAGTTATCGTCATAAGTTGGTTATGTCAAGCACGCCATCTGAAATTTTTATTATAAAATGATGATTTAGATTATGCTCATTGAAAGGTATAAATTAAATATTTCACTAAGTGGTCCAATTGAAGATTTGCACGCGCATGAATATGGCCAAATTTTGGTTACTCAACAAAATCGATAATAATAGTCAAGTTGGGAAAAGTTTGTAATTAATAGAAATGTTATACCTTGTTACTTATTAAATAAAAATTAAGAAAGGTAAAAGAAAAAGAAAAGGTGAATATGCAAGCAATTTGATAGATATAGCTGCCATCATAAGAAATTATAGCTTAACGAAGACTGTTCACCTTGCCTGAATAGCAACTAATATATGTACTTCGCGTATCTTAATCAAAGTTGATAGGAGTGCTTTCTTGACATTATTAATATGATGATAGTTTTCCTTTCATCTAATTTGAACCAAGATGTCCTTTAGATCAATTATTATGAAAATTGGCGGGATTAAAATTGTATTATAAAGCATAATTGCACCTTAATTAGACTGTTGATTCTAAATCGTTTTTTTAAATTTGTTGAAACTCAATGGTGCTAGCTTTGAGATGTAATGTGATTGTGATTATATTTCTCTATTCAATTCTTTAATTTTCCTCTTAAAGATTATAATATTATATACACAGGACTTGGAATTATTTGAAATGCACAACAGTGTACTGCTACTAAAACCTGTGCATTATCGAGATACAAAAATTTCACATGCAGAGTTGCACTTTGCATATACGTGTCCCTTACTTGCTGATATTTTGAATATGGATGCCTCATTTCGTCATGATCTTAGATGCATTGTTTCTAGACATCGAAAAGAAAAACATATTTCACGTCGAATCCCACTTATACATAATCTGATTCTATAACTTGTCTTCTACCATTGGCTGTAATGTTACAACACCATTCAGAAGAGCTGAGTTTTAAAGTTAATACTTTGGTTAACTATTTTTCATTCTTTTGTTTTTGACAAATTGGCTTAGAGTTTAGTTTAGTCCTGTTTTTTTTATTTTTTTGACATAATATTTATTTCGGTTAGATATTATACTTGTATAAATAATCTTTTAGGTCACATCATCTCACACTTTTCTTCAATAGTCGCATTGGAGTCTATCATAAGCTCCGATTTGAGTAGGCCTTCATAAAGGGACCCACATACTCATGTGAGTACCATGATCTTTGGACTGTATGTCTATAACATTCTGGGCTCTTTGGGCAATTTTGACGTTGCTGATAGTGGGTTGCTTTTAGATTTCAAAAGCCGCTGAGAACTAGATGGGTAATAGAGGTGTTTGATAGAATGTGCTTTTGACTAGACATATGCATATATGATAAATTGTATTCCAATTTCCAAAGTTAAAAAATTGTATTCCAATATCACCAGTTATTTTATCATTTAATACAAAAACACTCATAATGATAAAAGAATACTATATGTTTGAAGTCGTTACTAATAACATACATACCCATTGATTTCTTTTTAATTTTATGTACAGCAATTCTTTGAAGGGTACCATATATTGGAGTCATTAATTTTTTTAAAATTTAATTTCATGCTTATTTATGTCCTCTAAAATTTTTATTTTAGCATTATAAAAAACACATAAATATTATTTATATGAAAAACAAAACATGTACGTTATAAATGTATGTATGTAAACATATTCTTATTACACAAAAATATGATTAGTCTATTTTGATAATTAAAGATTCCAAAATACACTACTCAAATAAAATTTCACATCACAACAATCTATAATCTATCTTTAAAAAGAAAAAAAGAAAAAGAAATTATAATAGTTTGTGAATTTGATTTACCAAACTCTTAGATTTTTTTAATTACTATTTAGGGAGAATATCACTTTTATATCTTATATTTTGATATTTTATTCAGTTTGTACCTTGTGTTTTGATTATTATTAATATTGAATTTTGATCTAATATTTATTACAAATTTATCCCCTAACACTAGTTTAGAGTACTTAATTTACCGAAATGATATAATAAACTTATTTTTTAGATCAAGTTTTAACTGTTATATGATTTATTTTCAATTTTTTAAACAACATCTTGGTAAATTAATTGTTCTAAATTGGTATCAACATATAAATTTATAACAGATTTCAAATCTAAAGGTCAATATTGATAATAACCAAAACACAAAATATAATTTGAATAAAATATCAAAATATAAAATATAAAAATGATATTATTCTTTATTATTTATTATTATTTCTCGACGATGACAAGTACGGCTTTGTCAGTTTGGTATTGAGGGATACAACACATAAATACCAAATTAATTTCATTAAAAGAAAATAAAAACAAACTGGCCTCTATTTGGAATAAAAGTATGAAAAGTAATAAAATGTTTTTACATGTAATTAGTGGTAGAATCTTTAATTAGACAACTATTATTCTGTAAAACGATATAAGTTTCTGTGTAATAATTAATGAGCTCATAGTTAAAAGTACAAATAACCAGTTAGAATTTCCATATAACTGGCGATATTAATTACCATGGTTCAATTCCAAAACATCACTTCCATAAAAAGAAAAACAGTGGATCTCTTAGATAGAAATGAGTCGTATAATTACTTTTTTTGGGGAAGGATTTAACTGTCTGGTTTGCAGTAACTAGCTAGTTAGAGAAGTTACTTCTGGGGTTTATCGTATTAAGTGTACATAGAGATAATATATATATATATATACATATATATATATATTAAGATACAAAATATATTTATTCAATCAATAATATGGAATAAATTTCTTCTTAAGAAATCAAAGCATAGAGTGGTCAAACCTAATAACTTTTTTACCTGGTAAAGGGATTGACCAAGAAAATCTTGTTACAGCTCTAGGGAAGGCCCTTGACGTACGGCTTGGGGCGGCTTGATGGTAATTGGTTTGAGTCAAGAATATTTGCTACTCCTTTATTATTCATCTGAGAAAAATCTAGATTCATGCATATATAATTAATGTTTGGTAAAAAAAATATTACACCGTAAAATCACGTTTCATAAGTTGTTTAATATGTACACTTATGCCCCGGAGTCAAACTTTAAGTCTGAGAAATAGCAACCTGTCTTTATTAGTATCCCATAACCCATGACAAGTTTTTTCTCTACTAGCGGTTGAACGTGCTTATAGAAATTTATTAGTCGAAAAGAAGGAAATGTATAAAGAGAATCAGTAGATAGCCGCCATACACTATCAGCAAAAGATGAAAAATTATACAGATGAAAATCGAAATAAACAAAAAGAACAAAGGCCGCCATAGCTACCAATTTATTATTTTATAAGAAGTGAAAAATTGAACCCCCCAGACTTCTTTGTTCTTACATGTAGAAAGAAACAATGTTCTTTCAGTCCAACAACAATTATATATTGTTCTTTCGGTTATAATAAACTCTAGCTTGTTGAGATTACTCTTGGTATTGTTGAGAATGCGTGTACTTTAATTAAAACATATTTATTTTGCAATTAGTACATTTTTATGAAATTAATAAGGCATTTCCTTGATATTTTGTATGTATAGTAGAGGTGATAATTTAAGACACACATGACAACACTCAGTTGTTTGAGTTTTCTGTGAGTAGAGTTGAGTTATAAACGGGTTGACCTATAAAACACGATGAAATAAGTAATTAATTTCGAATTGTTCTGTTGTAATCTGTCTGATGAATGAGTCAGTTTTAGAATAACCCATATATAATTTGATTATAATCTGTACAAAACTTGTCTATGTATTTTTTTTTTCAATATTGTTGAAACTTTTTTTTTATTCCGTTCGATACTTTATGCGTGTTTTTAGCATGTGTTTGTGCTCCAAGTTTGAGCAGTATGTATAAATTTATATTAAAATATGAAATTAACTTTTATAATTTAGATATGTTAAACGACTAATAGGTTAGATCGAGATAATATGATATGAATATAACCTGTTTAAACAAATGGGTTACAAGTATCACATCATATCAACTTATTTCTAAACAAATTATTTTAGATTTTTATTCCTGACACAATTATGAAATAAGTCGAAATGGGTCAAGTTTGGATTTAAGTATATAGGTATTATTACAACACGAACACAACTTATCAATACGACTTGTCACCATTGTATATAAGTGTGTTTGAGCAAAACTTCGTTGAATCAATCATATGATAGATTTTTGCGTGATTTAGATTTAGATTCATGTTAGACTTAATTACAAGTTATCTTATGATACCATATCTATAGTTAATACATAAAGTTTGACTTTTTTATGCTAACTTAGATTGCAGTAAATATTCATGGGGTAATTTGTTTCAGTTACATAAGTATTTACTTAATATTTTAACTATTAGATCTGATCACGTATGAGAATTAATTAATTTTGAAAAAACTCTCATAATTATGGCATTTTACTTTAACTTTAATTCTAAGAAATTAAGGATCTTCTAGCAAGATGACCACATCTTAAGTGAATGCATCTGTTTTTTTAAATGTTGTAGCAAATGATCAGTATATCTCTATAAAATATGATCTATCAACTACAAAAATTAATATATTTAGTGCATAAACTAAATTAGTATATAAGTTGATATACCAAATATAAAAATATATATTTGCTATTTAGCTATAAAAAAGAGAGAAAAATAGACATCTATTAAAATAAAGTTGAAAAAAGGACACACACTCTAATTTCCTAGTAATTAATTATAATTTCTTGTCACAAAAATTATACCATTGAAGTTGCTAATATGTGAAACTCAGAGTTAATATTATTAATAACTTAGTAAGAGATATTTTAATGTTCTCAATAACGTAGTAAGAGATATATATAGATAATAAACATATGAATTAATATAGATGGAATTTGTAAGACATATCTCTTGGTGGAATTTTGGTAATTGATCATTGAATTCTTGGACAAAAGTAATTGTCGACACTACAAGCCATTGAAAATGATCATAAAGAACTCTAGTAAAATCCCAAGAATAAAATAATAAATTAAATGATCATAGAGAACTCTAGTAAAATCCCAAGAATAAAACAATAAATTAAATTTAATAAACAATTGAGATACCAATTTAATTTATATTATAAAAAGGATCATAAAGTAAAGAAATCAATATCACATGAGCGGAATATTATTTGAGTACCACTATCCTAAATAGCATATAATTTTTGTATGGATTTATTGACATCTTTTTGTCTCTCTATACACTTTTTTTTAAAATCACACCTTCATTTAAAATCAGAAATTTATTTACTACTTTCAATACTCTTTATTTTCCTTAAAATTCCTTAACCTATTTTTTCTATCCTCTTCCCACACCCCTCTTTCTCTCAAGTTTTTTCCTTCCTGCTCAGATATTCACCCCTCCTCTTCATTTTTCAATTCTCTTTCATTTCATGACGAAGTTACTGGTGGCTACAATAATTTTTTTTTTAAAGACAGATTCTTACATTGCCCTTATAAGTAAAAGAAAAAGAACCATATGCTAGTTTTTTTTTATTTTTTTTTATTTTACTAATATGGATTTCGTCAATCAAAGAAACAGAGCAACAATGCTCGAATCAATGCCAAAACCATCGATCACCAAAAGGGGAAGAGACGGTCAGAACTCTATAAGGCCAATGGTATTATACGTAGCTTCAATTGTATGCTATATGGTATGTATACTTTTCGGTGATGATATGCTTTTGATCAAATATAATATTGACCAAATTATAATCTTCAGATCCAGTGGAAAAAAATCCCATAGGCTCCATTTGGAATCCGGATTGTGGAGGAAAAAAAATTGTAAGGAAAAAGCCATGAAAAAAAGAAGAAAATACTTTCTTAAAAATAAATAGAATTTTGTTTTGACATTTTGATTTTACTAATTAATGTGTTAAAATTTTATATACTAAAAAATGATATCAAATCAAACTTTAACTTTTTTTGAAAAAAATTTCCATCATTTTTGAAAGGGTAATAACATTAAAATATCTTGAGTTTTAATTTTTTTTATAAAAAAAATCCCGACTTTTGAATGTTTGTAAAATAATATCTTCACTTTTAAATTTTTGCAAAATAATACTCTAATTTTTGAATTTCTGTAAAATAATACCTTCACTTTTGAATTCTACAAATTGATATCCTGATATCGTTAACGATACCTTGAGAATTCAATAGCATGGTATCGCTATTCTTGTGAGGTAGAGATTTGGTTACCTTCGTTATACTATTTTTGAATAAAATCTATTTTCTGCAATATATGAGAACAAGTATGGTTTTTGAATTTTTTGAACATATATGATAGACTGTGATAATATGATATATATATATGTATGTGTATATACATATATATATATATATATACTGTATTACTCTGGAGATTTTCTGAGTGTATGTTATTTTGGGTAATTAAAATTCTTGCAACTTAATACCGTAAGATTTGAAATTCATATAAATTTATAACTTTAATATCTAATTAGTTGATTTTAATAATAAAAAGATGGTAGTAATCAACATCAACTTAATTAAGAATTATTACATAATAATAAAATTTCTGAAAAATATTTTTAATTAGCTTATTTCACTTTTTATTTTAAAAAAATAAAAAATTAGAATGAGAGGTAAAAGTAGTTAATTGTAAAAAAAAAAAAAAAGAAACATGAAAGGTAAAAAAAAATTGTGTTTTCTTAGCAATTAATCAAAAAAAGTAGTTACAAAATAATTTCTGATAATATACTAATATCTAAATATTTTTAATATGTTAATGAGAGATGTTCACTCTTTTAATTTGCTCATAATATAAATATACGAAGAAAATAAAAGCTGAGGGTATTAATTTATAGAAATCGTAAATATCAAGGTATTAATTTGCAGAATTCAAAAATCAAGATATTAATTTACAAAATTTCAAAAGTTAAAGTATTATTTTACGAAAATTTAAAAATAAAAGTATTATTTTGCAGACATTCAAAAGTTAGAGTTTTTTTTTTACTAAAAAGTTAAAACTAAGAGTATTTATACTTGATTAATCTTTTTTGAAAACAGAATCCCTCAGAATTTATTTTCTTTTCCTTCAAAAATCCAAATTTCAGATGGAGCCTCCCTGTTTTGCACTTTGAATCATAGACAGTACCAATAATTCTTTTACAACAATACCAAATGAATTTAATTAGGCTATAACTACTTATATGCACTATAATTAGGTCTCAAGATAAATTTCTCTTTTTTAAAAAAATAAAAGCGTTCAAAAAAATAAGTATAAACTAATATTTGGTGTTTTTTAAAATCAATTTATGTACTAAAAAATAATTTCACTCAAGATTGTTTTAGTAATAAAAAGAATTATTCAAAAAATGTGTGTACAGAGTAGAAAGGGTTTGATATACACCCACCCATAACTTTGGAGTTCAGTTCCATTTTTTTTATTTGCAAAGAAGGTTGGAAATTAAATAATTATGGCTATTTAGTTATGAACCAAATGATAGTAGTAATTATATTATGCGCACATAGATCCTCGAGCTAGCCTATTAATACGATTGAACCATTATGAGGTCAATTAAATTACTGAGTTGCCTGATTGGACTTTGGACCTAAGAATGCACACTTCTAATCCTGAAACTCGTTATAGGCGTGTGACATTGTGCTAGTAAGCACAATTCCAAGTTCGAGAGAAGAATTTCCCTCACAGGATCAGACTTAACAAAGGAATTTCCCAATTTAATCGGAAATACAAAAATACGTGAGACAATTATATTAGATTAAGAAATCTGAATTAATCAATTAATTCGTGATAAATTTAAAGAGATAATATTTCCCTAATTAAAAAATCATTTTATTTTAGGGAGTTTATGGTGGGTGTGCTATTTTTATACTTTGATAAATGTTTGTTTTTATCTTTTGACAATTAAATATCTGAATATTTATACTTAGTGTATCTACTTATACCGACTTTAGTTTATGTATTGAGTATATTGGGTTTTATACTCATTCTACTACGTACAATATTTTATAAAACAGAGATTTACTTCAAATTGGCTCAAAGTTCATTCATTTTGCTACAAACCCCTTTATTTAATTTAGTTGTAAAAATAATTTAGTTTTTTAATACAAAAATCTTCTAAACTCTGAACAATTTAGTAAAATTAATTTTATGCTCAATTTTTTGGAGTAAAATCCCCTAAAATCCCTTAATATTAGTTCTACTAGAAAATAAAATTATTTCTATTATTTTTTGTAATTTTTAGATTTTCATTCTTAAATTTTTGTTTTATGTTAATCCCTTTTAATATTTTCTGTCCAATACTACTATTAATTAACACTAGTTCAAAATATGCTCATCTCAGCAAGGATAAAATTGAGAATAAAAAGATATTATTATTATTGTTTTAAAAAAGAGTTGGATCTAATTATTATATTGTTAATTTTATGGGACATATATTGCCAATTTTAGGTTTTGTCGTTCTAATTTTATTAGACATATATTTCTAAATTTTATATAGTTCTAATTAATTTGATCCAAGTATCTATATTTCTTTCTTCCAGATATATGAATACGTACTTAGACTAAAATAAATCTATATTAGAATCCAATAAATTTTTTTTTTTAATTTTTTACATCCGTCTTAAATGAAAACAATAACTCCAACTTTTTTTTAAAATAATAAATTTCTTTTGTTTCTAATTTTATCCCTACTGAGACGAGCACTTTTTAGGCAAATACTAATTAACAGCAGTTTTAGACAGAAAATATTAAAAGGAAATAACGTGAAACAAAAATATAAGATAAAAGAATAAGGACTTAATGGTAAAAGAAAAAATAACATAAACCCTTTTTTTTCCCTAACAAAACTAATATTAAGGGACTTCAAGATGTTTTGCTCTAAAAAATTGAGTTCAAGGTTAATTTTACTAAATTATTTCGAGTTCAAAGGATTTTGCTTAGAGTTAATTATACTAAATTGTTCTGAGTTCAAGAGTTTTTTTTTTTATTATTAAAAAGCTTTATTTTAAGAGGAAAAAAAAATTCTTTGCTATAATATATTTTTTGCTGCAATACCAACAATACAATTAGCAAATATCTGATTACAAAAAGAAAAAAAAAAGAAAAAAGCATCTTTAAAGAAAAGCCTATACTTAGCAAGCATACAGGACTTTTCATTATTTCCAAAAATAGAAATAAAATTATAAGAGTCACCGCCATTACCTCTAGTTCACAACATTAATAATAATATCATTACTAAACATACAAATGAGTTGAATTTATTATTACCTAAAATAATTTTATAATCACTTTCTGCCATATAGATAGAGAACTTCGAAAACACCATAAGATCCAGATCATCACAAAGCATAACAACTAATCTTTTCTTTATCATCTTGAAATATAAAATCAACCCTAATGGAGTACAATCTTTCAGCCAAAGAGGGAAAAAAAATGAGTACATCTCCATGAACAATGCTTCATTTACAATGAAATCCTTCTTAGAATAAGAACAAAAATACAAAAATCATAGAAAAATAATAAAAATTAATAAAACCTACCTAGATTTAGATTCTTGAAGAACAAAACTAGCATAAAAATAAATTAATTGAAACAAAGAGCTTCACATAAATGAAATGATTTTTGAAGAAAAAGCTAGGAAAAGAAAAACTAGAGAAATTTTACAAGAGAGGGAGATTAACCAAGTTTTTTATCTTCCTCTCATATGGATAGAAATCAAAACAGAGAAAAAAGTGGGGATCGATGGAGTATATGTCGATTTCACCATGGAAATTCCTTAATAGATATATACCACGCCAAAACAATCAAGAAATCAAAGGCTAAGACAGAGTTTCATACTGATATTGTAAAAACCCAGATTTTGGGAGGGTAATTTGGACAATTTACTAATTTTCTAGATATAATATTGTGGAGATTAAATTGTAAAAGTTTTGTGCAGAAGGACTAAATTATAATTTTTGAGGGACTAAATTGATAGAGATTTGAAATTTGAGGACTTATGTGTAATTTTTCAAAAATTGCACAGCCCTATAAGACAGGGCCACGTGCCCTGTCCTTTTCTTTTCTCTCTCTCTCTTCTCTCCCGACTTCTCTCTCTCTCTCTCTCTCTCTCTCTCTCTCTCTTTCTCTCTGCGTTTCTCAGCCGGATCACTGGAGGAAGCCGCGACTGCTGCTCTAGCCAACGTCCGCCTACGCCACCGACCGGCGTTGACTCGCCAGACTGCGCCGAAGCTCCGCCATCCCTCGCCAGCCGCCGTCGTCGCCTGCAACGCCGGAAATCCTCCAAGTCGCCATTTCGGTTTTTCGTCATTGGCGAAGATTCCGGCTACCATTCGACCTCCAACCGGTCCCATTGGATTCGCCTCGTCTCAAGGATCATCAATGTATATATATCTCAACCCTATTTTGCTCAGATTGAAAGTTGTCATTTTTAGATATTTTGAGTTTAAGTTTAACTTTTTGATCCGGCCGTTGAATTATGTTTTTGTTGTCATTTTTGGATTGTACTCGGAAAATGGAGAAGTTTGATATATATATATTGCCTATGTTTGGTAATCAGCATAGAAATCGAGATCGGACGGTCGAGATTTGTCTCGTTTTGTATGCCATCGGCCTGGCGTGGGCCCGGACCCGAATTGGACAAATTATATGTCTAACCTAGCTATTTTGGATGCTAGGAATTCAGCGAAGAAGTCCGTTTGTGGAATTGAAGTTTCGGTGAGAAGTTGGTTTTTCGCAAGAGGACGACCGAGGGCTTGGAATTGGTTCCCGACCCTCCGGGTGATCGTCAATGACACCTTGAGGATTCAATAGCATGGTATTGCTATTCGAGTGAGGTAGGAACTCAATTACCTCTGTTTTATATCATTTTTGAATAAAACTTATTTTCTGCAATATATGAGAACAAATGTGATATTTTTGGTTTCTCGAATATCTATGATGGAAATTGGTTGTATAAGATATATGCTATATTACCCTGGGAATTTTCTGAGTACAGGTTATTTTGGGTATATTAAAAATAAGCCGTTATGCTGTCCGTTTTTCTATAAAAACTTAGTATGCTGATTTTACTGAAAAACCAGAGCACGATTATTTTTACACTTCAGTTCGGTATTGCATGTGTCATAGGATCATACATGAGCACCGTGTTAGCATCGTGGGTTACAGTGTGGCGATGCATGCCCCACCGTCGGTGAAAGTCTGTAAACTCGCGCAGGGTTTTGTTACTTCTGATCATCTCCCCATTTGGCAGGCGTAGGCAATTCGGTTGCCCCTCCAGGTTTGGTAGGCGACACACGAGTGTCCCCTCTGGGTATGGGCTTAGGTATTAGGCAGACTGTTAGGCATATTTAGTGCCATCATCCTGGGTTTCCATATATGAAAGGATGAGAACTCATGGGTATGGGCTGATTTGTGCCATGTGCATATGGATTGAATGGTTTTGATTACACTGCTTTTTATATATATATGGATTTCCGGTTTGGATTATATATATGTATGTTTTGGACTAAATTAACCATGCAGAAATTCCCCATCACTAAAATATTTTCGATCGAGGTAATTATTTTTCTTATTGGACATTTTAGACTCACCCCCTACCTTCTTCCTCAGGTGGTGTCCAGTACGATCTTGGTGATCAAGAGGAGTAAGAGGTCATCTTAATTACAGTTCGTCTCTTGGTAATGCTAGCTTGGTGTTTAGATTGTTTGGGCTTTGTAGTAGCATTAAACCAAGATTACTACTTTCTATTTTATATGTGAACTTATGTATGCTATTCTGGTATGACTTTTGTTGTAGATGATGGTGATGCTTGGGCTTATATTTGACTTCGTGATTTTTAATTATTATTCAGTCTATGTTTAATAGTGTATACGAACTGTGGGAGTGGTTCACGGGATGGAATTCCGATTATTTAATTTAAATGGACCGTTTTTATAAAAACTAGAACTTTTGATATTTTTCAAATAAATCAAGGAATTTTCCACCTTTGTGAAATTCCTCTTCTACCACTGATGGGGGTTTTGGGTTGTGACAGAAATTTTTAGTATCAGAGCTTTGAGTTTAACAGCTTGGACATATCACCATTAAACTAGATTGAAGTTGTTTTTATGACAAGCATGCATCATTATCTCACAAATAGTTTGGCATATTATTTCTGACTTGTAACGATGCCTCTTAGAAGAGTTCTGAGGCACCAGCTGGGTGCCGAACCTTCTCGTCCAGATTTCACTCATCTGATTGAGGCAATGCAGTAGGTATTTGCCCAGATGAGCAATCCAGACTATCAGCCTCCAGCTCCGAGGGAACGATAGTTAGATCAGGCTAATCATTTCTAGCAGTTCATGTGTCTCCAACCAGGGCAGTTTGATTGTAGACCATAAGCTCTTACGGCAATTGCTTGGTTGCGTGAGATAGAGAAGCACTTTCGGGCCCTTGGTACTCCGGTTGAGTTTTGGGCTGTGTTTGCTGTTACCCATTTGACGAGGAGTGCCATTCGTTGGTGGAAAATAGTGGAACGGATGCAAGATGTAGTGGGCTTGACTTGGGAAGACTTTGAACGGATTTTAAGGCCCAGTATGCCAATGAGGATCAACAAGATGAAGTTGTGAATTGGTTTGAGACATTGATTCAATGTAACAGAACGGTGACTGAGTACCTAATAGAGTTCACTGAGTTGGCAAGTATTGCTCTTGGACCAGGTACGAGTGAGAAGTACCGAGTTGCTAAGTTTAGGAGTCGTCTGAATCGGAACATTTTCAACAGGATTGATACTCAGACTTTCTGTACTCTTCCTGAGATTACAGTGGCTGCCTAGCAGGCAAAGGCCATCGAAGAAGGATTGGATTCTAGGAGAAACCAGCGGAGAGGTAATGACAGGAAAGCCACCAGAAGGAACTAGGGGCAGTGGTCAGCCCAGGGTACTCCGAACAGTGGGAGCTCTAACAGCTGTGGTTCTTCAGGTGGTAGCAGAGGCAGTCCGTATGGAGGATGTTTTGTTTGTGGCCAGCAGGGTCATCAGAAGAAGGAGTGTCCTAACCGTCTATAGAAATCTCCTCTTTCTTAGGGAGGGCCGCAGAGGAGCCAATCCGACTCTGTTTCTTATCAGAACACTCAAGCGAGGCCGCAATAGTCACAGGGTGCTTCGCAGGCTTTTACTTCCCCTCAGCCTTATCAGCATCAGTATCGCCCTCAGGGTTTTACTCTGAACTTTCAGACTCCTCAGGCCTTAGGGAGTCAGGGTGGGCATGGATACGGTAGTTGTGGTCCAGGATCTAGCAATAGCCGTCCTGGTCAGGGGAGAGGCAACAAAGGGAAAGGGAAGGTGACTGGCCAAGCCTATGCTTTTACTGGGGCAGACGACACTCAGGATCACATTGGTCGAGGTGTTGTTGACGGTATGATCCTTCTTTCACACTCTTAGGCACATGTTTTGTTTGATACTGGTGTATCCCATTCATTCATATCCTTATTGTTTGCCCAACTGTTGGGGTTAGAATTTTCTGATTTGGATTATATATTGACGTTGGGTACACCTTTGGGAGAAGTAGCCGATGTGTTTGGTGTGTATAAGTTTTGTCAGGTCGTGATTGGTGATAGGAAGCTTCTTGCTGATTTGATTATGTTGCCGATGGGACAGTACGACGTAATACTCGGTATGGATTAGTTGTCGAAATATCGAGCCATTGTAGACTGTCATAAGAAGCGGGTGACTCTTTTTCCTGGTGATGGGCAACCTTTTGTCTATCAGGCTGGGATGAGTCCTTTAAAGCCTAGTCTTGTTATGAAAGTGTGCATGGGTGGAAAGAAGAAACTCGAGTATTATGGTTACTTGTTTGTCGTGGATGACGAGGTAAGGACAGACGATTAAGACCCATGGATTCCAATGGTGTGTGAGTATTTAGAGGTGTTTCCTAAAGACTTACCGGGGTTACCACCAGATAGGGAGATCAAGTTCTGTATTGAACTAGTTCTTGGAGCTCAGCCAGTTTCTATTCCAGCCTATCGCATGGTACCTGCTGAGATGGAAGAATTAAGAGAACAATTGGACGAACTACTTTCCAAGGGTTATATTCGCAGTATCACTTTTCCTTAGGGTGCTTCTGTCTTGTTTACGAAAGCTAATGGTTCGTTGAGACTTTGTGTGGATTACCGGAAGTGGAATCAGTTGGCAGTGAAGAATAAGTATCTTTTGCCAATGATAGATGAGTTGTTTGATCAACTCGGTGGTTCAAAGTTCTTCTCTAAGATCAATTTGAGATCCGGTTATCATCATTTGAAGATAAGAGAGGATGATATACCTAAGATAACATTCAAAACTCAATGTGGTCACTTTGAATTTCTAGTGATACCATTTGGTTTGACGAATGCTCTCGCAGCATTTATGGCATCCTGGTGTATTCCAAGACTCTAGAAGAGCATGCTGAACATCTGGGAATAGTACTCAAGTCCTTGAGAGATCATCGGTTGTACGCCAAGAAATCGAAGTGTGACTTTTCGATGTCAGAAGTAAAGTTCTTGGGTCATGTGATTTCTCACGGAGGTATTTCAGTCGATCCCGCTAAGATCGAAGCTGTCTTGGAGTGGGAAAGACCGAGAAATGTGACGGAGGTACGTAGTTTCCTTGGTTTGACAAGCTACTACCGTCGTTTTGTGCAAGATTTCTTAAGAATTGCTTTGCCTTTGACGAAGTTGACTAGGAAGGACGTTAAATTTGTTTGGGATCACGAAAGTGAAGAAGCTTTTATCAGGTTGAAGCAGAGTTTAACCACTGCACCTGTTCTTACTATTTCTGACAGTAACGAGCCTTATGTGGTGTATACCGATACTTCGAAGATGGGTTTGGGATATGCCTTGATGCAGAATAGCCGAGTTGTGGCTTATGCTTCTCGTCAGTTGAAGCCATATGAGAGGAACTATCCCACCCATGATCCGGAGTTTGCAGTTGTGATCTTTGCTTTGAAGATTTGACGATGTTACTTGTATGGTGTGAAGTTCGACATATTCTCCGATCATAAGAGTTTGAAGTATCTCTTTACTCAGAAGGATTTGAACTTGAGACAACGAAGATGGATTGAGTATATGGAGGATTATGAGTTTGACCTACAATATCATCCTGGTAAGGCTAATATTGTAGCTAATGCACTGAGTAGGAAGCCTCATGGTGCACTAGTTGCACTGGTGTTTGAAGATTGGAGGAACTCAGTTGCGATTAGTGACTACAACCTGTAATACTTTGAGAATGAAGGGGTTGCTTGCCTGAGCAATATTGTGATTTCACCATCACTTCTCCAGACTGTCCAGCAGAGTTAGTGGCAAGACAAGAAGTTTAGGACAATCTGGAATCGGCTTCAAAATGGTGAGCAGTTAGATGGTCGGAGCATTAATAGAGAAGGATTTTTGCTTCTAACTGAGGCTCACAAATCAAGGTTCGCAGTACATCTGGGTAGTACCAAGATGTATCGGGACTTGAAGCGGTAGTATTAATGGAAAGGGATGAAGAAGGATGTAGCTACTTTTGTGGCTAAGTGTTTGACTTGTCAGTGAGTCAAGGCTGAACACTAGAGGGCAGCTGGATTACTTCAGCCGTTGCCAATTCCGGAATAGAAATGGGACAAGATCACGATGGACTTCGTGACCCATTTATCGAAGACCTTGAGGAAGAATGACGCAATTTGAGTGGTAGTCGATCGGTTGACGAAGAGTACTCACTTTATACCGATCCGGCTGGACTACATACTTACTAAGCTCAGTAGATTGTATATGGAGAATATCATATGTTTGCATGGTGTGCCTTCAAGCATAGCATCTGACAGAGATCCAAGGTTCACTTCTAAGTTTTGGAAAACCTTACAGAAAGCGTTAAGTACACAGTTGGATATTAGTACGGCTCACCATCCTGAGTCAGATGATTAGTCTGAAAGGACCATTCAGATTCTTGAGGACATGCTACATTGTTGCATACTGGACTTTGGTAGGAACTGGGATGATCATCTTCCTTTGGTAGAATTTGCTTATAATAACAGTTACCAGACCAGTGTGGGTATGGCTCTATATGAAGTATTGTATGGAAGGTCATGTAGATCGCCTTTGTGTTGGGCAAAAACTGAAGAACGTGTTACTCTTGGACCTGAGTTGATTGAAGTGACTACTGAGAAGATCAAGGGTATCCAAGAGAGACTCAAAGAGATTCAGAGTCACCAGAAGAGTTATGCTGACCCGAAGAGGCGTGAGGTAGAGTTCGATACTAGTGATTTCGTATTCTTGAAAGTGACTCCAAGGCAAGGTGTGACAAGATTTTGGGTTAAGAGTAAGCTTGCTCCAAGGTATATTGGTCCCTTTGAGATCACTGACAAAATTAGACCAGTGGCGTATCGCTTGAATCTACCTGCACAGTTGGGTCACGTGCATGATGTATTTCACGTGTCGATGTTGAAGAAGTACACATTGAACCCATCTCATGTTGTTCAGTATGTGCATGTACCGATCCAAGAAGATGTGTTCTATGAAGAGCAGCCTGTTCGTTTGTTGGCTAGAGAGTTGAAGGTGCTTCGCAAAAGGGAGATTCTACTTGTCAAGGTGCTATGGGAACATCACAAGGAAGACGAGGCTACTTGGGAACTCGAGACGGAGATGTACGAGAAGTACCTTCAATTGTTTGACTTTCAGTCAGAAGTTGTATTGTGATGTAAACCAAACTTGTACTTTGAATTTTGGGACGAAATTCTTTTAAGGAGGAGAGAATGTAAAAACCCAGATTTTGGGAGGGTAATTTGGACAATTTACCAATTTTCTGGATATAATATTATGGGGATTAAATTGCAAAAGTTTTGTGCAGAAGGACTAAATTACAATTTTTAGAGGACTAGATTCATAGAGATTTGAAATTTGGGGACTTATGTGTAATTTTTCAAAAATTGCACAGCCCTACCTTTTCTTTTCTCTCTCTCTCTCTCTTCTCTCTCTTCTTCCCCGACTTCTCTCTCTCTCTCTCTCTGTATTTCTCGGCTGCACCACCGGAGGAAGCAGCGACCGCCGCTTCAGCCACCGTCCGACCGCGCCAACGACCGGTGTAGACTCACCAAACCGCGCTGAAGCTCCGCTGCCCCTCGCCAGCCGCCGCCATCGCCTACAATGCCGGAAATCCTCCAAGTCGCCATTTCGGTTTTTTCGTCACCGGCGACTATTCCGGCCATAATTCGACCTCCAACCGGTCCTATTGGATTCGTCTCGTCTCAAGGATCATCAATGTATGTATATCTCAACCTCATTTTGCCCGAATTGAAAGTTACCATTTTTAGATATTTTGAGTTTGAGTTTGACTTTTTGATCCGGCCGTTGGATTGTGTTTTTATTGTTATTTTTGGATTATACTCGGAAAATGGAGAAGTTTGATATATATATTGCCTATGTTGGTGATCGACATGGAAATCGAGTCGGATGGTCGAGATTTGCCTTGTTTTGCATGCTACCGGCCCAGTGTGGGCCCAGACCCGAATTAGACAAATTATATATCTAACCTAGCAATTTTGTGTGCTAGGAATTCAGTGAAGAGATCCGTTTGTGGAATTGAAGCTTCGGTGAGAAGTTGGTTTTTCGCAAGAGGACGATCGAGGGCTTGGAATTGGTTTCCGACCCTCCGGGCGATCGTCAACGATACCTTGAGGATTCAATAGCATGGTATTGCTATTTGAGCAAGGTAAGGACTCAATTACCTCTGTTTTGTATTGTTTTTGAATAAAACTTATTTTCTGCAATATATGAGAACAAATGTGATATTTTTGGTTTCTCGAATATCTGTGATGGTAATTGGTTATATAAGATATTTGCTGTATTACTCTAGGAATTTTCTGAGTGCAGGTTATTTTGGGTATGTTAAAAATAGGGCCGTTATGCTGTCCGTTTTTCTATAAAAACCTAGTACGCTGATTTTATTGAAAAACCAGTGCACGATTATTTTTACACTTCAGTTCGGTATTGCACGTGTCATAGGATCATACATGAGCACCGTGTTAGCATCGTGAGTTACAGTGTGGTGCTACGTGCCCCACTATCGGTGAAAGTCCGTAAACTCGCGCGGAGTTTTATTACTTCTGATCACCTCCTCATTTGGCAGGCGTAAGCAATTCGGTTGCCCCTCCAGGTTTGGTAAGAGACACACGAGTGTCCCCTCCATCTATGGGATTAGGTATCGGGCAGGCTGTTAAGCATACTTAGTGCCATCATCCTAGGTTTCCACAGATGAGAGGATAAGAACTCATGGGTATGGGCTGATTTGTATCATGTGCATATGGATTGAATAGTTTTGATTACACTGCATTTTATATATACATGGATTTCTGGTTTGGATTATATATATATGTATGTTTTGGACCAAACTAACCATGCATGAATTCTCCATCACTAAAATATTTTCGATCGAGCTAATTGTTTTTCCTACTGGGCATTTTATGCTCACCCCCCTACATTCTTCCTCAGGTGGTGTCCAGTGCAATCTTGGTGATCAAGAGAAGTAAGAGGTCATCTTGATTGCAGTTCGTCTCTTAGTAATGCTAGAAGTTTGTCGTCTTGGTATTTGGATTGTTTGGGCTTTATAGTAGCATTGAACCAAAATTACTGTTTTCTATTTTATCTGTGAACTTATGTATGCCATTCTGGTATTTGATTTTTGTTGTGGATGATGGTGATGCTTGGGCTTATATTTGACTTCGTGATTTTTAATTATTATTCAGTATATGTTTAATAGTGTATATAAACTGTGAAAGTGGTTCACGAGATAGAATTCCGATTATTTTATTTAAATGGACGGTTTTTATAAAAACTAGAATTTTTGATACTTTTCAAATAAATTAAGGAATTTCCCACCTTTATGAAATTCCCATTCTGCCACTGGCCCGGGTTTTGGGTCGTGACAGATATTCTTTCATTTTGATTTCATTACTAGTTCTTTGTTTCTATTGTCACAAGGTGTCTTCCACCACTGGGCGCTCAGAATCCAATATATATAAAAAAAATATATAAAATATTTTGGGTATACCTACCTCAGTTGGATTAGATTGGTTGCTAATTTTCAAAAACCGAACTGGATTAGATTAATATTCTATTTTTGCCCTAAAAATAATCAAACCAAAGCGTGATTCAATTTATATATTTTAAAAAAATATATATATTTGTTTTATTTAGATGTATGCATATTTTTGGTTTAACGATGAGCTTAAGAAGTATTTTTCACTTATTCTAAACTGTCTACCACTAAATAAAGATTTATTTTTGATCTTAGGAGTGTGTAGATTTTTGTAGTAGTTCAAAATGGCTCAAAACTGTCTTTCATTTTACAAAGAAAATTAGCGCCAGATGACTCAAATGGCCTGATCAATATACTTTCTAGCCAAACATGGTTGAAAAGATTCGGAGAGAAACGAAAGGGGTTAAAAGAAATTGCCCAAGCCCATATTGATTAGATCTAACAAATCCGAACTGACCTTTTGAATTTAGGTCTTGAGATTGGGTGGTTAGGGATTTTCCAAAACCGACCTTTGATCGATGCTTGGTACTTTGAATTTGGCCAAATTATTAAGTTACTTTTGAACCGGCCCGTGAACACTCCCTGCTATTATCCGCCTGGCCAAAATCAAACATGAGACAAATTAAGAGGTTCTTTACGGGTAGATACTTAAACAAATGAAGAGGTCTAACTTGGGCAGACATATATATATTTACTCGAAGAATCAAGAAGTATGAATTCTAGACTACAGATAGATTACTTTATGTGCTGTATGAGTTCTTTCTTCTTATTAATTGGTTGTTTTCTGCTGTGCATAGTTATGTGTTAGTAGTTTTTTATGTTTAGTAAAACTTTTAAAATTAACCATTATCACATGCTTTTATGTTCACTAAGCCTGACCTTTCTTGTTTACTATATTTTTATAAACAGCTAGCTGGGAGAGAAATCTTCTTATCTGAAACATTGGGTCGAATCGAGTCGAACATTATTTCCGTCCAAATATGATTAATTAACTATATATATATNTAGATTAAGTATCTAATGACTATAATAATTTTAGTAGTTAGAAAAAAAAAAAAATAATAATATATAAGTAAAAATAAAATATTTATCAAGTGCCCACACTATAACTTTATAATAAATTAACCACCGTTAAAAGAGTTTTAAAATACATGTACTATTAAAAGTAGCATCTTTAACGGCAGTTATCGACCGCTATTAAAACTTACTAATAATGGTGATTTGGTGAGAAGATAAACGGTTCCATGAAAATCGCCGTTAAAAACCTTTTTCAATCTTTTTTTAAGGGAAATTTTTTTCCCTTCCCAAGGACGCTTTATACAACACCACAACATTAAATCTACCTAAAAAGGATTTCAAATCAATTCAAAAACAGGCAAACCTAAATATAACGGGAATAAAATATATATAATAAACATAATTAAAATCTAACCAATTGGAAGAGATATACATTTATTAAATGATGAGAAAGAATCATGTGTACTCTGTAGACCTAGTAGAGTTATATAAATTAAAACATATAAGAGATGATTAAGAGTAGAGGTGCCCGCCCATGCCAGGCTTGAGGGGGCGAACGGGTCGGGTCAGACAATAAGATTAAAATAGGTCCTGGCACGGGCCCTTTAACCTGTGGGGCTTTTTAGCGGGCCAAGATTGAGCCAGGTCAGGCCAGGCTCGAAGTAGGCTGAAATTGGCTAGCTTGATTCGACCGGTTCTCAGCTTATTTTTTTTGCTATTATTTGATTATTTTTTACAATTTTTTTTAACATGTTTAGCTTAAATTTTTAAATTGAATTTTTATTAAGAAAATTATTTAGAATTATAATAAATATGTTAAAAAAATAAATAAATAAATAAATTTAAAATATTGAAATTTGGATTTATTGATAATTATTAATTACAATTCAAATTATTACTTAAAAAATCTAGTATATCATTAATTATGAGTTTATGATTCATCATCATCGTTCATGTATAAGTTATTAAAATTTTCGGTCAATTCTCCATTATAAATACAAATAGTTTCTTGATTTCGTTTCCCGTTTGTTCTCAATCTTTAATACATGCTAGCATCTCAACTATTTTAGGAGTCAACAAAGTCCTTCGCTCATCTACTATTATTTTAGTCGTGTTAAAAGAAAACTCTGAAGAAATCGTAGATACCAGAATTATCGAAATATCATGAGCTAATTATGAAAGTACCTGGAATCTTGATTAATACTTTTGCAACCAGTCCAAACTTTGAAGTTCTCGTTATCAGGGTCGATGTCAGAATCTACCTTAATAAAAGTAAATGAATATAAGAAAGGAATTGGAAACTAATATTTCAAAAATACTTCTTGCATACGTGTTATAATTGGTTCAAATATAGTGTCATATCTTTCCTTACAAAACATTTCAGCAATAAAAAAAATATGATGTAAAATAACTGAAAAGTAGGATAATAAATACCAGATAATGTAATAGTATCTTTATAAAAAAAAAACGTTTAAAAAGCATACAAATTTTTCGCAAATAAACCAATCTTTATCTTTTAATACTAATGAACCTATTTTTGAATTATAAAACATAGTAATTAGAATTTTATATGGTAATGTATTTTTCAACATTAAAGAAGTAGAATTCCACCTTACAAGTATGTTAACTTAGAATTTTTCATGTTTTAATATTTAAAATATGCAATGTCTTTTAAATTCGGCAATGCATAGATTAGAACTATAAATATAAGCAACAATAGATTGAATATTTTCAACATATACACTTATAACATCCATACTTAATTTGACGATAATGTTAATGATGTGAAATGCACAACGTTGATATAATAAGAATCTTCCGGTATATGAACTTACCAAATTGCTAAATAATCTTATAGCCTTTGTGTCTGCAGTAGTATTATCTAAAATAATAGAGATAATGCAGTTTGTTATGCCATATTCTTCAACAACATTTAAATTTATATTTCTAATAATTTCAATAGTATGTTTATTTTAAACGACTCGAAAGCCAATTATTCTTTTTTACATTATCCATCTTGAATCTAAATAATGTGCAACTACACTTAAATAATCTTGTTTGGAATTAGTACCCCAAATATCAGATGTCAATGCAATACAAAAGTTTAATGAAGTTAATTCAGGTATTAATTCTTTACGCATATTTTTATAAACTTTAATCAAATTACTCCTAGTGGTATTTCTAGAAACTGTTTTAAAGTTTGGATAATAAAATCTTCTAATATGATCTTCATAGATATTACAATCACTAAATCCTAATGGTAAATTTTTTATAGTAATTAAACGTACTAGAGACTCTCTAGCTTCTAAAGGATCATAGTTCTAAGAACTTACCATACCATCCTTGTTGAATGGAAGTATTGATTGAGTGGCTCATTGTCTTTTTTGTGTTTTTTGACACATGCATTATTATGTCTATTCAAATGAGCGGTCCCACTAGATAGTTTAGCAGTTAATAATTTTTTATAATATTTACTTCTCGCCATTTTGTCTTCTTACCATCGGCCTTATCTTTGAGTTCTAGATCGAAATGGTCTCACACATTGGAAGTTGTCCATGCACTTTTAAAGGTTGTGCTTGCACTCGGCGAACAACTATCTTGAAATTGTGAATAACTTCTACTAGTATTTAGATTAGTTTGAATTTCGGAGACTTAGTTACCCTCTTCAGTTATGCGAATTTAGTTCGTCATCCATTTCCAAATCAATAAAGATATTTTTTGACATATCCATATCTTATATTAAAAATATGGATGTTAAAATTATACACAACTATAAATAAATTGAAATTAAAAATATAATATTCTAATAAAGTTTCTTCTAATTTAATTATAAACAACTATAAATTACAAATTAATTTAAATTAAAAATATAATATTTTAATAATCTTTCTACTAACTTAATTGTATACAACTACAAATTACAAATTTCTTGACATTAAAAATATAATATTCTAATAAACTTTCCACTATCTTAGTTGTAAACAACTATAAATTAATTGAAATTAAAAATACTATATTCTAGTAAACTTTCTACTAACTTAATTATAGACAACTATAAATTACAAATTACTTTAAATTAAAAATATAATTTTCTAATAAACTTTCTACTAACTTAATTGTAAACAACTATAAATTACAAATTAATTGAAATTAAAAATATAATATTCTAATAAACTTTCTACTAGCTTAATTATGCACAACTATAAATTATAAATTACTTAGAATTAAAAATATAATATTCTAATAAATTTTTCACTAACTTAATTGTAAACGACTACAAGTTACAAATTAATTGAAATTAAAAATATAACTTTCTACTAACTTAATTGTAAACTACTACAAATTACAAATAAATTAAAATTAAAAATATAATATTCTAATAAACTTTCTCCTAACTTAATTGTAAACAACTATAAATTACAAATTAATTGAAATTAAAAATATATGATAAACTTTTTACTACCTTAATTGTAAACTACTACAAATTATAAATTAATTGAAATTAAAAATATTATATTCTAATAAACTTTCTACAAACTATAAACTAATGAAATACTATCTTAATTGTAAACAATTTCAATTGAATTGAAATTAAAAATAAAGTATTGTAGAACTACTAACTATTATATAAGTAATAATAGTAAACAATTAAATATACTACAAATTAAAGAAATTGGAAAGATAAGTATGATAAATAAATTGAATCGTACCTTGAATTAAGCTTTATGAGTTTTAGAGAGTTTGGAGACTATAAAATATAATTACTAATAATTAGTAAATAGTAATTAGATAGGAGAGAAAAAGAAAAAAATGAGAATATAATTAGAAATTTAGAGAGAAAGAATGAGAAAATAAGAGAGTATTTGAAAATTGTAAGTATAAAAAAAAAAATGGAGAGTATAGGATATTTATAAAAAAAGAAAAATGCTTTATTTTTTTTTAAAAAATAATTTAAACTTTAAAACAAAAAAAATAAAAAATTATAAGATATAATGGTAATGTAAATTACCGTTGGAAATTCAAGTGAAAAGAGCCTAAAAAAATTTAAAAAAAAATTAAAAGCCTAGATATTCTGGATTCCAAGCTTAGCCTGACCCTGATCTTAGGGCTGAGCTCAGCCCATGCCCTAAAATTAGCGGGGCAAGTTGGCCAGTGGGCCACTCTACCGTGCCGCAGACTAGCTAATTGGGCTCGCCCGAATTACCAAATTTAGTCAAACTAATTGAATATATATATATATATATATAATTGATCATAGATACTAATCCTATTATAATCAAAGATAATTTAAATGAAGTATGCGATATTGAACTAAAAAATGGCGAGAGAATTTGGTGAGTGGCCACAATCCCACACCAAATGACCAAATTGCATGTATACAACCTTGGTGACCATCAACATGTATATATATATATATATATATATGTATTATATAGATTGTTATAGATTAATCATGGCCTAACAAACTGTGGAACTTGAGCTCCATGATAAATAGTAAAAAGCAGAAACTGCCATCCTTTCATGTATCTTTATAAGATTTGGCAGTACCAAAAAATAAAGGAAATCAATTATGGTGACTTGGTGAGTGGCCAGAATCCCATATTGATCCTTCGGTATACATGAGGTGGCTGAGGTGTTGGCGACAACATAATAAAAAAATACTGCATAGTCGTAAGAGATGCATTGATTAAGGCCAGGCAGCTAGCTTGCTGATTGAGCCACAGTGAGTTTAACTAGTTACCTTTGATTGAAATCCCCACTTTGCACTAATCTCAAAATATTTTACAAGCCAAACCCAATCGGGTATATCTAGCCAGCTTGTATACTAAGCTAAGTTTTCCAAAGTAACTCATTCTAAAAGAAAATTTCTTAACTAGCCCAAAAAATCCATTAAGAACAGTACTGAACAAGTGGACTATATGTATGGTACATGAACATTATTATTATTATTATTATTAATTATCATTATAACATAGTTTTGGAGGTTAATATGCCTGCTAGTGTGTGCATATATATATATATATACTGGGACATGCGGAAACTCATTTTACTGTGGTATGCCTATATATAAAAGTGCAAGGTGGCGGTGGGTACCAATAAAACGGAGGCAAATGCAATTTGCTTAATTAAAAGCGTTTACTTTACGGGAGAAGTGGACAACTCCCAAAGTCATACTTTTAATGGCAGGCATTTTGTGGCAAGATTCTACTTAAAATATTGGGGCCCTTACGTACCCTGCTTCCCCTTTAAAAATGGGAAGCCACAGAGCCGTTCTTGTTCTTTCATCTCTCCTATGTCTGTCTCAATATTAATATATATAGATATAAAATGATTAAGGCCTGGAAATTAAAGTTAAAAGCATATGAATTTCTTATGGCATGATCTCTAAAGGTGAATCGGGTGGTTGGCTGGTTTGAAATATGATGGATTTTTGTTACCAATAAGCATTTTGAGAGTAGTACTAGTCGGTGGTAGCTAGCTAGAGAGTGGTAGTTAGGCCTTTTGATAAAAAAGTAGAAAGGGCACTATCGGAGTAGAGAGCTAAAAATGGTATTTAATGGGTGTGCTACTAGCTTCTGTACATTGAACTCCCAAGTCAATATTTTCGTCTCTTTGGTGTGAAATTTGGTGATTGAGTTCACGAAAAATTTATATCATGATCATTATATACATGTCTTTCAACAATATCCGTAAACGAAATTCTTTATTTTTCACTCATAAATATTTGAGCAATGCTGGCTAGCACACACAAAATGTAATTTTGTTACTCAGTGAATATAATCAGGTATGATGTAAAACCGGGAAAGTGCAATTTGATATGCTACAGTACCACCTTGCTAGATGGCAACACATAAAAGAATACTGCCACACACCAAATTGTGCATTTGATAATTCCGGTTGATCATTGTATAATTCAAGAGATATTTTCGAAGAAAAAAGTGAAATATAATGTTAAGCAACCAGGTCAAAATTAATAATAATAATGAAAAAAGTAGGAACTAACTATGGCTTCGACAACATAGTTTTCTTGCGATAGATGGAAGACACGTTATTATATATATCTAAAGTTGAGCCGAAAATCAATTTAGAAAGAACAATATTCTTTTTTTCCCCATTTATTGGCCTTTTTGTGTCTGCTTCGTCTGAGGGGTTGGATGGGGATTTTTCAGTCATTTAAATGATTTAACGAGAATGTCGAGGCTTTTGGCTTCTTTGTCATTTCCTCACATTGGCTCGTTGGATCCTTTTGCTAGACACCATTTCTGATTGCTCTCTCCTCTTCTTGAATCGTTGTCTTCTCA
>JXTB01000123.1:157788-194623 GCA_002914805.1 Parasponia andersonii
ACTTAAATGATGATTTTCTAATTAACTAAAATGCAAAATAATATGCTAAAATATGTCAAACTGTACCAAAAAGCCTGCATCGAGCATTTCACTGCAAAATTTTATTAAAATATAATAAAAGTTAATAATTATGATAATTTAAATTCAAAACTTAAAATAATATGCAGACATGATACTAATATAAATGAAAATGCTAAATAATCATGCTATTATTGACTCTTTAATTATGTGAGGAATTAGGTATCATATGGAAATTCTGGAATAAAATAAAATAAAACAAAATGATATGTAATGATATTATTATTAGCTATTTGATATTGTGAGGAGTTGGGTGTCATATAAGACTTTAAGATATCACAATCCTCCCCTTCTAAAAAAATTTCGTCCTCGAAATTTGCTTAACAAATAGCTGCGGATATTGCTTTCTCATTTCATCTTCTCATTCCCATGTTGCTTCCTCTATAGAATGGCTTTGCTAAAGGACTTTTACTAGAGGAATCTTTTTGTTTCTCAATTCTTTCTCCTTTCTATGTAAAATTTGAACGGGGAGTTCCTCATAGGTTAACTTTGGATCCAAGTCAAGTGGTTCCTGGCTAAGAACATGGGATGGATCTGATACATACTTCTTCAGTATAGAAATATGGAAGACATTATGTACACCTAATAACTCTGGGGATAGAGCAAGCCTATAAGTGACATTTCCAACTTTCTCAAGGATCTCATAAGGACCAATAAATCTCGGGCTCAACTTTCTTTTCTTTCCAAATCTCATTACACCTTTCATAGGGGCCACTTTGAGAAATACTTTATCACCAATAGAAAAGTATAAGGGTCGACGTTCTAGGTCTGTATAAAACTTCTGCCTATTTTGGGCTGCTATCATACGTTTTCTGATCTTTTCTACTGCCTCTGCCGTATCTTTAACAATATCAGGACCTAAATATCGTCATTCTCCAACCTTATCCCAGTGTACTGGAGATCTACACTCTCTACCATATAACATCTCATAAGGTGCAACACCAATTGTAGTTTGAAAGCTGTTATTATAGGAGAACTCAATTAGTGGTAAATAATGATTCCACGACCCTTGGAAATCCATAACACAAGCTTTAAGCATATCCTCTAAGATCTGAACAGTTTTCTCAACCTGGCCATCTGTCTGAGGATGGAATACAGTACTAAATTTCAATTTAGTTCCCAAAGCTCGTTGTACACTTTCCCAGAATTTTGAGATAAATCTGGCATCTCTATCTGAGATTATGAAAATTGGAATCCCATAAAGTCTAACAATCTCCTTAATGTACAATGCTGCAAGTTTATCCATGGAGTAGGTCATAGAAATCGGAATAAAATGAGCTACCTTAGTGTGTCTGTCAACTATGACCCAGACTGCATCTTGACGAGATACTGTCTTTGGTAACCCAACTACAAAATCTATTTCGATCTCCTCCCACTTCCACTCAGGCAATGGTAGCGGTTGCAACTCTCCTGTTGGTCTCTTGTGCTCAGCCTTTATCTGCTGACATATTAAGCAACGTTCCACAAATTTGAAAATATCCTTTTTTCCCCCTGCCCACCAGTAAAGTATCTTCAAATCGTTGTACATTTTAGTAGTACCTGGATGGACTGAATATGGAGTATTGTGTGCTTCTACTAGATTTTCTTCCTTGATATTTCTGTCATCTGGTATGCACAGTCTACCTTGAAATCTGATAACTCCTTCAGCAGAAATAGTGAAATCTGACTTTTTCCTAGACTCTATTAATTCTTTGTATCCAATTAACTCAGGATCTTCCTTCTGGCCTTGTTTAATTTTATCTAACAAGATAGATTGTAGAGTCATAGTAGATAATTTCCCAGTAATTAGCTCGATACCAGATCTGCATAAATCCTCTTGCAAATATTTTTCCAATTCATGTAAAGCTGCCAAACTACCAGATGATTTTCTGCTGAGTGCATCCGCCACAACATTGGCTTTTCCTGGATGATAACTGATGTCGCAATCATAGTCTTTTACCAATTCTAGCCAACGTCTTTGCCTCATATTCAATTCTTTCTGAGTGAACAGATACTTCAAACTTTTGTGATCGTTAAAAATTTCACAATGAATACCATACAGATAATGTCGCCAAATCTTCAACGCAAATATCACTGCTGCCAGTTCTATATCATGAGTAGGATAATTACGCTCATAATCCTTTAGTTGTCTTGAAGCATAAGTGATAACCTTCCCATTTTGCATGAGGACGCATCCCAGACCTTGTTTTGAAGCATCACTGTATATAACAAATCCCTCAATGCCTAAAGGTATGGTCAGGACTGGTGCTGAAATTAATCTCTGCTTCAATTCTTGAAAACTCCTTTGACACTCCTCTATCTATCTGAACTTATTGCTCTTCCTAGTCAACTGTGTAAGTGGCATAGCTATCTTAGAAAATCCCTCAACAAACCTTTTGTAATAACCAGCCAAACCCAAAAAACTTCTGACCTTAGTAACATTGGTAGGTCTAGACCAATTATAAACTGCTTCAACCTTAGTAGAGTCAATAGAAATCTCATCCCGAGAAATAATGTGACCAAGGAACGACACTTTTTCTAACCAGAACTCGCATTTCTTGAATTTAGCATATAACTCATTCTCTTTCAATATCTGAAGAGTGATTCTCAAATGTTCTTTATGCTCTTCTCTAGATCATGAGTATACTAAAATGCCATCGATGAATACAATAACAAACTTATCTAGAAATTCCTTAAATATCCTGTTCATAAGGTCCATAAACACTGCTGGAGCATTGGTCAGGCCAAATGGCATCACCAAAAATGCATAATGGCCATAACGAGTCCTAAAAGCAATCTTCAGAATATCTTCATCTCTTACTCTCAATTGATGGTAACCGGACCTCAAATCAATCTTTGAAAATATACAAGCATCCTATAGTTGATCAAACAAATCATCAATGCGAGGTAGGGGATACTTATTTTTAATAGTCACTTTGTTAAGTTCTCTGTAGTCAATGCACAATCGCAAAGTTCCATCTTTCTTTTTCACAAATAAGACTAGTGCACCCCATGGTGAAAAGCTAGGATGTATAAATCCTTTATCTAGTAACTCTTGTAGTTGACTCTTTAGCTCCTTTAGCTCTACGGGGCCATCCTATATGGTGTCTTAGAAATAGGTGCAATACCTGGTACCAAATTAATAACAAAGTCAATCTCTCTTACTGGTGGCAAATCTGGCAAATCCTCTTGAAACACATCTAGAAAATCTTGCACAACCAACACATCTTCCGGTCTCAAATTCTGCTTCACCGATGTATCAATAATACTGGCCAAATATCCTGTACCACCTTTTTCTAAACATTTATGAGCTTTCATGGAAGAAATCAAGGGAAACTTGGTTTTATATCGAGTACCCTTCAGTATAAAATGGTCAGTATTAGGGGGATGAAATGTCACCATTTTCTTCTTGTAGTCAATCTTAGCAAAATACTTTGATAACCAATCTATACCCAAAATAATCTCATAAGCATTCATATCAAGCACAATCAAGTCTGCAAATAATTTTCTATCATCCACTGCAATAGGACAAGCTCTCAAAATTTTGTCCGAATACATAACCTCTCCAAAAAGAAGTGTGGTGCTGAATAGAGTACTCATTTGATCTATTAGATGACCCAATCTCCTCACAAATGTTAATGATGCATGTGAATGCGTGGATCCTGAATCTATTAATGCATGAGCTATGATGCCAAAAATAAATATCTCACATGTGATAACAGATGGGTCTGCCTCAGTTTCGTCTCCAACAACTATCTTACCATAGCATACAGCTTACCACCAGGTTTCTTTTGATCTTTTTTCATTTCAGGGCATTTCTTAATAAAATGACCACTTTTACCACATTTGTAGCATAATCCTGCACCCTTATGACACTCCCCAGAATGATTCTTTCCACATGATGGGCAAGGTGATATAGTGGTAGTTGTAGTCTACTAGTCAGTCTTGGGACACTTACCCTGATCAGGTCGGGTCTGTTGAGTTGGAGCTCCCTTCCTTTTCATATCCTGAGGATGTTGGACTTGAGTCTGTCCTCCTCTATTTCCTTGAAAACCGGGTCTGAAACTTCTTTGCATTTCTCTAGCTAGTCTTTCTCTCCTAATCTTTTCCTCATCCAAAACATCTTTCTCTGCTTGCTCAGCATCTAATGCCCTGTTAGCAATTTGTGCAAATGGTACACCTCGAATTCCACTTGATTTCAAATCCCTAACGATAGTCTTCCTTAGGCCTTGCATAAACTGATCTATCTTAAGCTTATTGGTGGCAACCATATGAGGTGCAAATCGTGATAACTCGTCGAACTTGCGGATATATTCCGCAACAGACATCTCTCCCTATTTCAGATTGGCAAATTCTTCCCTTCTGCTGGCTCTCATGGCATCAGTAAAATACTTTCCATAGAATAACTCTCTAAATCGTTCCCAAGTCATAGTAGTAATATCGTGAATAGTGCTCATAGTATCCCACCAGTATTCAGCATGATGTCTCAGCATAAAACTAGCATAAGGAACTTTATCTGCATCAGGGACCTTGGCATAAGCTAGCATCTGCTCAGTGGTCCTGATCCACTGCTCAGCTTCTATTGGATTAATCCCACCATCAAAAGTCAGAGGCTGGAGTTTCCTAAATCTTTCTCCAGCACTTTCACTAGTATCCTGCCTCTGTTGAGGTGGCAGAGGTGGAGGGTTAGGTTGATTCTCTTGTCTCATACGCTGCTCCAATATGTTTTGTATCAAACAAGCTAGTGGTTCAACCTGATTACCACTCTTTAAAGAAGACGCACCCCTATCAATATTATCCTAACCCCGAGTAGTCACCATAGGGATATCCTAACACCCAGAATTTATAGCTCCAATTATAGCCAATAATATTCATTACCAGATTATGAATGCAATAAAAAAAATATCACAAATATCAAAATCCATATCAAACAATTACAGAGGAGTGAGGCTTCATTTCCTTCCCAAAGTGTGTATATAAGCAGTCTTCAGAATCATTTTAAAACATATGCTCTGATACCAACTGTAACATCCCCCGATCCCACACACACGTATGTAAGGATATTCATATAAATATTTAGTGAGATCGGGAGATGCTACTTTACTTAGTGCTAATAAAATCAGGGAAAATTTCTCTCAGAATTATATATACTCCAATATACAAATATATACACCCTCGCTACGTGGGCCTCTCATAAAATATATATAATAAACACACACAAAATAATTACAAAATCCTCTATTAGAAAACCACAGTGTCAAAATGCTCATATACACAAGCCGCGGTCAGAAAGTCGGCGCTCCTCCTCCAACTCACATATCATTCGTACCTTCTGCAATGTAAGAATATTAATGAGTATAAAACTCCGTAAGTAACGTATGCAGATGCAGAGTACACATGACAGAGAATAGATAATTATATGATTGGGATCCCTGTGTATATTACATTGCCTGACAAGGCCGTGAATTGCATACTGAGCCACTCAGAGAACGTATAACAAATCATGAGCTATAAAGAGGTCTCGAGGCCCAGAAAATTCCCTCTATGTACAGCAGAGGTCCACCCGATACCACCGTCCAAGTGTTTCCGTAGGAACCATAATGTCCCCGAGTGGACCAAAGTATTCCCGAAGGAACCATATCATATATTTGGGCGCTGGCCCACCACACCCTATTTATCAGTACTTGTCAGACAATATAAATAAACCACGTATTCATGTCTTATGCAAAACAAAATGACTAATATATAAATACACATATTCACAGATTCCACAGATTCACAGAAACAGAGAATTTCTTATATTACAGGTGTGACGTTACTTACTTTGTTTCTGAGCTTTATTTGTTTTCTTGTGAAATGCTCTTTGCTCTTGGTATAATTGATATGCCCTATTATTGAGCTAATAATAGGCTATGTGAGTCACAAAACAAATTTACCAATCAACACAATTTAATCCATCTATCCAAATATCCATATAATACTGATCTATAAAGAAAAAGTTATCCAAAAGAGTTTCATAACCAATACAATATTACGATAGTTACAAACGATTAGTCGAACAAAAAGAAACAAACTAAATCAACAGGTAATGTCAAAGATGGAATCAATTATATAGACTGTAAGTCTATAACTATAAGTTTATTTATTGCTAGAATTCAACCATTAATTTTTTTTTCTTTTTAGTTATCTTAAATAAGACTCAACTATAGCATTCCACTAATTTTAAAAAGATATATTTAAATATAGTTGATAATAAAGATACAAACAGACACTTATAAGTACAAATAATTTTTCCTAAAAGTTAAAATTCTAACACCTTATATATGTATATAAGAATAGTCTAACTAAGGAAAGTTTAATAAAAAGAAAAATAGTTGCCGAGAGAAAATATGATGTTGATTAATCCATTTACCTAATAACATGTATTATATAGAACTCCAATTCTTTTATGACATAAATAACTTCAACATAGACATCAATTAAAAGTGAACCGATTAATTTACATAAAACCTTTCATCTAACTAACTACAAAATATAAGTGTATATATAAATGGAAAGTTCTAACCTTGAAGTCAAATTGTGACCACAGACAACTTGAAACTTCACCAATATCTACTTGAGTGCTTTACATTAACAAGTTTGTAAATTAACTATAATTTGAGTAGAGCACTTACGAGCTAAGAAAGGTGGAGAATGCAAAGATACTGATATATTCTTAAACAGTGGTGGGATGAGATATTACTAATTGTAAAACTAAGAAAAGAAATACAACACTTACTTGATTCTCGAAGCTGCCAACTTAAAATTGTCGGCACTTCACCCTTTGTTTTAATAATAATAATAATAATAATAATAATAAATATAATAATACTAATTAAGAGCACAAATCATACTTCTTTCAAATATTAACCAAAGGCTTAAAATTATGTATCATATTAAAATGAATAAACTTAAATGATGATTTTCTAATTAACTAAAATGCAAAATAATATGCTAAAATATGTCAAACTGTACCAAAAAGCCTGCATCGAGCATTTCACTGCGAAATTATCTTAAAATATAATAAAAGTTAATAATTATGATAATTTAAAATCAAAACTTAAAATAATATGCAAACATGACACTAATATAAATGAAAATGCTAAGCAATCATGCTATTATTGACTCTTTAATTATGTGAGGAATTAGGTGTCATATAGAAATTCTGGAATAAAATAAAATAAAACAAAATGATATGTAATGATGTTATTATTAGCTATTTGATATTGTGAGGAGTTGGGTGTCAAAAAAGACTTTAAGATATCACAATCAAATTACCAGAAATATGTTCAAAAAATAATTTCTTAGGTAGTAAGATAAATATTTCGGGATACATTATCATACTAATTTGCCATATAAGACTTTATCTAAGCCAAATTTTTTGTATATCTATATATTTAGTAAGGTCTATGCATCTATATATATTTCATATATAATCAGCAAGTTGTATATAGCGGATGAAGAATTTTGTACTTTTTTACCCACAAAGAGAAGGATGAAGGCTCTAGTGTGGAAGAAGAGAAGGAAGGAAGAAAAAAATAGACTAATTTTATTTTGTTATAAAATCATTAGTTAGACTTTATTTGGGTATTCAAATTCTATCGTATGTATTATATATGTATTAGTTAGTGTTTTGTATATTTGATTTGAAAGATTCTAATTTTAAGTAATTAAGATATTATTCAATTTTAGTGATTTGTATATTATGTCTTTGATTCGAATATCATCAATTTCAATAATAAAATAGAAATGTAAAATTAATTTAGGTAATCAAAATGAACGTATTAAATCAAAGTAAAAGTAGACTTGATATTGCATTGGATCAAAAGATTGTATCTAGGATCCTATTTTCGAAACTTATATATTATGTTTAGAATTCAATTCTCATAAGTTTTCTTAATTAAATAAAAATATAATTACCAGAAACAATTTATACGCAAAATTCTATATACAAAAGATGTCGTTTCAAGTAGAACAGAATTAGAAAAAATAAAATAAGGAGCAATCGTAGGAATGTAGAAAAATAATACAAAAAATATTAATATTACGTGTTGGAGCAGTTTTCACCAGCTGTCCACGTGTCTCTGAACTACTGACATTGTATCCTCTAATTGTCCATGTGTCCTTGCTATCCCAAAGAACTTTTGATTTCAGGTAGGATCGAAAAGGCAGGGGAGGCCACCCACAAAGACTCTCCGATGCTTAAGTCAGTTGTTTATCTTTTTTTTTTTAGGGAGGCGAAGATTTAGTATTTCCTTTTATGAGTAAATCTCTTCTTTTTTTGTATGCATATGTGTATGTGTATCTGTTTTCTAGGGACGCATGGCTCGTATATATATAGTCCTGAAATTGTGAACCTCATGGTTCTTAATCCCAAGACCGAGTACCTTTCCTCAACAGGACTTACTCTAGAGATCACGGGCCGAGATTACCATAATTCTCTCTGTATCGTCGTAGCCTAGTTTCCGCTGTCCCCTATGGCTCGAGTCTATCAGGGGCGAGATTTTGACAAACTGCCGTTCTGTCGGGACGGTTCATCCAATGCGCACACCTACTCAGGATCGCATTAAATACTCTGTCTAGGTCTGGAGCTGTGAGTTGTCTCCCATTGTACTCTGGTAGAAGACCCTTGGGGCTCCCAACCCTCAGCTATCGAGCTAAGAATCGGACTGGGCCGAGTCCATCTAGGGTCTGGGACGGGCTCAGCCCTAGCCTCGGACAACCCATGGGCCCATGTGGCACCATGTGCGACTCGCGTGGCCTTCAACTAGTCACTCTGGACATGTGTCGGACGGTGTGCCCCGTCTATGACCTAATCTGTCACTTAATCGTCCACGTAGTGTATGATTTAGGAATGGGTCCCACAACTGTCCCCTATTTCCCTATTTGATGAATTCGTATCCATCAAGTGGGGAAATCGTTTCTCCGTTCCCCAAATTTGAGGGGTGCACGTGGCTCCCCAATTGCTGGCACGGAGGCACGCCATCCTGTGTCACAATTTTTTCAAATTTTGAAATTCTAACACTTCGGTCTTCCTCGTCCTACCCTTCTCTAGGAAAAACTCTTCGGCTCCCCCTATAAAAGCTGCATTTACGCTTATTTCTTACTTTACCAAAATCTCCAAATATTTCAGCTTTCTCAAATCTTAGGATTTCCGCATCTTCTTTTTCTTAGAACCTTTCGTCTTCTTCGATCACGTCTAACACGATGGCCCTGGATCTAAGTCAGAAACTCCGCTCTGTCGCAGATTCCGAATTAGGGTCATCGAGGAAGCAGCTCTGCTTCCCGGGCGGAGTCACTTTAGAGAAGGTCGATGGCCCAACGGATTGGTACCTTTACCCCTCTGCTCCAGAGGGTTCCATCGTTCTGGGGAGGCGGCATCTGGAGTGGTTGCGGTTTCCTTTCCCTCCCTTGGTCCATCAGTTCTTTTGCCTCACGGGGATCTATCCGATGTAGGTCAACGCTAACGAAATCATGATCTTGATGGGGCTTTCTGCCCTGTCAGTTCTCTACAACATCCAGATAGACCTAGAGGTGGTCTTTTACGCCTACAATCTCACCCCCATTCCCAAAAAGAGCTCCTACCCCACTTTCTACCTCCAACCACTCCCGGGACGCCATATTTTCTGGGGCTTGCCGCGGTCGGACAAGCAATGGGACTCCCACTCTAGGCTGTATACCGTCGGAGGGGCATGGTGCTCTCCTTGGGTGAATGGGGAGTACTTCCAAGTTCCTTCGTTTTTTCTGCAGAGTAATTACCAGGTCATGATTTCTGGGTCTGTGTTCACCTCGTCCGTTATTGCTCATGATATTTTTCCTTGTGCAAGCTCTGCGGAAGAAAGCAAATTCGAGCCGCAATTTTCGGTGGGGTGGCTCAACGAGCTGGAGGGATCGTCATCTTTGGGTCCCCTAGGGATTGCCGACACATCCAGGCCATCCTGAACCCCGAGGTGATGAATATGATGCCTAGGATGATCTCATACCTTCCCTTCCCGTTAGATACCTGGGCCATCATGAAGAACCTGCGGAGCCAGCTCGACGCCCCGGCTCTGAACCAGTTATGTCGCAATGAGCAGAGTTGCATTGCCATGGTGGGTCATCAGGTTACAGTGTCGAGCCATCTGGCAGGTCTCTGCGACCTGGTGGTGCCGACTAGCCACGAGCTCGAAGAGGCCGCGAGGCTCGTGACCAAGGAGTGTGTCAGGCTCCGTAGAAAGGAGACCGCTGCCCCCAAGAGAGTTAAGGGTGAGTCCATTTTCGCATTCTGGAGATCCGTCGATCGGGTTATAGCTATGTTCTAACTACATTGCTTGCTCTTTATAGGTTCTGATGCAGGCCCTTCAGCTGACCCCTCCCCAGTGAAAGGAAGTGCTGCTGTGCACAAGGTTCGACCTAAGGTATCCGCTGGTCGACGCCTTGTGGTGTCTTCAGAGGATGAGGCACCTATGGTCCCCTCCTCCGATGCAAGCGAACCTCTGACTCGGGAGATGAAGGCTATAAAAGTCGTTCATGGTAGGGGGGCGCATTCGAACCTGCCCGGGGAATCCGCCACTCCGACTTCTTCGTCCCCCCACTCCGGTTTGAAGACGAGCGCGGGGTCCAGCACTGATTGCTCCTGTGGGGAGATCGCTGAGCTCAGTGGGGGGGATCTAAGGTTGAAATCTCGGCTGTCATCCCCTCCTCTGGTCCTAATAAAACGGCGTCACGAGGTCGACTCATCCAAAGAGAAGGAGGGCCCGGCAGAGAAGAGGGGCAGAATTGCCCTCTCTTCCGACAGCGATAACGATGGGGCCACACTGACCCTAATGAGGAGGAGGAGGTCAGCGTGCGGCAGCCTGTCAAGGGGGACTTGTCAAGACAATACCGAAAAATCACACTTACGTAGGGCTCCAATGGGGGTGGCAACCGAAACTGTTGATCAGCAGCAGTCGTCGTGGCGTTTTCTGCTGAGGATGCACCACCTCCAGCTGTCGCAGAAGGCGCATTCGGCGATGCCCAGCTTTCTACCATCCCTACCACCACCACTTCGGGAGCGTGTCCAGTGGGAGGAGAGGGTGTCCTCGCAGTTGGTAGGGTGGAGTCACATTCCACAGACACGGACAATGCCCAAGGAGAGGGTCTAGCTGTAGAGCCCGAGCTGAAGGTGCTCTCCTTGGAGAACATTGAGTTCATCGCTGGCCGTAACATTGCACAGGTTCAGCTCGTCTGGCCGCTACCTCCGTTTTTTTTTTGGCATCCTCGCTGAACACTGACTTCCCTTTCTTGTATCTTGCAGCTAACTGCTGTCCAGTCCTTTTATTCTTCTCGCGTCAGGGAGCTGACCGGGGAGTCGGACTACCGTTCTGCACTGGCCAAGCAGAGTAATGCCACCCTTGCCAAGTTGAAGGCTGACTTCGACTTGTATCGGAGCCTGGATGAGGCTAGGGTCAGCAGTGCGGTGGCTCATGCTCTGAGCGTCGAGAGGGTCAGGTGCGAGGAGCTGGCTGCAAAGTTGGGCGAGGCGGAGGCCAGCAGGCTCGTTCAATCCGAGGCCGCTAGGCTAGCCCAAGACGAGCTCAGGGTCAAGGAGCAAGACCTGCAGAACGCAGGGGTGGAGATGGGGCTGGCCTTCATCGCTCGTGATTGGGCTATCGACGATGCCAAATAGGCGAGGAAGGCTAAGGTGAAAGCCAAACTGGAGACACATTCCCTGCAGTGCAGACTCGACTGGTCCAATGAGGTAAACCGACATCTTTGCTTGGATCACAAAAAATTGATGGGGGCTCATGCAGGGCTGTCTCGCAAGCACGGCGAAGATCTCGCCGACATTAACACTCTTTTGGTCGACTTGTCACAGCGGCAAGCGGAGCTGAGGCTAGCGGCGCTGAGGGATAGACTGGTGGACGCGGAGAAGCTAAAGACGAGGTATTAGAGGCAGGTGAATATCCTTTCTGCAGAGAGTTACAGGTCTGGCTAGGAGAACAGGGAATTCGAATACCATGCGGAGGTGGTAACGCCAGACTAGTTTGATGATCAGAAAGGCGTCGAGAGGGACCATTATTCTGTCAAGCACTACATGCAGTAGCTAGGGGATGAGATCAACATCGTGTACCCCGCTGATGTGCTGAAGATGCTCAACGAAGAAAAAGACGGGCCCTCTACATCCGCCAGCATTGCTAAGGAGATTGTCCTCACTTTCGGTCTGCCAGAGCAAGCCTCAGAGGTTCCTTGTGGTCAGCCTGATCTTGGGGCCTCAATCGGTGATGGGTCCGGTGCAGTCGTTTTGTCCAGTGATGTCTCTGATCCTGGTACGCCGCCCTCTGTCGGAGCTGGACCAAGTGCTGAAGCCGGCTGCACTCCCCTGGCTGGAGGTAATTAGGACCTCTTACTCTGTGAATTTGTGAAGTTGACCCTCGCTGTAACTATCTGTTTAAATAATAGAAACTGTGTTGTTCATCCAAGTTTATTCTGTTCTCTTACTCCTTTTGTTGACCGCGTCTAGTGTTAAGGTCAGATATCGTATATAATGCCATTCCCTTGTCGGCAGCACGGGTGGCGTTTGGATTTGACTCGGTTGTATATAGTCTTGAGTTCTTAGTGAATTCTCCTCGTACTTTGATCAACAAGATTAACTCTGGAGATCGGGATGTGAATTTCGGCTCATCCGATTTTGAGGATGTATAACCTCTGTTATGGATTGTCTTGGCAGAATTCGACCCACGTGTGTGGCTGGGCTTCTCTGACCCCAAATGGGAACGTACCAGGAACCAGCTCTAGGGGTTGGTTGACCATTGTTTAGACCTGTCGCTACAGAGGAGAAGGCCTGGGCTCGACTCTCATTAGGAGCAGATAGGGCGCTACCACTCTGATGTGTCCCTGCGAGTCCGTCCAATACCTGCCTCTTATAAGTAGAGTACCCCGGTGCGCGTCCTCATTGACCATGCGTTTTGTATTTTAGGATATACTAAACAGAGTTTGGCTTCAACTTCTGTCTTCATGCCTAGTCTTGTACTGGACTACTTCCAACGGGTAGGCCCCAACTCTGTTCACTCCCAGTTCATGCGTAATTAAACCACTTTCTGGGTATGGTCTGCCTCCTACGGGTAGACCCTGATCCCACTTTCCTTTATCTCGTAGCGGCTAACATGTTTTCTAGGAGGGGTCTACTTCCAACGGGTGGACCCTGACCCTGCTTTTCTTTAGCTTTTCATATAGCTAAGATGCTCCTTAGGAAGGGTCTACCTCCAACGAGTGGACCCTGACCCTACTTTCCTTTAGCTTTTTGTGTAGCTAAGATGCTCCTCATGGAGGGTCCACCTCCAACGGGTGGACCCTGACCCTATTTTCCTTTAGCATTTTGTGTAGCCAAGATGCTCCTCAGGAAGGGTCTACTTCCAACGGTTGGACCCTGACCCTGCTTTCGTTTAGTTTTTTGTGTAGCTAAGATGCTCCTCAGGGAGGGTCTACTTCTAACGTGTAGACCCTGACCCTGCTTTCCTTTAGCTTTTTGTGCAGCTAAGATGCTCCTCAGGGAGGGTCTACTTCTAATGGGTGTACCCTAACCCTGCTTTCCTTTAGCTTTTTTTTTGTAGCTAAGATGCTCCTCAGGGAGGGTCTACTTCCAACGGGTAGACTTTGTCCCTGCTTTCTTTTGAGGGCGGGCGGCAAGCCTTTGCCGTGCGGTTCTTTCTTCTTCGTACGTTCTCTTGGGCCATCGGCAAACCTTTTATTACATGATGTGATCCCCATAGTACGGTTGTTTTCGAGGTCTGCTGGCAAGTTTTTGGTTGCGCAGCTTTTCCTTTTTCGTACGTTTTCTTGGGTCATCGACTAGTATTTTAGTGTACGATGTGATTCCCATAGTACGATTGTTTTTGAGGTTTGCTAACAAGTTTTTAGTTGCGCAGTTCTTTTCTCTTCGTACATTTTCTCGGGCCATCAGCTAATATTTTAGTGCACGATATGATGCCCATAGTACGATCTTTTTTTAGGTCTACCGGCAAATATTTGGTTGCGCAGCTATTTCCTCTTCGTATGTTTTCTCAGGCCATCGGCTAATATTTTAGTGCACGATGTGATTCCCATAGTATGATCATTTTTGAGGTTTGCTGGCAAGTTTTTGGTTGCGCAGCTCTTTCCTCTTCGTACATTTTCTCGGGCCATCGGCTAATATTTTAGTGCATGATGTGGTTCTCATAGTACGAATTTCGATCGTGTGCATAGTGCGTGAGGTCTGCCACTGTGGGCAGACTCTATTCCATAGCAATCCAGTATGATTTTTAATTGCGCGAATCGTGCGTGAGGTCTGCCACTGTGGGCAAATCCTTTTCCGTAGCAATCCAAAGGATAGACTCGTGTGGCAGAAAACTTGATCCGTTTTGGAATTAAGCTTAATAATATAAGCATTTACATGGGTCTTACAACATTTACATGTGTCTCACACGTGATACTTTTTCAGGTGCTGAGCGTTCCACGTGTTCGGTAGGTTTTTCCTGGTCTTGAGTTCTTTCAGGACGTACACACCATTGTCAAGTGCTTCGATCACCTCATAGGGCCCAACCCAGTTGGAGTCTAGCTTCGAGGAATTCCATGTTCTGACCTTCCGGACCCAATCCCCGGGGGTAAATCGATGAGCGCTAATCTTCTTAGCGTAGTAGGACCTGGCCTACTGGTGGTATGAGGCCAAGTGGACCAGGGCCATGTTCCTCGTTTCTTCCAGGAGG
Source organism: Parasponia andersonii (assembly GCA_002914805.1). Classification (NCBI taxonomy): domain Eukaryota; kingdom Viridiplantae; phylum Streptophyta; class Magnoliopsida; order Rosales; family Cannabaceae; genus Trema; species Trema andersonii. The sequence continues at coordinate 172,587 of JXTB01000123.1, forward strand.
TCTGTGTTGCGGCTTAATTGCTGCTCGTTCAGTGGGGCATCTCTTACCACTTCGGAGCGAAGGGTCGGGAGGCTAACCTCGGTCAGGATCACAGCCTCTGACCCATAGACCATGGCAAATGGCATTCTTCCTGTCGACCTCTGCTCCATGGTTCGATGGGCCTACACAACGGCCGATAGCTCCTCTAACCACCTGTCTTTTGCCTCCTGTAAGCTCTTTTTGATATTGCTAAATATGGCCTTGTTCGTCGCCTCTGCTTGGCCATTTCCTTGAGGGTAGTTCACGGATGAGAAACTGAGCCTTAGATCATACAGTTCGCACAGTTTCTTAAGCTTAGCATTCTGGAACTGTGTGCCATGATTAGCATGTATCTCTTTCGGAATCCCATATCGACAGATTATGTTTTTCCAAATGAAGTTAATCGTGTCAGCTTTACTAACAGTCGAGTAAGCTTCAGCCTCTACCCATTTGGTGAAATAATCTGTGGCCAGCAAGACGTACCTTATTCTCCTTGGACTTCTGGGGAGCTCTCCGACGATGTCTAGGCCCCATTTAGTGAATAGCCAAGGAGTTATGTTTGAATAAAGTTCCTCTGTGGGTTGGCATTTCATAGGGGCGAACCTCTGGCACTTATCGCATTTCTTGACAAATCAGACTACCTTGGTCATCATGTATGGCCAGAAGTATCCGGCCGTCAGGGCCTTATGGGCGAGGCTACATCCACCAGAGTGGTTGCCGCATACTCCCTCGTGGATTTCCTCCATCAGTTTCTACGCTTCAACGGGACCTACACATCACAGCATCGGTCCCATTGTCGATCTCCTATACAGTCACTCCCCCACCATCGAGTATCTGGCGGCCTTCAGTCTGATCGACCTTGCTTCTCGGGGGTCTGTGGGCAGGTTTCCCAACGCCAAATACTGGGTGATGGGTCTCATCCACCCCTCGTCTTCGGAGCTGGTTGCAAATATATGGCGTGCGGGGGTCTCTGGAGGGTCCTTCATGTTCTCGCCTTCTTGGAGAATCTTTGCGTGTCCGGTCGTTCCCCCAATCAACGTGCTCTTAGCTAGGTCGTCGGCCTTCTAGTCCATCTCCCTGGAAATTTGTTCGATATTGAAACCGCTAAAGCGGGATTTTGCCCCCATTACCTTGGAGAAGTACCTGTGTAATCTCGGCTCTTTTACTTCGAAGTCTCCCCTGACCTGACCCGCGATCAACTGTGAGTCGGTCTTTACCGCGATGCTCTCCACTCCGAAGTACAGAGCCAGTTCAAGGCCTTGCAGTAGTGCCTCATACTCTGTCTCGTTGTTCGTTGCCTGGAAACCGAGCCTCAAAGCTTTCTCTATTCTGAGTCCTGTTGGGGTCTGCAAGACTATCCTAATGTCTGACCTCGAGGCATTCGTAGATCCGTCAGTATAGAAGGTCCAGGTTGAAGAGAGGCGAGGCTGAGATGTCTGCAGCGGGTCGTGCAGCTCGCCGAAGGATTGGATTTCCACCAGGAAATCCGCCATGACTTGCCCCTTCTTCGCCACTCGAGGTTGATACTCGATGTCGTATATTCCCAATTCGATGGCCCACTTAGTTAGTCGTCCCGATAGGTCCAGCTTGGCCAAGATTTGCCAGATGAGGAAATCCGTATACACGGTGATCGAGTGTGCCTCAAAGTATTGCCTGAGTCTCTTCTTAGCATTGACGAGAGCGAGGACCAGTTTCTCTGCTATACTGTATCGTGTCTCGGCATCTAGGAGCATGCGGCTCGTATAAAACACCGGTTCTACTTGCTGTCTTCCTCGATGAATAGTACGGCACTGATCGCTACTTCGGATACTGCTAAATAAGCATATAGGTGCTCCCCCTCTGCTGGGGAAGCCAGGATAGGCGGATGACTTAAGTACAGCTTGAGATCCGTCAGTGCCTTATCCTGCTCCTCCCCCCAGGCGAAAGCGGGGCTTCTCTTTAGGCACTGGAAGAAGGGCTTGCACCGGTCAGACATCTTGGAGACGAACCGCCTGAGAGCGGCTATCTTCCCGCCTAGGCGCTGAACCTCTCGAAGAGTTGAGGGCCTCTGCACGCTACGATTGAGGACAACTGGGTCGGGTTGGCCTCGATACCCCTTCTGCTCACGATGTGCCCCAGGAACTGGCCGGAGAACACTCCGAATGCGCATTTCTTGGGGTTCAGATGCATCTGATATTGCCTCAGAATCTAGAAGCATTCATCTAGATGTCTTAGATGGTCTGACGCTTCTCTGCTCTTTACGACCATGTCGTCGATGTAGACTTCCATAGTCTTCCCTAGTAACCCGACGAACATTTTGTTCATAAGCCTCTGGTAGGTTGCCCCCGCATTCTTCAGACGAAATGAATGGCATGCATTTGTAACAGTACAGACCTCGCTCCGTAATAAATGCCATATAGATCTGGTCTTCCTCTACAGGGGGATCTAGTTGTATTTGGAGTAAGCATCCAGGAAACTCATCCTGTAGAGTCCCACCATTGCATCTACCATTTGGTCGATCCTTGGCAAGGGAAAGCTATCCTTCGGGCAGGCCTTGTTCAGGTTGGTGAAGTCTATGCAAGTACGGTCATCGCCGGTTTTCTTCTTCACCACCACCAGGTTGGAGACCCAGCATGGGTACACGTATTCCATGATCAGGCCATTCTCCAGTAGCGTGTCTACCTCCTTGTTGATCGCCCTGTTTTTCTCTGGCGCGAAACTTCGGGGTCTCTACCTGACTGAAAGGAAATTGGGGTCCATGTTCAGCTAGTGGCAGGCGTGCGCGGGGTCTATCCCGGGCATGTCATCGTGGGACCACACGAAGACGTCCTCAATCTACCTCAGAAACCCCAACATTTCGTTCTTTTCCTCCTTGGGTAGCAGGGCCCCGATTAAGACTATCTTCGCTAGTTCTGCCTCTTTCAAAAGGACCGCCACCAGCTCCTCAATCGTGGATTCTGGTCCATCAGACTCCTCTTCGATCCGCTTCACGTACGCTGGCAGGCAGTCCTTTGATTGCTATCTGTCCCCGGCTGAGGCACTCGTACTCGCATCGCCCCCCCTCAGGGCAGTTTAAAAACATTTCCTTGCGGAGGCGTGGTCTTTCTTGATGTCTATCGTATAGGTACCATCCCTTGATAGACATCTTAAGACCTGGTAGAGGGTGGAGGCGACCCCATGCATGGCGTGGATCCACCATCTCCCCATGATGACGTTGAAGGAGGACTGGCAGTTGGTGACGATGAAATCCACGTCTAAGCATCTCTCCGCAGCACAGACCTTCAGGGTCACGACGCCCAAGGGCTGACCTTAGTACTGTCGAAAGGGAACAGCAGCTGACAGGTCGGCCTGAGTGTGTTTCGATTCAGGCCCATGCTCTCGAACGTGCTGAGGAAAAGGACGTCGACGCTGCTCCCACCGTCGACTAGGACCCTTCTTACTAACGCAGAGTCGATCTGCAGCTTAATCACCAAGGGGTCGTCGTGAGGCAGGCGTACCGTGGTCAAATCTTGCCGGGTGAAGGTGATGGGGGCGGCAGAGGCGTAGCTTTTTCCCATTTCAAATGGTTGACGGAATAGCCCATCCCCCTCAAGCGCTTCACCCTTTCTTCAATCCTTTTGAGGCATTTTTCCTTCTCCTCCCGACCCTGGGTCAACTCTGGTCTGCCCACGATGGTCGGGACTATCCTCAGGGCCTGTTCTCCTAATCTGGAGACCTGGGTCTGCTTGCCCTTTTCGGGCCTGGTGGCATCTTCCTGCGGCTAGATTCTGCCAATCTTCACGTACTGCTTCAACTTGACGACATGGATCGCCATCATAACCTGCGCATAAAGGCTGCGGCAGTTGATGGTGTCATGCCCATGATCCTTGTTAAACTGGCAGTACCTGTTCCTATTTTTCTTGTGCTCAGGAACGTCAGACTTTGGTGGATCTTTGAAAATGCCCCTGTCCCTGTTTTGGAGGTAGATCACGTCGATCGGCGTGTTGAGCTCGTATTTCAGCAGTGGGTTATGAGATGCCTTCCTCCTCTTGCTGCCTTTTTGACTGCCTTGGGTGGGGTCTTCCGGTTTCGGAGTTGGCCTTGGTTCGGCGCGGGCCTCTTTACCCCTTGCAGGGCCGGGGTTTGCGCCGGCGCTGTTGTTATCATGGCGGAGGCCTTGGACTTTTTCAGGCGGCTTTCCAGTACCCTTAATACCCCTTCCGATTTTGCCTGGACGTCCGCCATATCGTACAGAAGGTTTAAAAGTAGATGGTCTGATAGCATTGATCCTGGCTGCAGGCCCCTGACGAACGAGCCTACGGCTTGGACTGAGTCGGCATTGTGTACTAGGGACATCAGCTCTAGGAAACGTGACAGGTATTCTCTCGGAGACTCGTTCGCGGTTTGTTCCAATCGATCAAGATCTCGCATAGATTTCTGCTGCCTCCGGGTACCTGCGTACTACTTTAAGAAAAGTTTGCAGAAATCTTCAAACCCGTTTATGGATTTCTCTGAGAGTTGTCTGAACCATAATAGGGCTGGTCCTGCCACGGTTGTGGAAAAGACTTTGCAGGTCACAGCCTCGTCTCTGGTTTCCAATGCCATCTTCTGCTAAAAGTGGTATATGTAATCGAGGGGGTCGGATTTTCCCTCGAACGACCTAAAGGTCGGGGTCGTGAAGTCTCTCGGGGGCTCCATCTGGATCCAGTCGGCAAAGGCCGTCCGGTTGATCCCTCGCACAGTTTGTTCTGCAAGATCATCGGGGGTCTGGCTGTGATGGGCTCTGAGCCTCTTACTCAGCTCCGCCATCATTTCTTGCTTCCAGTTAGGAAGCACACCCTCCAGGTGTTCTTGGTGTCTTCTATCTGGTGCCCCTCCGGCTCAGAATGGCCTCGTCTGGCTTTGTCGTTCCCCCTGTATCTGCGATCTGGATGGGGCGAGAACTTCCCTTGGTGGTTGGCCCCTGAACTCTTATTGGACCTCTTCGTTGAAGTCCTCCATTCGCTCGCTCCTGGCTTCGCTTGCCAGCAGCCCTTTGAGGCAGGCGTTATCTCTGCACACTTCTGCGACTTCTTCTCTCAAACCTAGGACAGCCTCGTGGGCAATCTCTGCCTTCCGGTTTACTTCTGCTAGGGCGGCGAGCATTTGGTCCAGCTTTTGCTCCAGGCCCGGGAGCTCCCTTCGGCATCGAGGCGTGCGCTCCTGGTTGTCATTCTCGAAGGTTCCATCCGACGTTATATGGCCTTTTGTTCGGTGGGAGCACGGTCGTAAAAACTCCTACGCTTTTTTTACGCTCAACAGTTTCCCACAGACGGCGTCAAATTGTTGGAGCGGTTTTCACCAGCTGTCCACCTGTCTCTGAACTGCTGACATTATATCCTCCAACTGTCCATGTGTCCTTGCTATCCCAAAGAACTTTTGACTTCAGGCAGGATCGAAAAGGCGGAGGAGGCCACCTGCAAAGACTCTCCGATGCTTAAGTCAGTTGTTTATCTTTTTTTTTAGGGAGGCAAAGATTTAATTTTCCTTTTATGAGTAAATCTCTTCTTTTTTTGTATGCGTATGTGTATGTGTATCTATTTTCTGGGGACGCATGACTCATATATATATAGTCCTGAAATTGTGAACCTCATGGTTCTCAATCCCAGGACCGTGTACCTTTCTTCACCAGGACTTACTCCAGAGATCACGGGCCAAGATTACCGTAATTTTCTCTGTATCATCGTAACCTAGTTTCTGCCATCCCCTATGGCTCGAGTCTATCAGGGGCGAGATTTTGACAAATCGCCATTCTGTCAGGGCGGTTCGTCCAATGCGCACACCTACTCAGGATCGCATTAAATGTTCTGTCTGGATCTGGAGCTGTGAGTTATCTCCCATTGTACTCTGGTGGAACACCCTTGGGGCTCCCGACTATCAACTGTCGAGGTAAGAATCGGACTGGGCCAAGTCCATCCAGGGTCTGGGACGGGCTCGGCCCTAGCCTCGGACAACCCATGGGCCTATGTGGCACCACGTGCGACTCGCGTGGCCTTCAATTAGTCACTCTGGACACGTGTCGGATGGTGTGCCCCATCTATGACCTATTCTGCCACTTAATCGTCTATGTGGTGTATGGTTTAGGAACGGGTCCCACATTACAAAAACATTTTTGAAATAAAATTCGAATTTGTTGCCTTGACAATTCTAACTAAAGTCATAACTTATTTTAATCAACAGTAAATTAAATATTATATTTGAAACGCTATAATAAAAATAAAATTTTAAAATTTTAAAAATAAAATGTCAATTATAAATAGGTTCGACCACAAGATGTTTTAGAAAAAAAATTTAGATATTAAAGTTTATTTGTGTACAACATTAATAAATTTACATATATTTCAAAATCTTGAGAAGTTGTATATAATTTAATTCTTCCTTAGACTTATACATATATGTATATTTAAAAAAATCTAAATATGGACGATATTTTAATTAAAAAAAATAAAATATGTATAATTTCTGAAAGTAAAATATAAAATTATGGATGTATAAAATGAAAATTAAGACTACAATTAATAAGAGAAAATAGCAAAGAAAAACATATTTACGTGTCTAGTCACTAAAAAAAAATACATCGAAACAAATATAACTTTAATATATATATATATATAATATAATAAAATTCATAACCAAACAACGAAATTATTAGTATACATTATAAAAAGGAAATACACAATTAAAGTATAGAAAAACATTTCTTTTAAAAACTTCAATTATAAATTTTTTAAAAAAATATATAGTTAAAAAACAAAAAAAAATAAAGATAAAATTGAAAAAAAAATTAAATCTATAAAAATTAAATCTATGTTATACAAAGAAATAAATAAAAATAATAAATAATTAAAACTAAAACATGTTAAATTAAAATATATGTTGGCAATTTATTTGTTTACAAAAAATCTTTTCTCAAAGAAAAAAATTAACAAGATATATGAAAAAGAATATTAATATATAAATAACAATACAATTATAATCTCAAAAATAATAAAGATAGTATCATAATATAACATTGTAAACTTATGAGCAAAAAACATAGTTAATTACCATAAGGTAATAGGATCAAATTATTACGAAAAACACTCATTACAGGTTAAAATAATGTAATATAAATAAAATAAAAAAATAACAAAAAAAAAAGAAACAAAAAAAACAAACAATTTTTTTAATAAATAACATTATCATTATTATACTATTCTACAAGTCTTGAATAAAAGCTATTGATATAATAGCATTTGTTTTATTTTATTCAGTGAAATAAATAATTGAATAATGTCGAATTTTTTTTTTTCGTCAAGATGTCAGCATAAACAAAGTCGTCGTTCCCTCTTGATTGAAGATTATGTATTTAGCCATGATGATGTTTTAAATTATTAATGCAATACTTCTAATATTATTCCAGAAAATATATATTGGTCAAGACCTATTTCAATGTCAAACTCTAGAGGCTGTGAAAGATGTTTTGCAACTGAGGCATCAATATCAATTGATTCGGATAGACAAAGTAAAAGATTACTTTGATTATTGTACACTTTAATTTTATATAAGTTTATTAACTTTACAATCTCTTTTAATACTGTATTACAGATGATACAAATAAGTATCGTAATCTTAAAACTATTCTTGAGCTTGTAAAAATTACGGTGCATTATTTAGTTCGATGAGTCAATCAAAAAGACTTATCCATCGAAATATAATTTATGCCATAAAGATAGAATAATTAAACTTTCCATAGCAAAAAATCCCACTCATTTCTTATATCAATTACTTGATTATTATGGAAGAACTTTAAGAACATACTTCTATAAAAATATTCGAACCTTTAATATTATGTTTGCATCTACATTTTTCGGAGCAAATATAGGACAAAATACAAAAAATTTAGACAGTCTATATATTTTTAAAATCAATGGTCAAATACATCATTTGATGAGATCATTATTACTAAATAATAATAATCCTCCAAAGATTTGCTCAATTATATATATGACACAGAAAATAAAATCCACAACCTCATGTTAATATTTTTATTCGATGAGGCATCAAAAGAATTAACAAAATTAATTACTAAAACTTTAATTAAAATGATTAATGAAAGTAATAAATTAGTAAAGTTTTTTCGTATGGTTAAAGATAGATATAATGAAAATGAAATATCATCTATGAAATTAAAACTAATAGGACAAATACCTACCGATAATAATTAATATGAATTACCCACATCAAATGATATAGGAGATTTAATTGTTGGAGATATTGGTGAATATGAGAAAGGAAGAGATATTATAATTCAGGATAAAATAAATAATTTATAAAGAATTAAAAAATTATGTTCATTTTATATGGACTTACAATATCCACTTTAATTTCCATATAGAGAGGATGGTTATAGAATTGATTTACTTTAGAACATAGATAGATCAGACAAACAACCTTTAACAAATAAGATATCTATGGAGAGTATTCTATTGTCATCAACTACAACAACATTAAAATATAAATAATATTCTATTCAAAAGTGGAAGATTCTTCTAACAATATGTAGTCGATGCATATGTTTTTGTTGAAGAAGATTGACTAGATTATATATCAAAAATTAATATAATTTAAGATATAAAATTTGTAAAAGTATCTAAGACGTCGTTACCAGAAGAGATACAGATACTAAAATAATTGGCAAAAGAATTATTCTCCAATCAAGCTATATTGGAAGTCTAAGATATATGATTCAAAACTATCAAGATGTAAAAGCAATATACACACAGTATGGAAATCAAGATTTATTTATAACATTTACATGTAATCCTAAATAGTAAGAAATTACATGTGCTTTTAATAAAATTCTAGGTCAAAAGCCTAAAAATAGATCAGATATAATTATAAGAATTTTTAAAATGAAAGTAAATTAAATTTTGTCCATTATAAAAATTGAGAACATATTTGGAATAATTATTGCAAGTTAGATTTTATCTCTTTACTTAATAAATCAAAATGTACAATAAAAATTAATAACATTTTTCTTTGATTTAAACTAACATTTTTCTTCTGTTTTTTATGTTAATTTTGTCGTATAGATCTATATATTATCAAACTCCAAAAAAAAAGCTTACCCCATTGCCATTATTTGTTCTAGCTATCTTCTAACGTAAAATTATCAAAACCATTACAAATAGATAAATTAATTTCAGCTGAAATACCAAATCCTGAAAAAATCCAAAAAGCATATAACATTATAGCAGAATTCATAATACATAAACTATATGACATTGTCAAAAAAAAATGTTCCATGTATGAAATATTCAGTTTGTTCCAAAAAAATTCCCTAAAGAATTTCAAAATAAAACAACCATTAAAGAAAATAGATTTATCAATTATCAATGTAAAAACACAGAATTTTATGTACAAACAGAAAATATTAAATTAGATAACATATTTATAGTTCCTTATTACAAAGATTTATGTCTAAAATTTCGTGCTCATATAAATATCAAAATATGTTTACAATTAATTTTAATAAAATATCTATTTAAATATTTAACAAATGGCCTAGATAGAATAAGAGTAATAGAAGATAAAATATGTATAGAACAATCCAGAAAAAATTATTTACAAGAAAATAGACAAAATATAAAATCATATCAATTGTCGATATATAACATCGTATGAAGCTACGTAGAAATTATATGAATATTCTATACATCATAGAATTCTAACAATATAAAGACTAAAAATTCATTTACCATATATATAAAGCATAACATTTTATTCAAATTAATGGCTTGATAATATAATTAGACAACCAAGAATTCAAAGAATATCTTTAATAAAATGGATGGAGATAAATAAAATTAACATAGATGCTAATTATGATAGTGACACATCTTTGCAACCAATCAGAATACATCTTATGAATTCGTGGACAATTGGGAAACTCTCCTTTATCACTTGTAAATAGACCAGTGTAGGAGAAACTAAAAAAACCTTAGAAAGAGAAAATAGTAGTTCAGAGAGAGTTTTAGAGAGACAATTTAAGAGGAAGAGAAAGATAGTATGAGCTAGAGATAAAAGCACTTCCATTCAAATTTACTGTTCCTTTTCTCTATTTTTTTTGTTTTTAATACTCTCTATTTCTTTTTCTTTATTTTCTTTAATTTTAATACTCTTTATTTTTATTCTCAATGTCTATTTTTAGTTTATGTATGCACTAGTTTTTTTTTTTTTAGGGCTACGATGTTGCCGGATTATGATTATCTAAATTTCTTAGTTTAATTAAATAGAGTTTTATTGTAATATATGTTGAGTGTTTCAATTTATGTCTAATGCTGGTGATTGTATGATCAACAATTGCATGATTTTAAATTTAATTTGAGATTGAGAAGTGATAATTGAATTTAACTTAATTGGAGTGTCATAAATCAATATAAGATAGAGATATTTATATGATTTGTGCAATACTTATGAATTTCCTATTCTTAATAAAATTTGATTAGTTTAGAATTTTGACAGAGATGAATAACTTTATTAGTTGAATTAAATTACTAATGCTTGAGAGAGATTAATAATTATGTTAGAGAAATTTGCTGTCAATATATAGAATAAAATTTGATTTAATTAATTAGAAGATTTTGACAAGACTAGTCTTGAGAAATCGGAAACTCTAGGTTTATATTCTCTTGAAATCCCATTTATTTAATTTAGTTATTTACTTTATTTTTTACGTAAATTTTATTGATAATTTATGTTCAAATAAATTAGAGTTAGAATAATTTTGATACTTAATAAATGCAGTCCTCGTGAGAATGAAACTGATACTCACTACTTTATTATTTGTTTGTAATATGTACACTTGCATTTCTATTTTATATAATAAGTTTTTGGTGCCCTTGCCGGGAACTATTAATTTTTACTTATATCAATTCTAAATAACTTGAATTTTAATTTGAATATTTTATTTTTTTTCTTAGTTTTATGCTTTTGTTTTCTTGATGTTTGTAGTCAATGTATGGGAAAATTTGGAAGCGAAGCTCTATTTCCTTTTGATTCTGAGAACTAGCATATGTGTCGAAAGAACAGAAAAGAAACGAGAGACGATATACCTACAGGAACAAAAGAAGATATAATAAATGTAAGTATAAATAATTATTATTTGTGCCCACATTTTAAATTATTTTCACTAAAAAAAAAATATGAGATTAAAAAATTCTAATACTATAGAACAAGAAAAAAAATTTAGAATTTTCAAAATGCATATTAGATGTTGAAAATGGTATTGCAGGAGGAATAAAAAATTTTAAAAATGAAGATATAATATAGATTAAAAAACCAGATAAATATATAATACAATATGAATCAAATCCAATTGAAAAAATTTTACACTTAATATATGATAATTTTGTAAAAAAATTTAATGATATTAATTACATACGATACAAAGCAATAATAACTCCAAAAAATAAAATAGCTAGTGATATAAACAATTATATACTATCTTTAATACCTAACAAATCAAAAATTTATTATAGTTATGATATAATAATAACTTTAACTGAGAACATTGATGAACTTAATTTATTATATCCTTAAGAATTTTTGCATACTTTAACTTTTAATATTATATTACTGCATGGATTAAATCTTAAAATTGAAACTCCAATAATACTATTACGAAATTTAAATCAATCAATAGAATTATATAACGGAACAAGACTTATTATTACACAATTAACAAATAGAATTATAAAATATCAAATCATAAATTTAAATAATAAAAATAAAAAAGTATATTTTTAAAGAATAGAAATGACTGTAAATAAATCTAAATAGCCATTTACTTCAAAAAGACGACAATTCCCTGTAAATGCCTATTATGCAATGATAATAAATAAAAATCAAGGACAATTATTAAATAAAGTTGGTATTTATTTAGAAAATAAAATTTTTATATATTTTCAATTATATGTAGCTTTGTCACAAATAACAACTCCTAAAGGATTATACATATTAATAAATGAATCAATTAATAAATACCTCGATCATATTAAAAATGTAGTTTGTAAAATTTTTTTATAGAATATCATGGTAAAAATTATGTCATTATTCAATTATTATTAAAATATTACTTTAATATCAACTTTTTTATATTTATTAATTTTTATCTAGAAAATTTCTAAATATTATTAATGTAATTTCTATTTTGTTAAACTTTTTTATTTTGCAGTTAAGGAGAAAAAATAACAACACCCATCTGATCTCTCAAGCTAAATGAAATCTATATAGTAATAGAGGCTCGCATCGACAGATTCTGGTACAACAATAATTATACCACTGAACGCTTAATAAGTTTAGACTGTATTTTGGTTAATCATGGGATATAAAAAATAAAAATAACATTAAATTACCTTATATCTTATTTCATTATAATTAAATATAACTAACATACATATATTTTAATTTTTAATTTTATAGCGTATCATACATTGAGTAAGTACTTTTGTTTCTCAAAATACTGTATGAAGCAATTCACAAGATAATTAAAGCAAGTGATGCAAATCAAATTTTACCACAAATAGCATAATGAGAAATTTACAGAATCAGTAATTTCAATATAGCTCTAAACAAACCAAGATATAAAATTGTTCCGTATACTGTGATGCTACAATTTGCTAGAATATCATTTTTCACTTAAGTAATAGCTTCAGTAATATATATACCAATGCATAAACTTTACTTTATAGACTTTGATTAACTACCATCAAGAGTAGATGTTCATAATATTTTATCAGGTATTATTAATTATAATTTTATTTTCTTACTAATATTTATCTATCATTATTTAAATCTTTTAATATTAGTTTATTTGCTTTTATACCAGATATTATAGGGTTGCTAATAGAAATACAAGACTTAGAAGAAATGAATATCAAAGGAAAAATAATACCAAGGCGAACATTAATGATAGAAAATATCAGTTAACTAAGTCATCTATATCTTAAATTCATATCTTTTAAAAAAATTGTTTTTTCATATTTATACTTAAACCATGTTTTATTTTAATTACAGGAAAGAGAAATTATAAATCACTTTATACAGAGAAAAAACAAAAAATTTTACACCAAGTATTGTAAAAAATATAGACAAACTAATCATAACTATTTTTACATTCATGATAATAAAACAGTACCTAGATAAGTAATAATTATATATTATATTTGCTTATAAAAGTACTTATTTTCAATTATATATTATATATTAATTATGTTTTTATATTGAACAAGAAATATATACACTGCAAGTACATAAGCAATAATATATTATATGAATATAGATATACTAGAACTCATACATTAAAAACAAGGAAATAATTGTCTTTTACACTTCCTTAAATCACAAAATAAAAAAAATATCATGCTTTACTCATTTTCATAAATATTACTTTTTTTTTCTTTCTTTCTGTCTATCAATTACCTAGATTCCAACACAGAATCTAATATATCAAATTTTTTCCAGCTTCTATACTGAGAGAAACATAACCACCAGCATAACAAAATTAACGAATAGGAGAATAATTGCAAAACTAAATGAATTAGATAGCTTAACACAACAAGTTAGTAAAAATATAATAATATTAAGAAAAAGATTATTATATACTATTATTTATACTAACAATTTTTTTTTTCTACTTTTAGGGTATTAAGTTTACAGTAAAAGTAACAATATTTAAAATCAAAACATATCAAGATTAGTATTACAATTACTATCCTCAATGCTACAGAAAAATTTATGAAGTAGGAACTCGATGGTGATGCTATACTCATGACCACCTTGCATTAACTCCAACTCTATGGTACTAAATAAAATCTAATATTTCATATTACTATTTTCTTAGTAAATTTACAAACAAGAAAAATATAGTTTATATTATTATTAATTAACTTAAATATTTTTATTTTTACTTTTCTTATACTAAACTCTTTTTTTATATTATTATTTCAATAGGTACAGATTAAATACCAAAATTTAAGATTAAATAGAAATCACACTTATAACAATATTTGAAAAAGCAATCCAAATTCTCATTTAAAAACCATCCTATACCGATCCAATAACATTGCCACCTATAATTGAACAATCATGTGGCCAAACAAAAATATTTCAAGTTTATTTTAGAACCAGATGAACTCTAATTGATATAATTGTGTTAAAAATATTTGATGACGACGAATTAACTATATTATCTCTTCCAGCACCACTAACTATCCTTGAAATAGAAACAATACTAACCATCCCACTAAATCCAAACACACTTGACCCAAAAAAAAAAACTATTATATTACTAATTTATAATTATTTTAATAAAATAAATATATATTATTCATTACTTAACTAATAATATATCTTTTTGCATCTCAAATCTGAAGTAACATCAACTGAAGAATCAAAAAAAAAAATTAATCAAGTGACGAGTACATTACTATTTAGAAATGAATATTTAATATTTTACAAATTTTTTTTTGAAAAACAAATAATTAACTTAATTTTAGTTTTTTATTTTTTGTTTCTATTTTTTTCTTTAATTATAGCGAAGAAGAATCGCACAAAAAAAAGGGGAAGCAAAAATTATAAAAAAAATACCGACCTATTTCAATGTAAAAATTTTTTGTAATATTTTAAACAATACATGATCATATTATTGTAAAATCTTAACACCTATTATAAACAATGTAATAAATATTTTATATTATGGATAACACGCGACAAAAGCACGAATTACATAGCTTGTCCTCATCTATATTAGAATATATATCTGTTTGAAAAGCAAAAAAGAATGAAACGTTTAATGGAAAAGCTTAATAGCTACAACGTGGAGCCATTTAATGCTAGAATGTGGACCCAGCAACGAAGCACAAAAAGCGCAAAAAAAAAAAAAAAGAGTTGAGCTTCAAGCTAAATGACAGTTTGAATTCCAAGGAATGAGATATATGGGTGAATAATAGATGCATTCTAATAAATTTGTTTTCTTTTTTTATTATTTTTGACTTAATATTCAAATATTTCTTATGACAAGTTGTTTTTTTATTTTTGATTTAGTATTCAAATGTCTCCTGAAATAGTAAAATTGTTATTTTTTTACTCCTCACTCTAACATCGTTANTAATGGTTATATATGTATATATAAAACAAAAAATAGACAAAATAGAACAATTTTTACATTAATTCATTAGTGTCAAAATATTTTTAGAAGTTACGTAAATAAAAAAAATATATATTTTTATATCCAAGAGACTTTCTAGAAAATGAAATGACTATTAGCTTTCTTATTTTTCATAAAAAAATAGTTATTTTATTTTTGTCATTCATAAAATTCATGAAATGAAATTAGAGGACAAATTCATGAAATGACTATTTGCCCTCTTATTTTTATGAAATGAAATGACTATTTTTCATGAAAAATAAGAGAGTAAATTCATGAAAATATGAAAAATAAGAGGGCATATAGTCATTTGATTTTCTAGAAAGTCTTTTGAATATGAAAATATATAGTTTTTCTTTTTTTTTTTTTTTTTTTACATAATTTCTAAAAATATTTTGACACTAATGAATTAATATAAAAATTCTATTTTTTGTTTTACGTATGGATATATAACCATTAAAAAAATATTTTTCCTTTAGCTCTTTAAAAATGTCTAATATAAAAAAATAAAAGATATCTATTAGCTATTTAAAAAATAAAATAATTATTTAGTTATTGTCCATTAATAATTTTCTAATGGTATTAGAGTTAAAGGGGTAAAATAATAACAACTTTACCATTTTAAAGGACATTTGAATACTAAGTCAAAAGTAAGGGAAAAAAAGAAGAACAACTTTACTATTGTTAGGAGAACTTAAATATTAAGTCAAAAATGAAGAGATAAAAGAAGAATAAATTTATCATTTAGGGACATTTGAATACAAAGTCAAAAGTGAGAGAACAAATTCATACCAGTGACAACTGTCAGGGAATAAAATGACTAATTTTCCAGATATGAATAATAGATATATGGGTGATATATATTCTTGATATTCATCACCCTTAATTTCAACTATCAAGCAGCTGAACAAGAGAAAAGTTTACGTTCAGCTAATTTGTTTTGCAGTTGTATTTAGTAATGAGATAATTCATTACTTTCTCATCTAGTTAATATATTGTCATATTTAACTTCTATAATTTTCGGCATATCTTTTTTCGTTTGTCTCATACTCTTTTTTCTTTTTCTTTTTTCCAACGGAGTTTGTTATGATTTGTCAATCTTATTGAGTAGTCTATTTTTGATTCATATTTGCTAATGGGTTATCAAATAAATCGTAAAGAGAATGAGTGGAATGAGGATAGAGGAGAATGAAAAAATAATGAGCGAAAAAAGTTATAATTTCCTTTCATATATTTCTAATTAGTATATAAAATTAGTACGTAAACCTATCAAACAGATTCTTTCTATATTCGTTTTCTCGTTGAGCTTTATTACAGAATAGTAAGCCTGATGAAGTGCGCCGATATATATAAAATTTTATTTCGAAATGGTGTAATGTGAATTCAATAAAATAACAGCGGAATAAATATAAATTTTTAAATCAACATTAACACATATATAGTTAGCAAAATGCCGGGAGCTAATGATACGGATGAGTGTAAATCGGAATTTTTTGTATTATAAAAAGTACTTATTAAATTTGGCAAAAATATACGTGCATGCTAAAAATTCATAAGCTTATTCATACGCGTTATGTGTATGATACGATTATTTTTTTTTTTAAGAAAAAACGTATATAAAAACAAGCCAATAAAAGACGTAAATTTTTTTTATAAAAATCACTTTTGTTAGTTTTATTTGAATGATCACAAATCTTATATACTGTTTACTGACAACTGATTAAATATTAAAAAATAAAAAATAAAATCATTGTGATACATATATAATAACAAAAGTGTTTATTATGATTTAAAAAATTGAAT
Source organism: Parasponia andersonii (assembly GCA_002914805.1). Taxonomy (NCBI): domain Eukaryota; kingdom Viridiplantae; phylum Streptophyta; class Magnoliopsida; order Rosales; family Cannabaceae; genus Trema; species Trema andersonii. The sequence continues at coordinate 189,595 of JXTB01000123.1, forward strand.
TTAAAAGAAGAATAAAACTTTAGACAAACAAGAAAAATACATACTTATAATATGTTTTCAGTAAAAAATACGGGTATTTTTTAGGCTAAAAAATATGAGTATTTTTAAGTACATTCAAAAAATTACATAATTCAACTACATAATTGAAAAATACGTACATATGGGTATTGATACAAATTATATATAAAATTATCGAACAACGTATTAACATTGTCCCATGAAAAAGTTTTTTTCTTCCTTTTTTTTTTCTTGATATTGAACATGGATTTTTTTTTTTTGAAAAAAGAAAAACTTACTAGAATACAAGATTTAATGATCTTATAAGAATCCCTTTCGAAATAATAATAATAATAATCATCATCACCATCATCTTATAACAATTTGTTGTACTGCGTGCTTTAATAAAGTAACAAACAACAAGAAAAAAAAAATACAAATATCAAATCTATTATCCCGATAAAAGAAGTAAAGTTCACACATAAGTAAGCATCACAACTATTCTTTTAAACTTTACTTAATGCCAACGAATTTCGTAACATTTGAATGATAAACATACCTCTTTTGTTAATATATACTGCTAATTGAAGTCAATATATTCTCTTTTCTTCTTCTTTTTCTTTATTAAAGACATGTAGAACTTTTATTAAAAAAGCATAAAAGATCCTATGAAGAGGATAAATAGACAAAGGATATTCTTACATCCAATACAAGCTAGATGTAAATGAAAATCTATCTAACGATATAAACTGTCCACCTTAATTATTCAGTCGTTCTACTTCGTGTCAAAATTTTATCTGCTGTTCTATTGTTGAAGTCAGAAGTCTATAAATATGAAAACTTTTCATAAACATAAACTTCCATAATTTGTAACTAGTACGAGCTAATATTTAAGATGAAAAATATGATAAGAATTAGGGGCAAATTAGACATTTTAAGAGTAATAGCATAATTATAACTATTGATTTTTAGAATAAAATATTCAAAATATTTGAATATTTATAATATCCCTTATTTGCATAAAAGTGATTCAGAATTCTCAAATTCTCTCAAAAAAAGACCTTGCGAAGAGAGAGAAAACGACAGATCTACCGCCGCCTGCCTCGGCCAACGCACTAGCCCACATCGAAGGGTTTTCGAAGATAAATCTAATGCCACTAGTCCCGCCTCGTTTCGACGTCAGATGAAGCCGTAGCGGCCCCGCAAAAATTCCACCTCGGGCAAGGTTTTCTAGCCACTGGAGCGCTGTCCGACCTCTATTTTCGACTCCTCTGACAAGTGGAGTCTCGTCTCACCGTCGCCGATCAACTCCAAGTGATTGCTCGTCAAAATTCATCTCCAGTGAGTTTTTACCACTTTTACCGTTTTTACCAACTAAGTAAAAAAGTGATACTTTCGTAAATTTTTAGTTAGATAATTATTTTATCCGAGGTAAATATATGAGGTGAAAGATAGTTAAAAATCATGAATAATTATGGTCGGTAAAGTTAAAATGATATCCAAAAATATGTTAATTTTCTAATTAAAAAATGGTATTTTTCTAAGTTAGAATAGAAAGTGATATTTTTATAAAACTGAATAGTATTGGACTAGAGTCTGTTACTATGCAAATTTGGGTCTTGAGCTGAGATTAGAAAATTGTTACTTTTTGAATTATAATTGCAAAAATGACATTTTTAACAAGTAGTTAGTGAAGTTGATATTGTTTTTTAAATATTTTTAAAAATAATATTTTAAATAATTATGTCATTGATATTTTCTGAAATATTTCAAAAAAGTGATATTCTTGCAAATAATCAGCAAAGATGATATTTTTCTAAATACTTTAGAAAAATTGGACATTTTTCTTATTAATTCCAAAAAGAGATATTTTTGTAATTCTTGGATTTTTGTGCATAACTTATGCTAGGGACCTCAAAACTGAGTTCTGATTTCGAATTTGAACTTAGTGAGTTTGAGACATGAATTTTGATATAAAATATGACTATGTTTCGTTATTGAACGAAAATTAAAATTTGGTGGCACAAATCGCATTGTTTTTTGTGCTACGGGGCAGTCCCGCATCGGGAAATGTTTTCGACAAAGTATATATCTAACCCAATATTTTTTAGTGTTCTGAATTCAGTGATGATCTCTATTTCTATATTTGAGCCTCCGATAGAAAAGTCAGTTTTTCAAGTGGACTTACCAAGATCCCAAAATTGTCGTTTGAACACCCGAGTGACCAATGGGAGTTTCTTCAACTGTCGTTAGCTTGGTATTACTACCATATCGAGATAGGGATTCAATTACCTGATTTTAGATCTATTTGATTTATAATTGCATTAAAACTTATTTATAAAAAATCATGAACTCACGATGGTTTGACAAATCATTGAAAATTATTGGATTATACTGGGATTGGACTGTGTGCATTATTTTACATATATTTATATTGTGATTATGAGGTAAAATAGCAGTATGATGCTCATGTTATAGTAAATCCAACAATAATGCCAAGTTGAATTTTTAAAGCATGATTTGATTTATGGATGCATGGTTATTGTGAATAATTACATGTTATACATACCATAGGATCATACACTTGAGTTCCATTATTGCATCATGGTAATTTAGATTGATGGCGAGTTACTGCAGCACTAGGTAAAGGACCTAGGCCTTTGCGCAGGTTTTTAGTTGATACACCTACGGGTAGTATCAGGATGCTGGGTACCTCTGCTACAGAGGTATTACAGGGCCGTGATGGGAGGATGAGAGCTCATTCATATCCTTGGTTGATTATGATATGTACAAATATATGTTTCTGATTTTGGTTTTAAATGTGTGATTATTCTGGATACCAACTATTTTATATATCCAGTTTTTAAATGGATTTTCAAGAAGGTATTAACCATGCAGGTTTGGTAAAATTACATCCATTCAAAAAAGTAATTGAATTTCTACTGAGCATGTGAATACTCACCCCCTTACTTCTCTCACTTTTAGGTGCTTGTCTAATTGAGGTAGTCGTCTTGATGGATAGACAAGCTATACAGTTTGTGTATACTGTTCTACTCCTAATCCCTAGTAGGTGTTCATATTTTGTTATCCTTCATTCCTTGTTTAGTTATTTAGCCAAGATTAGTAAGTGGATGTATGAGGATGATTTTGTTATTAAATTGAGTATTTGAAATAATAAATGATTTTATATAACATATTTTGGACATTGAACTAAATATTTCAGTTAAACTCAATTTATTAAAATTTATAATTTCTTAAAAAGTTTTAAAAGAGATGACTGGATATCTTCTTAAATTTTGATGAGCAAATCTCTTATATGAAATTAAAATTAATAAGAATTTTAATGGTTATGGAATTTATAATAATTTGAGGATCAAAACGAAATTATCTAATATATGATTTTTTTTAAATTCTGCAAAATTAATAATTTAAAATTACTAAAAATCACGACTTTAGATTTTCAGTCTTGACATAAGATATCGAATTTCCTATTGACTTCATAGAAACAAGTTAAAACATGACATTCACTAGATTCCATTACAGATAGTAACAAAGATAATATCATTAAGATACCGACCTCCTAATATACTCAACTTATGCACAAGATTTTGGCTAGGCTAAAGAATATATCAAGGTGATATAACACTCAATATGCACATTCATGCCTCAAGATTAAGAGCGTAATACATATAGCAGACTTATTTTCTTGGACACAGTTGATTAAGAAATAATCTAATTTGATTAAGAAACAATCTAATGTGTGGACCCCGTCCAAGCATACTCACACACCCCATCACACTATTTCTCGAGCTACACATCTCTGCTATTACCGAATTAGGCCAAACTACTCTAAGAGTGTAAATGTACGTCGTGGTCATCTCTAAGAGCATAATCTTAAGATTATCCACATTCAAACAAGACTTGTAAAAACCCGGAATTTTCGAGGGTAATTTGGACATTTTACCAATTTTCTGGATAAATTATTGTGGGGACTAATTTGCAAAAGTTTTGTTCAGATAGACTAAATTGCAAATTTTGGGGAACTAGATTGATAGAGATTTGAAATTTTGGGGACTTATGTGCAATTTTTGAAAAATTACACAGCCCAATAAAGAGGGGCCACGTGCACATCTTTTTCACCTCTCTCTCTCTTCTCTCTCCTCCCTCCCCCGATCTCTCTCTCTCTCCCTCGTCTCTCTCACGCTCTCGGCCGATCTCCCGCACCACCGCTCACCGCCCGTCCTCGCCATCGCCCAGCCGCAGGAACCACCGACGATGCTCGCCAGCACCGCGCCTGTGCCGATCCCGACCGCCAGACGCTGCCTGGAAGCTCGTCGTCGTCGGAGAAGAGAAAGAGGCCGAATCGGATTTTCGGCCACCGGCGACGATTTCGGCGTCCATTTGGCTTCAAACCGGTCTCGTTGGATTCGTCTCGTCGCAAGGATCATCAAGGAATATATATCTCAACTCCATTTTGCCCGGATTGAAAGTTGCCATTTTTGGTCATTTCGAGTTTTTGAGTGTTGTTCTTGATCCGACCGTTGGATTTTAATTTTAACTTCATTTTTGGAATGTACTCGGAAAATGGAGAAGTTTGATATATATATTGTGTAGTTTGGTGATCGGCACAAAAATCGAGATCGGACGGTCGAGATTTTGTCTCGTTTTGCATGCCACCGGTCCGGTATAGACCCGGACCCGAATTGGACAAATTATATGTCTAACCTAGCTATTTTGGGTGCTAGGAATTCAGTGAAGAGGTCCGTTTGTGGAATTGAAGCTCCGGTGGGAAATTCCGTAATTTATTTGAAAAGTGTCAAAAGTTCTAGTTTTTATAAAACAGTCCATTTAAATAAAATATTCAGAATTCTATCCCGTGAACCACTCCCGCAGTTCGTATACACCACCAAACATAAATTGAACAATTACTTAAAAACATGAAATTAATTAAAAAGAAACCAAACCCATCATCATCATCATTCACAACAGATGTCCAATACCAGAATGGCATGCATAAGTTTACAGACAAACA
>JXTB01000123.1:214306-234948 GCA_002914805.1 Parasponia andersonii
AGGCAAAAATAATAATAAAAATAATAGTAAAATAAAATCAAAATGACTTAACTTAAAGTAGAAGATTTTTAGGAGAAAGACCTTAAAATAAATATGTATGAAAATAAACTAAACTTAATGATTTAGACTTTAGATTCTTAAGAACAGATTTTTTACCCATTAAAAGTACTTTTCAAAAATTAAGAATGTTTGTTGGATAGTTGAAGGGACTAAAATGTCAAAATTTTGAGTATTTTAGGTCAAAAGTATAATTTTGACAAAATATGAGTCAAATCTTTGTGAACTTATTTTAGGTAGTTTTAAAACTATATTAAAGTATAAAAATAAATAAAGAAAGAATTTTAAACAAAAATACAAGCAATAACTCAAGGTTTACCTGTGTAGAAATCTTAAGATTTTAGGCAGAAATATAAATTATGAAACTTGAAATTTTGGGTTAGGGAGTTGGTACAAGAATAAATAGAAAACTTTATTTTAGGCCTCTAATTGGGATAAGAAAAGATCTACTTAACTTTAGGACACGAAATCAATAATAGGAAATAAAATATGTATACCCCTATTCACATTTAACCCAAGTTTAGTTGTAGGCTTAAGAAGCATGAAAAATATCTAATAATATGTCTAGCCTCAAGTATGATTTTAAATTTAAAATTTGTGTAGTAGTAGTATATTTGGTCCACTTATCATATTAAGACTTATGATTACGAATAAAGTAATTAATCAAGAATAATTCAAAGTAATTGATAAAGAGTAAAATAACTAAGAAAAATTAACTGATTTAGGATGGTATTAATCAATTTTACAACCAAAGTTTTGATAGACTAAAAAAATCATTATGATAAGAGTTAAAGAAAATTAAATCCCATCTATCTAAGTTGAAGGCATAATTTAGTCAAAGTACATAACATGACATTATTTTTCAAATATGAAGTTTTATATTTGATTAAGACTGAGTCTTAGTTGTCTTAAACCCACTAAGTAATTGGAAAGTTTTAAAAAAAAATATAAATCCACTTTAAATTACTGGACAAAATTTCAACCTAGGCGTACGTAATTATGACTGTGGGTATTTTCAGTTGGGTCACTCTCCTAATTCCCCATTCGGTAGTACATACTCGGTATGTATACTAAGGCCTATAAGAAAGATAAAATACTTTGAGATAAAGAGTGTGATAAAATAATGATATAATATCTTATAATAAAGCATAAAGTAATGAATTCATTAAATAGCCTAATCGGATTTTCACAAAAGATTGTTTGTTTGTGAATAGAATATTTTGTGAGAATTATATTGTATTTACTGAATGAAAACTCACGTTTTATGAATATCCATACTGCAAGTACCAAAGGAAAGAAACCATTGAATTGATTAATTTAACTTAAATCGAGGCGGGATGAATATGAGGAATGGATAATGGAATACCACTATTAAATTATTTCTGCATATGTTCTTATTTTGTGATAAATGATTTCAATTATATAAGCTTGATTTTGTTTGAAAATATACTTATATCTCAGCATTTTATTTTACAATGTATGATTTTATTAAGTTGAACTCAAAAATATATTTTGATTAAACGGAGTTTAGACAAATGTTTTTCAATATGAAATGATCTTAAAGTGAAAATGTTTTGATTTGAATAACCTAAAACTCAAGAGTTTCTGTCAAAAGGACCTAAACTATCTAAGGAGTGTTTGAGACTTAAGTAGTCTGTATATGACCCCCTCTTTTTCCCTAGGAGCCCTTTATGGTTACACATTATTTAAATAATCTCAAATAAAAAATTTATAAACAAATTTAAACAAATGTTACGTAACTATCCTGAAGCATTTTACTTATTTTTAAAATTATCAAATTAAATAAATAGTTAGCTATGAACATCAATCTCTTAAAAAGAAATAAAAGTATACTTTTAAAAAAATTGTCATGGATTATTAGTGTTTATGTAATGCCCAAGATTCTCACATGCATAATAGGCCAATAATAAACATGTTCATATTGCATAATAGACATATCAAGTGACTAGAATCAACTTTATAGTAAATTTCTCATTCTTTATTGTTAAATGCTTTCAATATGTGTTATTGTACTAATATTTGTCGAAGTGTTCCCATGCAGTGTAAAGGCTCAGTACCTTCAGAGAGAGAGAGCTAGGTGTGTGAGAAGAACAAAGAATATATATTCATGAATACAATACAATATGCTCATGCATTAAAATCAAGTTTGATGATAACTAGGTAAAATTGTAGTTTTTCGGTAAAGTGCAATTTCACGCTTTTTGGAACCAAATTCATTGTATATTTAACATATGATAGCTTTAATTTAATGTTTAGGACTCATTTTTAGAATTTTTAAAAAATTTTCATTCCAGGTAAGCTCGAGATGACAGTCACTATACTGAACTGTGTTTAATTACACTAAGCTAGCTTAGATTCAGCTTAATCGCATAATGTCATCTTTGTGCATTCTATGAATTGGGCAATTATACTATATTGGCATTATCAATTACGGTCTAATGGACTTTCTTTTTATTTTTAATGATTGGTTATGGGGCTAGGTGCCATCAAATTAGAATAAGATTGGCCATATAGGATCATAAGTCAAAGTATGACTAGATTTCACTTTCTAAGCTAGGTTTCACAATTTTGGTCTACACTTAAGTGTATAGGATTGACTAGCAACGTGTTTAGTATGCTAAGGATATTTTAGAGCTTGACATGGAAGGAAAAGGTGTAAAATTCCCAAAATACCCCTTAGAACTTAAGTTATGCCATTTCTTAGTCATTAAGTATCACTTTTGGTCCAAATCTGGTCATTTTCTTCTCCTTTCTCTCCAGCCACGACCAGAAACTCTCCCACTCATTTTCAGACTACTCTCAGCTCCCTTAACCACTTCCAAGAGTTTCCAAGTGGTAGAACTCAATTTGGAGCTCAAGAAAGCAAGATAGTTCTAAACTAGTCAAGGTAATTCTACTAGTTCTTCTTCCTAGGTTTTGTGTGGTTATTTCAATTCTCCACTTGATACTACCTAAGTAATGTTTCCTCTAGGTCCTCTTGAGTCCTAAGATCAATTTCAAAGCTTAGAAATCAGTTTTGTGGAAGTAGAAGGCAAGAGCTTCAACAAAAGTTCAAACTAGTCAAGGTGAGTTTCTTTGTGGAATTTAGAATTGGTAATTTATTTCCATGGCTTTAGCTCTTTAATTAAAGCTTTTATTTGATAAATTAAGGTCTAAGAAAACCTTATATATGGCTGGAAAAACAGAATTTAAGTGGAAGATTAAAGTTAGTCTTAAAGCCCCAAAGTTTGCTACTTGTGGATTCAAGTGTTTTCAAGTGTTCCATTGTTAGAATAAGCTCCCCATACTTGTAATCTGATTTTATAAAATTGAAATGTATATTTTGTTGATCCCATGATGTAAATATATTTGTTTCATTGCTGTTTGTGACAATAGAAAAGTGTAAAAGTGGTTTTAAACTTTGTTTAAAATGAAAGGAATTCAAGTATACCTAGGTTGCTTTAAATGAGCCTCTTTGAGTTATATATGTGGGAATTGGCTTGTTGATTGTTATTACAGGTCTTAAACCATGATTTTAATCATGTGGGGATGTCATGAAAAGAGGGAAGGTGCTGTCCAAATATTTCTAGAACCAAATGGTACCATTTAGAAGCTAATGGACTAGTTTTTATGAAAGTAGATAACATTTTCGTTCGTTTTGTGATTAGTGTTCCTTCTTTTGTAAAAGCTGTGATTCGGTCTTCTACTTGTTTTCTTTAAGCATTTTACATTGCAGTAATAATGTTAGTAATGAAATTGACATCAGGTCTTCCACACACCTTGCCATAGAGGATACTGACCCTTTCCACTATCTTTTCTACCGGACACAAGGTAAGTGAAGATTTATTTTAACTGCGTCACAAGAACAATAGTAGATACAAGAAGTTTTCTTACATGCTTTTGTGTATTATTTATATTGTTGTTGCAAAGCTTATGGAAGCATAAGCATGACATGATCATTAAGCATGATTTTCAAAGAAGTGAAGTTTTCCACACATTGGATTTAAAGTAGTACCATTGTACTAATTTTACGAGATATGTTTTAAGTACCATGTTTAGTCTGTCTGCGTTGGGTAAGTATGGTTTGCACAGGCATCCTTCCCACATAGGTGGGCACGGCTTACCGACTACCGGGACCGAGCATTGTACTATGAGATTTATCAGGTGCATTACTTAGTCGGTCTGCGTTGGGTAGGTATGGTTCACATTGGCCATTCGTTTCCTTCCCACACAGGTGGGCATGGCCTACCGACTGCCGCGACTTTGTAATGTACTCGAGGGCCCTACAAAGAAATGTTTTCTAAGAAAAATGAATCAAAATGAAAAGTTATAAAAGAAAGAGTACAATGGGAATTTCAATAAAGTTTATGCATGAAACATGTTCACAAGCATGCATGATCTTTACTTACTGAGCATTAGCTCATTTAGTTCCTGTGATGTAGATGAGGACATTTTTGATATATAGAGTTGCTAGTTGGCTAGCACGCTTTCTTGTCGCCATGATCATACCGATGTAGACGAGCTTGACTTGTGGGTGGTGTTTTATTTGTATTTTGTTATTCTAGTGTGTTGTAAATATTACTACTGATGGCAAGATAAACAGATATGCAGTTTTTAGTTGTATATTTTGTAAAGACACTTTCAAAAAGTAATGCCACGTAGTTTCTTTTGTTTTAGAGCTCGAAAAGTTTAAATTTGGCCCACCTTTTTGCAAAAATTAAAAATATGGGTTATAAAAGAGTAATGCTTCCTAGTTTGACCTACATAGTCATATAGTTAAGCCTAGGGGGCGTAACAGTTTATGTTTCTCTTTTTAAATGAGTAAGTTAAGAATATAAGTAGTTAACGGTCTGAAAAGTCAGATTGTTACACTTAGTATCAAAGCAGGTATATTGTCATCTTACCTTGCATCCCTCTATAATGTTTCAAAAAACTCATGTAAGTACAAATTATTTCTTATTATGTTATTTAATCTTAAATATGTATTATGTAGTAGTAATGGACTCCCAAATATTCAGCATCCCAAGCTGAACTTTTTGGAACTGTAGTAATGGCTGCTTTTAAAGCAAGAAGACCATCATACTATCTTAGAGAATTTATAAACGGAACATTAGGGAATTAGCTCATGAAATGGAACAACTATTATGAGCATGTTGTATCTAAGAGTATGACTGGACCATTCTTGCAGTTATGCAATTATAAAATAATGCTTGAGTATAGTGGCGAGCATCAGGATACACCAGGATTAATAAGAGTTGAGAAATATTCTGTAGATTAATCACAACACGTTTTTTAGAAATAGAATGTCACAACAATCCAATAGAGATCTCGACAACAGATACTTAATTACAAGAACAAGCTTTTATCTTTATGAGAGACAGATAGGAATCTCGGCCAGACGAATTTATAGAAGAATATAACATCTATTTTACTGAGGAAGTAGTTATCCTATTCCTCTAAGATAGCCTAATAGTATCCCACTTATGACCTAATATAACAGAATTCCAAGTCATTTTCAAAGATGCATGCAAGATCCCCTTGTTGATATGAATCTTGAGCATATTAGTTCATACAAAATTCATGCGGAAGAGGAAGAGAGATAGAATAGAGTATGGTTGAAATATCATAGAACATCTTTTCAACAAGGAGACCTAGAGGAAGAACAAAGAAAGGTACAACTACAAATAGATGCATAGAGAATCATGACCAATGGGTAAGGACATGCCGATAATGATGAGAAAGACTCTAAGGAAGATCTAGAGGAAAACCCTAGCGAACCCTCGAATAATAATATGAAAGATTAAGCATATAGTAGACTAGAAAATATTTGTATAATCTTACCTTATAATTTAGTTAATGAAATAAGACAATTATAAAACAACGTATGTGTTATTACTTAATTTATCTCTTTTTGCATAACTAAAGTTAAGATAACCAATAATAAATTATACCCTGAATTAGTAGTAATCAACTAAAAACAAAAATGGTAAGAGGGAAGGGAAGACCATGAGTCAACCTAGTAAATGCACCTGAAGCACCTGACCTAAGTAATCTCATAGATAACTTGCAATAATGACTCCAAGCTTAAGAAGAGGAGATGAGAAAACTTTGTAAGCAACTAAGGCAACAACACAAAAAGAATTTCGAACCTTAAGCAGATATTGAAAAACCACTGCTTCTAGAGGATGATCTAGTACTACATTCAGAACCTGTTATACCCGATCGAAGTGTAGAATGCTAAGAACCACTTTATGAATGCTTCAGAAAGAAGCGTCCTGCTGAGTTTGAAAGGTCGACAAATCCTTTAGTGACCAAAGAATGGTTATCATCGATCCAAATTATCATAGACTTTGTGAACCTTAAATATTAGAAAAAGATATCATGTGTGTCCTATGTTCTGTAGAAGGATGCATGATACTGGTGGGAGACAGTCAAAATGAGAAGAAATGTCAGATAAATATTGTGGAATGATTTCGTCTATGAATTCAATTAGAAATACTATAATGGTATCGCGATGCAGGCTGAGTAAAATAAATTCATTACTATCAAGCAAAGGGATATGACAATCACGGAGATTGTAAGGACGACACTAGAAATGTTTCACCTTGAATTAGCAGTTGTCATCAACAATGGCAACAACCTACCAACTACAATTACAGAATATGTAGGAAAGGCACTTAGAGTAGAATTTCATCTCGCCCAAGCCAAGGAAGAATGAAAAATATATTTTAAATCAAAGAATAACCGATGTAGATAAGCTAAATCGAATAGGGCAATATGGACCCAATCTAGCCAAAATATGAACCAGAATAACAACCTCAATAACAACAACAATAACAACAATAATAACTGTAGCAGAAAAAAGAGAAAGAATAACTGTAATGGTCAAAGAAACTAAAAAGGAGAGCCTCAATACCAAAAGAAGACTAAGGTAGATTTTCCACCGTGTCCTAAGTATGGAAAGAAACACCTTGAAAAATGTTGCTTTGGCTCGAACACCTATTACCTCTGTGGCCAGAAAGGTCATTATGCTAAGAACTACTATAGTAAATAGATTAGACTAATCTACCTTCCATGTTCAAGCTACAAGGACATCAAATTCATAATATATAGATCAAACTTGAAAGACTCCAAATCAGTCAACGAAGATTGGAAGCACCTCCATAAACCACTACCTAAGTTTACGCCTTTACTAAGGATGATGCAAATATAGGAACCTCTAATGTGGTCACAAGTCAGCTTTTTATTGCCACTCACATATGTCTTGTTTGATTCTGGTACCTCTCATTACTTTGTGTCACATGTGTTTGTCAAAAAAATAGCTCAAAATAGTAATAGAATTACTAGAACTCTAAATGTAGCTCTACCCTCAAAAGAAACTTTGACAACGAATTAAATCATGTTCCAATAATTTGTCGGTAAATTGACCTAATACTTAGGAAAATCATGCATACATGCAGATATAGAAAATACATGATCATATCATGAACGTAGAGGAAAAATTAGCGGATTTAGGTTTTAAAATTTTACATGAAAACAGTTTTCATAACCATATAACACGCATGCATCATATACAGGATCATATAAAATATAAATCAAATCTAGATACAAAACCCTAGAGATAAGATTAGCGTTTACCTCTTGTAGCATGTTCCTCCTTGATCTCTTTATTGATGGTGATCAAACCTTCAACCCTAGATTTTCTTGTCTATGCACTTGCTCTCGGTTGATGAGGCGAGTGGGCACCTAGTCGAAACCTTCGTTGGAGAATGATCAAGAACGCCTTCTTGATCCTATGGAACACCGGGACGTGAGATGGGACTGTGAGATAGTATGAAACTTTTTCTCTTCTCTCTTTCTTAGCCTTGGCTGATTTTTCTCCCTCTCTCCCTGTGTCTATGTGTGTGACTCTGCATGAGTTACTGTGTAGTTTTTTCTCTTATATATCTTATATATATAGGACCCAAAACTGCTAACCCTAGTCTAAATAGGATTGGGCTTGTTCTCCAATTTGGGCTTTGGGTGGTATTTTTATAAATATGTCTAACTCATGAAACTTATTTATAAAAATACCAACTTCTGTGTAGAATCATTATTTTACACAGTTTCATGAAACTAATTTCACAAATACCACCAACCAATTAATGAGCTTAATTGAGCTAGACAAGGGACCTATTGGATCCAAATAATCTAAGCTCTAATAATATAATAAGTACATAATAACTCTTATTATGGTATTTATATAAATATTATTAGTAAATGGGACATTCCACTAAAGGCTCAATATTGCACTTTCAGATTAAATATCATGCTTTTTATAGAGATTTAATCAACTAACCTTGATTAACCGATCCACCTAGTATATTCTATACCACATATATGATCCCTATACATTGTCATAGTTGGATAGGTGAAATTACCGTAATACCCCTCCAACACCTATTTATCTTTAAGTTACCATATTTCTATCAAGGAATAATGCTGTCGATAATTTTGTTCTCAATGGCCATTTAGACAAAATTATCAACCAATTCACAAAGTGAATACTAAGATCTTAGATTTAATTATTCTGTGAATCTTGAAAGAACCTAAAGTGGCATTAATGTATAGTGTCCTTAACTATTTGGTGTTCCCATCAATTCATAAGCCATAACCTCCAACATGCTAGAGTTCACCTCTAAGTTCATAGAGGTTAATCTTTTAACAAATCAAAAGGCTATAACCCATGAAAGCAAATCTTGTCAAATATCAAGGATTAAGATCTATATGGTGAGAGCTAGTTTGTGATAATATAAGAATTGAGTTATGATACTCCAATTCTTTATATTACCTGGTCCAGTTTAATACACATAACTTGTTTATGTTGTATTAGTGTTTCTATCAGAAGTCAGATACTTCAATGATTTGAGACACATCATTTCCATTGAGATAGAAAAACACTACAACCTATAGTAAATAAAGTATTCCATCTTTATTTATAGATTATGAACTATTTCATTTAGACTTAAATAAAGAAATAAGTCTCCCTATAATTAACACTTAATCATGTTTGTTTCTTTATACGCATATAAAGTTATGGAATCTTTTTTAGAAGAATAAACTATTCAACTAAGATACTTTAATCTAGCAAATATCACAATTTCATATAAGAGAAAATTGTTTATACTCAAAACGGTAAAATTAGAAATCTACTTTTTAGGGCAAAAATCCCAATAATCTCCCACTTGTCCAAAAAGTAGTTACTAAAAATAACATACTAAAAATTCCAAAATATTCCAAATGACCATTAATTAATAAAAGCAAAAACTAAGTGTTCGACTATCAACTTAATGACTAAGAAAAGCAATGAAGATCAAAAGCTCTCTCTTCATCATTTTCTTGACGGAAGAAAAGCAATGAAGATCAAAAGCTCTCTCTTCATCATTTTCTTGATGGAAGAAAAGCAATGAAGATCAAAAGCTCTCTCTTCATCATTTTCTTGACGGACTTCTCTCTCATCCTCCAGAAAGTCTCCACTTCTGCTGATGAAGGTAGTATTTGTAGATTGTCTGTAAAGAATGTAGCCCTTCTCTTCCTTTGGATAGCCAAGCAGAAAACATTTTTCTGAATTCTTGTCAACTTCGTCTCTCACTTTCTTGCACGAGTATACTTCGCAACCCCATACCTTTAGATGCTCTAAGCTCTCTACATAGCCCATCCATATCTGAAAAAGTGTTGAAGCAACTCTATCTATTGGAATGAAGTTGAGGATGTACGAAGCTGTCCGTAAAATATAATTCCAATATCTATAAGATAGCAGCGACTCCTTGTACATCACCTCTATGGTTTGCTTGAGTCTGATGTTGTACCTCTCAGCAACTCCTATACGACTATGCTCATAGATAGTCATATATTCATAAGGAATAGCAAGATTGGCTAGTGTTGGCCTCAGTAAGTCTCGAAGAGAATCCATATCTTCATGTTTGACTTCAATCTTGAACTTCTTGACCTTGGTGTCATGTTGTATTCACACCTTTCTATCGAACTCATGGAAAGCATCTAGGACTTCATCGTCTCTCTTGAGAAAATAGACTTGACCGAAGTCCGAATATTCATCAACAAAGGTGATAAACAATGTATGCTTGTTGTAGGAAACTACCTCCATAGGTTCACAGATATGCACATGTACATACTCTAAACATGCCTCAGCTTTCTCATAATGAATGGCAAGACGACGCTTATACTTTAGAAGCTTCTTGCAATCCTCATAGTTTATGTCGTTGCTGATTTCTACTTTAGGCAAATAACCCAGCTCCATAAGTCTGCGAATTTTTGAGCATGGCATATGTCCTAGTCACTTGTGCCAATCGATGGTGTTGTACTCTTTCCTGATGTCATTCACCATCTCTTGGAGTATAGTAATGCTCATGATTGAAGATGATGTACTTTGTGGCTTTGGGGTTAGGATATAAAGTCCATTATGCATTTCTCCAACATAGTATAATAGATTATTATAGAAGACTTTCACCTTCTTGTCAAAATCGAAGCGATAGCCTTTTTTGAACATCTTCGATACCGAAAGAGCTTTTAAACTAAATTCCAGTGAGTAATAGCAATCTTTCAAGATCATGGAGCTATCATTGATCTTGAGATAGGCATCGCCTATGCCCTTTATTCAAACTCTTCAATTGTCTATCACTTCCAATTCACGACCAACATCATTTAATTGATTTGGTTCAATGAACCATTTTTTGTCATTGCAGATATTGACACTAGATCCTAAGTCCAGTAGCCAGAGATCTCGTCTATCCTCAATAGATAGTGATTTTCTTGGCCTCTCAAACAACCTAACTACCGAAGAAGCTCCTGACCTCTTTTTAGTAGAGGTATCCTCATGTTGATTATCGTTCAAACTCTTTGAACGCTGAGATGTCTCCATAAATATCCTCGTTTTACTCCTTATACTGTATTCCTTTCTCTCTTTCCTCTTTCTGGAAACCTTGTCTATCCTATGAAATAATATTTCCTTAAACTGCAAAATAATAAAATTCCCAATTAGACAAAAGTCATAAAATAAATCCAATTCATAATCGAATTTAATGAATTCAATTCACAATTAAATTCTGTAGGTTTATTCTCAATTAAACACATAAGGAAAAATAATCGAATACAAACATCATTGTTTCGATTTAATTTTGCAGTAAGATAATAAATGCCTTAATAAGGGTGTTCATTATCTTAAGTAAGATAATAAATATCTCAACAAGGGTATTAATTATCAAGAATGAATTTTGACAAAATCACCAATTCTTGTGATTTATCAATTAAAGTAACTGATTTGAAATCAGTAGACAATTCGTGCAAAATATTGGAGTACATTTAGAGTAAAATAAGAGAACATTAATGTTATGACATATAATCAAACAAGAAGATTATGTATTATGCTCCTATTGGTCATTTGGAAATTAAACTATGGACAAGTATGCAAATTATGATCCTCTTAGTACTCGACTAAGTTTGCTAGTTTATCTGAATATAAAAGAATTTAGAATACTTAACATTAAATCTATCAAGATAAAATACTTGTGTAAAAATCCCTAATACAGTTACAAATATTCAAGGTATTTTAACCTACCATAGATCACAAGTTATCTACGGGTAATCATGT
Organism: Parasponia andersonii; assembly: GCA_002914805.1. Lineage (NCBI taxonomy): Eukaryota > Viridiplantae > Streptophyta > Magnoliopsida > Rosales > Cannabaceae > Trema > Trema andersonii. The sequence goes on from JXTB01000123.1 coordinate 226,011, forward strand.
GAATCTACAAGTTAAATGTGAACAATTCACTTTAGACAACAAGACAAATATCTCATATTCCAGTTTGCTAATTACCCTATTTATCGGTCCATAGAATTACTAACATATCTCCTACGGGAGGTTAATAGCATCCTATGTTGAGTGTGTAACCATCATTTCAATGTACAAGCTTTCTTAAACAATACAGTCTCCTATGGGAGATCAGTACGTAAAGTCCACTCGCAAATTTATCCTAAGAGACTAAATACTAGTAATACCCAGATGAAAACCTTCCTGCGGGAGCTCAACAAGATTCTGAGGCGAAGCACATCTTTAGAACCATTGAACTAATGATGGAGATTATGGATATCTCATACCCACTTCTACTTAATGTTTTAAAAATTAGGGATCCTAATTTTTCCCAATTATCTAACTTATTTAGTAATTATAAAATCAATTATGTATATCCAATTATGCGACTTAAAGAGAATGAGCTAATTTAAGACATTACGATATACTATAATAAACATGGTACTATGATCAAAAGAATTATTGTCTAAAGTCAAAGTGCTAATACTATAATATTATACATCTCATGTATATAAAATTAGACAATAAAAACATACAAGACATAATAATCAAGTAAGAAAGTCTGTAGATTGTAAATCATTCAAGCAAAACTTTTCCAGAAGAAAATTCAATTATTTAGTCAACAATCTTTCAACCAAAGATAAATAATTGAAATACTATATTTAAACCAAGTCCTGTATTAAAACATTAGTTTTGAAAAATGGACTAAGAAACTTTAATGGCTAAATTATTCAACCAATAATTTTAAAGATTCTTAGTAATAGAATTTAATCAAATTAAATTCCTAGTGCATTTATAAAAAAAAAGTAAAAAGTTATAAAAAAATATTTTTATATAAAAGTTTTACAAATAATTATAAATTCAAATAATGAATATAAATAACTTTATAAACATTCATTAATTTTCTCAAAATTAATCCTTTCAAAACTAAAGAATGGTTTAAATAATTTTAGATTAAAATCTCAAAATTAAAAATCCTTCCACTCAATATAACAATCATATCAAATGTATTTTATAAAAACATAATTATCTCATAATTATCAAAAGACTTTTTATCATATAAAATAATACCATAATTATCTCATAATTAAAAATATTTTATGTCAAATATCACCGAAAAAAATATTACCATAATTATCACATAATTATAATATTTTATTAAACAAAATTTTAATTTCATTAAAATCAAGCTCCAATTTCTTTATAAATCATGAAAATAAATAATTATCCTTGTACTAATATTATCCTTTTAATTAATATAATTAATCTCATTAATTATTAATCATATTAATAATTGTTAAATAATAAAAATTAATTAAATTCAATAATTAATGTTTTCTAGTAAGACATATTATCCTAAATATAAGAATTAAGTTCATAACTAATTCTTGTTTAAATTTAAAAATATCAAATATTTTTAAATTATTGACTTATTAGGATAATTTAAATAATTAGAAAATAAATCACATTTATTATCTAATCATTAATTAATTAAAGAATTAATTTATTTATTTAATCCTACCTTAATCTCATTAAGATACTATTTTAAACTCATTAAGATCTAAAATGGATAATAAAAGATAATTACTTTTAATTATAGAAATCTTATTTCTATATCTATATTTAGAAAAGATTAATTGCAATATTCTAAATTAGGAAATAATTAAAAATCTTTTTAATTAATCCTAATTAATTAAAAACTTATAACTCATATAATGTTTCTATATTTATCTAATATTTATATCTAATTACAATCAAATAATTCTAATAATTAAATAAAGATCATATCTAAATTTATTTATAATAGAAATATAATCATTATTAAATTCTATTATTAATTAAAATTATTTTAATTATAAAAGGAAATAACTTTTCTAATTAAATAATCATATTAATTAATTACCTAATTAATCTCATTAATTAGTTGTCTAATTAATCTCATTAATCAGTAGAGTTACTAATCTAATTAGTTTTCTTTAACTATATTCCAATTACTATAATTAGAATAGTTACTAAATAAATAGTTATTATAATTAACTATTGAATATTAATCTAATTAAATTCAAATAATTTCTATCCTAATTAATCTCATTAATTACGAATTTAAATAATCTATGGATAGTAATTATTTAAATATAATCTGATTAGATTTAGTTTCGAATAAAATTCAAAAATTATATCTTAATTTAAATCAAATTTAAATTAAAGATAATTACTAATATTAAATTATTCAAATTTAAACTATCATGATTTATGGATAATAATCTAATCATATTTAATCTCATTAAATATCAAATTAATTTGAATAGTTGTTATTTATTTAAATTAAATATTTAAATAAAACTAATAGGATATCTTATCTGATTTCAAAAATTAGTAGATATCATATTCAAATTCAAATTAACTATTAGATTTATCAGGATAATTATCTAATAATATCTAATTAATTTGAATAATCATTATCAATTTAAATTCAAAATTCAAATAATAAAGATAATATAAGAAATCATATCCAATTTCAAAATTAACTATTAGATAATATCCTATTTATTTAATTAATTCAAATTTAACATTATTCTAATATAAATAAAAAATAGATAACTATCCTAATCTAATTTGAATAGTTTTCTATTTTAAAACTTGAATTCAAATTAAATAATTATCTAATTAATTAACTAATTAATTAATTTAGAAAAAATTGGTATTGGCAGAAACACCACCACCGTCAGCCTACGGGCCGTCATTGCCCAAAGAGGCGGCAAAAAACGGAGCAACGGGTGGTATCAGGGTGGGCCACCCGGCTACAGCGCACGGCAGAGCCGTGCGCGCCAGGCGAGCTAGCCGCAGCAGCCCCATGCCCAGGCGCTGTACGGGCTGTGCGCTAGCTACATGCATGGGCTGCTAGCCACGCATGGGTTGCACCCATGCCCTGCTGGCCCTGGCGACCGATGTGCGAGCATAGTGCGAGCTATGCACGGGACACGCACAGGCCGCGCACAGGTGGTGCGCAGGCGTGCTGCACGCTGGTGGGCATGGTGCACGGGCCATGCGCGATCGTCACACGAGCAGTGCACTGGCATGCCGCGCATGCAAGCCATGCACGCAGGCCGTGCGAGGCAGGCCACGCCAGTGCCCAGCACTCGCACATAAGCTGACTGCGCAAGTGAGCCGTGCGTGCGGGGCTAGGGCTAGTCGAAGAATTTTTTTTGTTAAATGCTGAAAAAATTTAAAGCAACATCAAAAAATTCTAGAAAAAATTCAAATTTTCAAACTCTTTGAAAAATGTTCATGAATCTATCAACCATAAAATTGAAGAACACCCAAACCTAATTTTTCTAAAATCACAATCTACAATTTTTCTCACCATGTAAAAATCAATAGTATACGTAATTAAATATCATTCGTCACCATGAATCATTTAACTATCATAAAAAAAAATTACTCAAACTCAATCACATAACCTAGATATTCAATTCTAGATCAATATTATGCTGTAAATATGAACCAAAGCTCTTGATACCAGTTGTTGGTAAATTGACCTAACACTTAGGAAAATCATGCATGCATGCAAATATGGAAAATACATGATCATATCATGAACGCAGCGGAAAAATTAGCGGATTTAAGTTTTAAAATTTTATATGAAAACAGTTTTCATAACCATATAATACACATGCATCATATACAGGATCATGTACAACATAAATCAAATCTAGATACAAAACCCTAGAGATGAGATTAGGGTTTAACTCTTATAGCGTGTTCCTCCTTGATCTCCTTATTGATGGTGATCAAACCTAAATCTTCTTGTCTATGCTCTTGCTCTCAGTTGATGAGGCGAGTGGGCATTAAGTCAAAAAATTCGTTGGAGAACAATCAAAAATGCCTTCTTGATCTTATGGAACACTGGGATGTGAGATGAGATTGTGAGTAGTAGGAAACTTTTTCTCTTCTTTCTTTCTCAGCTTTGGCCAATTTTTCTCCCTCTCTCCCTTTGTCTATACGTATGACTTTGTATGAGTTACTGTGTAGTATTTTCTCTCATATATCTTACATATATGGGACCCAAAATTGCTAACCCTAGTCTAATTAGGATTGAGGTTTTTCTCCAATTCGGGTTTTGAGTGTATTTTTATAAATATGTACAACTCATGAAACTTATTTATTACCAACTTCTGTGTAAAATCATTATTTTACACAGTTTCATGAAACTAATTTCACAAATACCACCAACTAACTAATGAGCTTAATTGAGCTAGATAAGGGACCTATTGGATCCAAATATTCTAAGTTCCAATAATATGATAAATACATAATAACTCTTATTATGATATTTATATAAATATTATAGGTAAAGGGGAACACTCCACTAAAGGCCCAAGACTACACTCTTAGATTATATGTCATAATTTTTATAGAGATTTAATCAACTAATTGTGATTAACCAATCCATCTAGCATATTTTATACCACATATATAATCCCTATACAATGCTGTAGTTGGATAGGTGAAATTACCGTAACACCCCTCTAACACCTATTTACCTTTAAGTTACCATATTTCTATCAAGGAATAATGTTGTCGATAATTTTGTTCTCAATGGCCATTTAGACAAAATTATCAACCAATTCACAAAGTGAATACTAAGATCTTAGATTTAATTATTCCGTGAATCTTGAAAGAACCTAAAGTGGTATTAATGTATAGTGTCCTTATTTATTTGGTGTTCCCATCAATTCATAAGCCATAACCTCCAATATGCTAGAGTTCACCTCTAATTTCATAGAGTTTAGTCTTTTAACAAATCAAACGGCTATAACCCATGAAAGCAAGTCCAGTCAAATATCAAGGATTAAGATCTATATACTAAGAACTAGTTTGTGATAATATAAGAATTGAGTTACGGCACTCTAATTCTTTATATTATCTAGTTCAATTTAATACACATAACTTGTTTATGTTGTATTAGTGTTTCTATCAGAAGTTAGATACTTTAATAATTTGAGACATATCATTCCTGTTGAGATAGACAAACACTACAACCTATACTAAATAAAGTATTCCATCTTTATTTACAGATTATAAACTACTTCATTTAGACTTAGATAAAGAAACAAGTCTCCCTATAATTAACACTTAATCATTTTTGTTTTTTATACACATATAAAGTCATGGAATATTTTTTAGATGAATAAACTATTCAACTAAGATAGTTTATTCTAGCAAATATCACAATTTCATATTAGAGAAAGTTGTTTATACTCAAAAGGGTAAAATTTGAAATATACTTTTTAGGGCAAAATTCCCAGCATAATTATAGTTGCTCGAGAACTTTATACTGACCTAGTCATCCTAGGAATGATTGATTATGATATTATTCTAGAAATTGACTTTTTGGGAAGGTATAATGCTAACATTAAATATCAAAGTCGAAAGATCACGTTCAAACCTGTAGAGGACGAAAAGTTCACTTAAAATAGAGATTCAAAGAAGCAACATCGGGTGATGATCTCAGCTGTATAAGCAAAAAGAATGTTAAGTAACGGGTATCTGAGATATCTAGCTAATTTTCTAGACAAGAGTAAAGAAGAAAAGAGGAGTCCAGAGGATATAATCATCATCAAGGAATATATTGACGTAATTCCCGACGATCTGTTAGGACTACTGTCAGAGCGAGAAATTTCCTTCGAGGTCGAATTAGTATCCACATTGCCCCTATTTTCAAAGCACCCTATAAGATGGTACCTACTGATCTTAAGAAGCTACAAACCCAACTACAAGAGTTATTAGACAAGGGTTTCATCTGTAACACTCCCTAGCATATCTATAAGACTATATATGTCAAACTAGGAAGTATTATTCTTTTATAAGCCATAAATTTAGTTTTGTTAAAAAAATGGGCCGATTTAAACTTTTCAAACTTTAAAAGTAAAGAAGCTAAGTGACGTTACTTTCTGAAAGTGTCTTTACAAAATATACAACCAAGCGATCTTTATTAGTTTATCTTGCCATCAGCAGTGATATTTACAACACATCAAGATATTAAAATAAAAAGAAAACATTGCCCTATAGTTCAAGCTCGTCTATATTTGTATGATCATGGTGACAAGAAAGCGTGCTAGTCAATCAGTAACTCTATATATCATAGATCTCCTTACCTGTATCACAGGAACTAAATGTGCTAATACTTAGTAAGTAAAGATCATGCATGCTCATGAATGTATTTCATGCATAACTTTATTGAAATTCCCATTTTACTCTTTTTTTTCATAACTTTTCATTTTGATGCACTTTTCTTAGAAAATATTTCTTTATAGGGTCTTTGAGTACACTACAAAGCTATGACAGTCGGTAAGCCATGCCCACCTATGTGGAAAAGAAACACATGGCTAGTGCAAATTATCCCTATCTAATGCAGACCGATAAGGTAATGCATCTCATGTAACTTATAGTACAATATTCAGTCCCAACAGTCGGTAAGTTATGCCCATCTAATGCAGATAGACTAAACAATATACTTAAAACATATCTTGTAAAATCACTATAATGGTATTACTTTAAATCTATTGTATGGAAAACTTCACTTCTTGAAAATCATGCTTAAATGATCATGTCATGCATATGTCTTTCATGAATGCTTATGTCTTTCATGAACAAACAACAACTATAGGAATAACATATAATTAATATAATACACACAATCATATAGGAAAATATTTGTATCTACTACTGTTCTTGTGATGCAATTAAATTAAATCTTTACTTACTTTGTGTCCTATGGAAAAGATAGTGAAAGGGGTTAGTATCCTCTGTGACAAGGTGTGTGGAAGACTTGATATCAATTTCATTACTAGAATGATCACTACGACATAAAATGCTTAAAGAAACAAGCACAAAACTAAAATCAAAACTTTCACAAAATTAGGAAATTTAATCACAAAATGAACTGAAAGTATACAAGTGATAAGAAGTACGCACTACCATAATATTGAAAACTAACTAAAATCATCAAAACATGAATGCTAGTTGTTTAGTACAGAAAAATAATCCAAAGTGGTACATACTTTCGTACAAACTAGCCCACATCCCTTATTTTTAGGATATTCCAACATCTCTTAAATCTTTTTTAGACTTATAATAAAAATTGACAAGCCAATTCCTATATATACACATCAAACAGGATCACTTAGAATGACATAAGCAAACTTGAACTCTTTTTTGGTTTAAATAAAGTTTAAAACCACTTTTACACTTATTTGTCATCACCAAAGCCACCAAATGAGTGTAATAAATAATAGGATCAATAAAAAATACACACTAAGTTTAAGAAATCAGATTATATATATATAGAAAACTTAATATGCTATTCATGATAACACTTAACTCCATAAATAGCAAACTATGAGGCTTTATGTCTAATTTTAATACTAAATTTTATGTTTATAATAATATATAAGAGTTCCTAGGACCATTTTTCATCAAATTATAGCTTTGGTTTAAGAGCTAAAACAAAATAAATTAACTAAAAATTCAAAGTCCTACATAGAGCTCACCTTGACTACTTTGAGCTTTCATTGAAGCTTTTACCTTGTACCTCTACTAAATTGATTCTCAAGGCTTTGAAACTAATTTTAGGACTTAAGAGAACCTAGAGGAGCCATTATTTAAGTGAGAGTAAGTGGTTAATTGAAATTAGAAAATAAAACTTAGGAAGGACTAGTAGAACTATCTTGACTAGTTTTGATCTGTCTTGATTTCTAGAGCTTCAACTGAGTTCTACCACATGAAAACTCTTGGATATGGCTAAGAGGAATTGACAGAAGTGTAGAAAGATGTTGAAGAGATTCAGGTCATGGTGTGAAATCCCATAAAAATTGTAAGCACAAATTGGTCTTTTGACCAAAAAAAAAGGATGAATTTGGACGGATTTGGGTCTAGGTTCATTTGGGTAAAAATGTAAGAAAAATTTAAAAATTGGGGTCAAAATGTAATTATTCAAGGGTATTTTTGAGAAGATTTTTAGAATACTGGGTCCAAGTGCAAATAAGCAAAACAGTGTCCAATTAACCAGAAGTTGACACATGACGTTACAGTTACGGAAATTGCCCATAAATCCCTGCATTTTCTCTTTCTTTTTCGATTTAGTCCCCGGAGCAAAACTCAAAACTCGAAATCCGGCGAAGCTCCATTGAGCTACCTTCAGCCGTCGTTGCCCGACGCCATCGACCGGCATTGACGTTCTGCTGCCTGACGAAACTTCCACTGCTAGAACTAGCCTCGTTGGAGCTGCCGATCGCCGGAAAGACGCAGAAAATGCTGCGGCTGGTTTTGCTCGTCGGAGCCGATTCCGGCCACCGTTCGCCCGAAACTGGTCGTCGTGGACTCGTCTCCTCATGGGCAATTTGGTGGTAGGTACCTTGTGTCTCAATTTTTCTCCGTTTGATTTTAATTTCGTTGGATAGTTTTGAATGTAATTGGTTTTGAAATTGACTTTTTGATCGGACTGTTAGATTTTAAAACTAATATCATTTTTGGAATCTACATTAAAAATAGTGAAAAATGAGATATATATTGACTATGTTCCGAAACGAGCCCGAAAAATAAAATCAGACAGTCAGATTTGCCTCGATTTGTGTGCCATGGGGACCCGCATCCAAATTTGACAAATTATATGTCTAACCTAGGTTTTTGGTTGCTCTGAATTCAGTGGTGAAGTTCATTTCATGATTTGAAGCTCCGTTTGAAAATCAAGTTTTCAAACCAATGAACCAAAGTTTCGAAAACGAAGTCTGCTTTTCCAAACGACACCCAAACGACGCCAAACTTTCTCCATAGCCTTATAACACTAGTTGGACACTCGATTGAGGTA
>JXTB01000123.1:235066-409650 GCA_002914805.1 Parasponia andersonii
ATATATATGTATAAGAACTTGTAATCGATTCTCTACTGGATATTTGCTTACCCCCCTTTCTTCCCCTCAGGTGGCACTTAGTGTAATTTGGATCAGAAGAGTTAGATCGAGGCATTTGCAGAACAACTAGTTTATTTATATTTTGGTAAATTCCTACGAGACTTGTGAAATTTTAAATGTGCGTAGGAATTTAGATTTCATTAAACTTTATAAATTAGAATATGAAATCTGGACATGGTTTGTATTACTTATGTCTGTATTTGAGTGTGAGATGATTTGTGATGTACGACTATTAAACAATTGTTTACTTACGGTCTATGTTCAATGAGTGACGTATAACTGTGGGATTTTATGTTCAATTAAACATTTTGTTGAGGCCAGTTTTGAAAGATTAGAGACCCCGGGGCAACACTTTGAATGAATTGAGTCTTTTTATTATTTTTTTTAGTATTTCTAATTTATGAAATATCCATTCTACCATTGACCCCGGTCTCGGGTCGTGACACATGGTAGGAGAGAAAAAGAAAGAAAATGATCAGATTTGGTCTAAAAGTGATACTTAATGACTAAGAAATGACATAACTTAAATTTTAAGGGGTATTTTGGATATTTTGCATAATACTTTCCATGTGTCTAGATTTAAAACTGTTGGGATTTTTGCCCTAAAAAACAAATTTCCAATTTTACCATTTTGAGTAGAAATAACTATCTCTTATATGAAATTATGATATTTACTAGATTAAACTATCTTAGTTGAATAGTTTATTCATCTAAAAAAGATTCCATGACTTTATATGTGTATAAAGAAACAAACATGATTAAGTGTTAATTATGAGGAGACTTGTTTCTTTACCTAAGTCTAAATGAAGTAGTTTACAATCTATAAATAAAGATAGAATACTTAATTTACTATAGGTTGCAGTGTTTGTCTATCTCAACGGGAATGATGTGTCTCAAATCATTGAAGTATCTGAATTCTGATAGAAACACTAATATAACATAAAAAAGTTATGTGTATTAAACTGGACCAGATAATATAAAGAATTAAAGTGCTGTAACTCAATTCTTATATTATCACAAACTGGCTCTTAGCATATAAATCTTAATCCTTAGTGTTTGACTGGAATTACTTTCATGGGTTATAGCCTTTTGATTTATTAAAAGACTAACCTCTATGAAGTTAGAGGTGAACTCTAGCATATTGGAGGTTATGACTTATGAATTGATGACAACACCAAATAGTTAAGGACACTATACATTAATGCCACTTTAGGATCTTTCAAGATTCATGGAATAATTAAATATAAGATCTTAGTATTCACTTTGTGAATTGGTTAATAATTTTGTCGAAATGGCCATTGAGAACAAAATTATCAATAACATTATTCCTTGATAGAAGGATGGTAACTTAAAGGTAAATAGGTATTGGAGGGGTATTACGATAATTTCACTTATCCAACTATGACATTGTATAGGGATTATATATGTGGTATAGAATATGCTAGATAGATCGGTTAATCAAAATTAGTTGATTAAATCTCTATAAAAGGCATGACATTTAATCTAAGAGTGCAATATTGGGCCTTTAGTTGAGTATCCCCTTTACTAATAATATTTATATAAATACCATAATAAGAGTTATTATGTATTTATTATATTATTGGAGCTTAGATTATTTGGATCCATTAGGTCCCTTGTCTAGCTCAATTAAGCTCAATAATTGGTTAGTGGGATTTGTGAAATAAGTTTCATGAAACTGTGTAAAATAATGATTCTACACAGAAGTTGATATTTTTATAAATAAGTTTCATGAGTTGGACATATTTATAAAAATACACTCAAAGCCAAATTGGAGAGGAAGCCCAATACTAATTGGACAAGGGTTAGCAGTTTTTGATCCTATATATATAAGATATATGAGAGAAAAAACTACACAGTAACTCATAAGGAGTAACACGCATAAGGCATAGGGAGAGAGAGAGATTTCGGCCAACCTAGGCTAAGGGAGAGAGAAAAAGGTTTTCCACAATTTCATAGTTTCATCTCACATTCCGATGTTCCATAGGATCAAGAACGCGTTCTTGATCGTTCTCCAACAAAGGTTTTAACTTGGTGCCCACTCGCTTCATCAACTAAGAGCAAGAGCATAGACAAGAAGATCTAGGGATGGAGGTTTGATCGCCATTAAGAAGGTGATCAAGGAGGAAGACGCTACAAGAGGTAAATCCTAATCTCATCTCTAGGGTTTTATATCTAGATTTGATTTATGTTGTACATGTTCCTATATATGATGCATGTATATTATATGGTTATGAATACTATTTTTATGTAAAAATTTTAAAACCTAAATCCGCTAATTTTCCACTGCGTTCATGATATGATCATGTATTTTTCCATATCTGCATGCATGTATGAGTTTCCTAAGTGTTAGGTCAATTAACTAACAAAAACATCCTTAGCGTGGTCACCATATTGTTGGTCACTCCCATACACCCAAGTGTAGACAAAGTAAGTGAGTCCTAGCTTAGAAAGTGAAAACTAGTCATACTCTAACCTATAATCCCATATGGCCAATCTTATTGTAATCTAGCAGAACCTAGCCCCATAACCAATCATTAAACATAAAAATAAGCCAATTAGATTCCAATTAATAATGCAAATATAGTATCAATACCTAATTATTAGAATGCATAAAAATAACATTACGCAATTAAGCTGAATCTAAGCTAGCTTAGTACAATTAAATACAATTCAATATAATGACTGCCACTTCATGCTTATCTAGGGCTGACAAGTAAAATGCTATAGTTGAGTCCTAAACATTGAATTAAAGTTATTTGACGTATTAAGTGCATAGTGAATTTAGCTCTAAAAAATGTGAAAAGTACATTTTACCAAAAAACTACCATTTGACTACGTTATCAACAAATATGATTTTAATGTATATGCAAATAGCATTTCTATTCATGAACATATTCTTTGTTTCTTTCGTACACCAAACTCTCTCTTTGAGGGTATTGAGTCTTTACATTGTATGAGATCACTTCAATAAACATTTGTATAATAATAAAAATTAAAAGCATTTAACAATAAAGAATGAGTAATTTACCATAAAATTGATACTAGTTATTTGATATATCTATTATGCAATATGAATATATTTATTATTGGCTCATTTTCCATGCAAGAATCTTGGGCATTACGGTCCTTCCCTCCTTATTAAATTTCGTCCTCAAAATTTGCTTATTCAAATAACTAAGGATACTTAGTTTTCATCTCTTATTCTTTTTCCCATAAGGCCTCTTCTACTTCATGGTTCCTCTATAGTACTTTGACTAAAGGGATCTTCTTGTTTCTAAGCTCCTTTTTCTTTCTAACTAAAATCCTCACTGGTTGTTTTTCATAGCTCACATCTTGGCTCAACTCTAATGACTCAAAACTCAAAACATGTGAAGGGTTTGAAATATATCTTCTTAACATAGAGATATGAAATCCATTGTGTATGTTTGACAGTGAGGGTGGCAAAGCAAGCCTATAGGCAATACCTCCAATTTTATCAAGTATCTCAAATGGGCCTATATATCTAGGATTAAGCTTCCCTTTCTTCCTAAACCTCATGATTCCTTTTATGGGAGCAACCTTCAAAAATATTTTGTCCCCAACATTAAATATGACCACTCTCTTTCTAGGATCAGTATAATGCTTTTGTCTACTCTGAACAGCTAATAACTTTTTACAAATCTTTTCTACTACTTCAGCAATTTCTCTTACCAATTTTGGATCAAGAAATTTTCTTTCTCCCATCTTATCCCAGTGAATTGGAGATCTATATTTTCTTCCATACAATGCTTCATATGGAGGCATTTCAATTAAAGCTTGATAACAATTGTTATAGGCAAATTCTATCAATGGTAAGTACTTGCTCCAAGACCCATGAAATTCTAATACACAAGCTCTAAGCATATCCACAAGAGTCTATATGGTTCTCTCTGATTATCCATCTGTTTGAGGATAAAAAGTTGTATTGAATGCCAGTTTTGTACCTATAGCCTCCTGAACCCTCTTCCAGAATTTTGAAGTGAATCTAGAATCTCGGTTAGAAATGATAACCTTTAGAACACCATGTATTTTAATGATTTCTTGAATATACATACGAGCCAACTGATCCAAGATATAAGTTACTTTAATCAGCAGGAAATGGGCTGACTTAGTATATCTATCCATAATCACCCAAATAATATCATGACCTTTATTTGTCTTAGGAAGTCCAACAACCAAATTCATTACAATCTCTTCGCATTTCTATTGTGGCATATGTATAGGCTTCAATGTACCAGCAGGTCTTTGATGCTCAGTTTTAACTTCTTGGCATGTGATGCATTGCCAAATTCTATCAGTGGTAAGTACTTGCTCCAAGACCTATCAAAATCTAACACATAAGCTTTAAGCATATCCTCAAGAGTCTGTATGATTCTCTCTAATTGTTCATCTGTTTGAGGATGAAAAGTTGTACAGTTTTGTAAACATAGCCTCGCAAACCCTCTTCTAGATCTATGAAGTGAATCTAAAATCTCAGTTAGAAATGATAAACTTTGGAACACCACATAGTCTAATGATTTCTTGAATATACAATCGAGCTAACTGATCCAAGCTATAAGTTACTTTTAATCGACAAGAAATGGGCTAACTTAGTATATCTATCCACAATCACCTAAATAGTATCATGGCCTTTATTTGTCTTAGGAAGTCCAATAATCAAATCTATAGTAATCTCTTCTCATTTCTATTGTGGCACATGTATAGGCTTCAATGTACCAGTAGGTCTTTGATTTTTAGCTTTAACTTGTTGGCATTGCTCTACAATCACAATCACATCCTTCTTCATGTCTGTCCACCAATAATGCATTTTCAAATATCTATACATCTTCGTAGTACCGTGATATACAGAATAGGGAGTTGTGTGAAATGGGCTTCCTTCATTTTAATTAATTTCATAATGGTCCTGATGCTCTTATTTGTGCTTTGATAGAGTTTCGATTCATTTAAATTGGGTTTTGTATACATGTGGTTGAATTACTTTTGGTGAGGTTGCTTGTTCAATCATTCTTTGATTTTAATTTCATCTAGGACTGGAAGATATTCAATTCCAGATGTTTTCTTCTGGTTTATCTTTTTGCTTTTGGTCGAAGCCAAAATTTGTTAGTCAATTACATTGTTTTGTCGTTTTGCTAGTCACTTGCAAAGTAAGAGACTCTAAAGCCAATTTGCCGTTTAAATGTCAATTTTCTTTTATAAGAAATTGATCTTGTGTTTATCAGTTTAACTATATTTATATTAGTTTTACTATATCTGATATCATGTATACCCAATACAAAAGCTTATATACATTATACATTAATATAAAACTGATAGATATATTAAATATAGAAACTTATATACATTAATATAAGGACAAATTGTGTGTTTTCCCTTGAATTATTAGCTATGTAAGTTTTGCACCCGAACTATTTTTTTTTGTTGCAAAAGTTGTCCTTGTATAATTCGTTTTTTGCAAAATTTGTCTTTTCATTCAAATCCGTCTTTAATTTAACGGAATTGCTGATGTGCCAAGTATTTTATAATTTTAATATATAAATTTTTTTAAAAAATGAATTAATCTAACAAAAAACTTAAATTGATTTTTTTTCCTCTCCCTATTCCCTCTCTTCTCCCTTTCACGCTCTCCTTCCTCCACAATATGGAGGGGAAGCCATGAGTATCCCCATTGTTTTGCCATGGTTCCGACGATCCGTCTCGGTGATTGAGTGTGGTTCAAAATGCTCGTCTCCTCCGACATCAATTTCTTTTGGATCGTTCTTAGTCGGAATGCCATTTTATGAATTGGATTTAATTTCTATATAAATAAATTTCTCACACTAACCCGGATCTAAAGAGAAAATGCTTTTCTTCAAATCTTCTCTTGTACACCAATAACTGAGTTGAGATCGTCAACTTTTTTTTACCTTTAGTATTATATTGTGTTGTAGCAGAATAAAAGAAAAAGTTGATTTAATCCTCTAAATGTGCACAAAATTGTAAGAAAGCAAAAATAATTTCAGATTTGTCTTCTTTGGGCATTGATGAAACTAGGAAGATGACGAGCAAGAGCAATGGTGAAACGTGAAGGGAGAATATGATGATAGGGAAGAAAGAATACTTTTATTTATTTATTTTTAAATTAAATTAACTTCTATCAATATCTCCTTTCTAATTGTTCTATAAGGCACACATAGTCTATTTCTGTATCTGATTATACTATCACCAGAAATCTAGAAGGCCACCTCCTTTCTAGACTGTCTTAGTCTTTAAACTTGCCAAATAGGGATCTGTATTCTGGCCTTGCTTGATTTTCTCTAAAATTGTAGATTCCAAGATAAGAGCTACTAGTTTATCTATTAAACCTGTATACATAATCTCTAATTCCAATCGATATAAATCTATGAAAAGATATTTCCTATCAACATATTTGAGTAACACAGTAGCTAATGACTTTCTACTTAGAGCATCACAGTCATATTCTTTCATCTGTTCAAGACATCTTCTCTATCTCATATTTAGTTCCTTTTGGATAAAGAAATACTTGAGGCTTTTATGGTCTGTGTAGATTTGACAAAGATAATATCTCCAAATCTTGAGTGTAAAAACTACTGCTGCTAGTTCCAAATCATGAGTAGGATATTTCTTTTCATATTCTTTCAGTCGCCTAGAAGCATAGGCGATATTTCTTTTCATATTACTTCAGTCACCTAGAAGCATAGGCGATAGCCTTACCATTTTGCATCAAAACACAACCTAGACCATTTTCTGAAGCATCATTGTAAATAACAAATCCTCTCGATCCAGTGGATATATAAAGTATAGGAACTATGACCAAATGATGATTTAACTCTTGAAAATTTAACTCTTGAAAACTCTTTTTACAATCATCATCTCAATGAAATTTCACATTCTTTCTAGTCAACTGAGTCAATGGAGAAACTAACTTAGAAAATCCTTCTATAAACCTTCTATAATAACTAGCCAGTCTGAAAAAACTACGAATCTCCGAAAAGTGTTGATCAATTACTTACAGCTTCAACCTTCACTGGGTCTACAGAAATACCATTTCCAAATACTGCATGACCAAAGGGATAACTTTCTCCAACTAGAACTCATATTTCTTAAACTTTGCATACAACTGCTTTTCTTTTAAGATCCTCAAAATTGTTCTCAAATACTCTATGTGCTCCTCTCTTGAGTGTGATTATATCAAAATATCATCAATAAATACTATAATAAAACTATCTAAGAATCCTTGAATACTCTATTCATCATGTCCATAAAAGCAGTTGAGCTATTAGTTAAACCAAAAGGCATTACTAAGAACCTATAGTGCATGTATCTCGTTCTAAAAACTGTCTTAGGAATATCTCATTCCTTAAACTTTAGTTAGTGGTATCCTAATCTTAAATCAATCTTGGAAAATACTGAAGCACCATGTAACTGATCAAACAAATCATCATTTCTAGAGAGAGGATATTTATTCTTGATTGTGACCTTATTTAACTCTCTATAATCAATACAAAGTCTCATAGTCTCATCTTTCTTCTTTACAAACAACACTGAAGTACCCCATAGTGAAAAGCTTGGGTGTACGAAATCATTGTCCAAAACTTCCTGTAATTGTACTCTTAATTCCTTCAGCTCTACTGGTGCCATTCTATATAGTGCTTTAGAAATAGGAGTTGTACCAGGTAGCAAGTCAATAACAAACTCTATCTCTCAATCAGGTGGTAATCCTGGTAGATCTTCTTGGTATACCTCTAGAAATTCATAAACCGCTGATACTTCCTCTGGCTTTATCTTAAGTTCCTCCCTAGTATCCATTACATTTGCTGAATAACTAGTATAGCCTTTCTTAAGTAACTTTCTTGTTTTATCATTGAAATAATTGGTGCTATTTTCTTCTTAGAAGACCCAAGGAAAGTAAACTTCTCTTCAACAGGTAGCTAAAATATTACTCTTTTACAATTATAATCAATGCTAGCATGATATTTAGATAGCCAATCCATACCCAAAATCACCTTAAAAGTCTGCCCATAACTCTCTACCATTTATCTGTATTAGACATGCTCTCAAAACTTGACCAGAATATAGTACTTCTCCAGAATGAATAGTTACACAGTATCTTAAATGCAAAGTTTCAGATGATCTGTCCAATTTTTTCATATATGCTGGTGATGCAAATAAATGTGTGGTACCTAATTCTATTAAGGTATTTGCAAGGATATCAAAGTTAGAGATCTCACCTACTATAACTAATCGATCAACCTTAGTATCTATTGTAGTATGGTAAATACAAGAGCTAGAACTTTCTTTTGTTCACTAAAGGTGGGGGGACAATCTCTAGAAAAATGTCCTGTCTTGCCAATGTATAACACGCTCTACTACCTAAAAGACATTCACCTTTGTGAGGCCTTTTACATTTATGACATCTAAATTTTTTATTTGGAGTATATTATATTTCTTGACCTGTTGCTGGGTACTTTGAGGGATCTTGTCTTTGTTCTTGACCCTGTGAAAATTTCTTTTTGCATCTATTAGACTCTAGCTGAGTACCTTTTCCTAAATTTGCATTTCTTCTTGCCATATTTATGTTCCTTCTAATTTCTAGTAACTTTACCACCTTCAGTTCAACTTCTTCACCTTCAAGGGCTTTCTCTACAACTTCTGTGTGAGGTAGAACAAATTCCATTAAAAAATAAGCATAATCTGGTGAGTGTTTGTCGAACATTTTTAGGTAATACGGACCTGATCGCTAAAGGTAGCAGATGTTGCATTATTGTATGACAATCATGAGATTTAAGTCCAACTGTTTCAAATTGTTCATATCCACTAATGTTCTAATATTAGAAGAATAGCCTTTAAGAACTTTCACATTAAATAAAGATTGACACAATTGATATTTTTCTTCCTTTTTCAATATGAAGCAAGCAGGGGGTAAATATGTTCGCTTCTCCCCCACTTTAGGAGCTAACTCTTTTCGAACACCCATGTCAACAAGATCTATGCGGGCACCAATACTATCCTTATTCTTTCCTGGAATATTTAATGAAGTTCTAATTATACTATCACATATGTTCTTCTCAATATGCATGACATCTAAGTTATGTCTCAGAAGTAAATTTTGTCAATACTCCAACTCAAAGAATATAGATTTCTTCTTCCAACAACTCTTTGGGGTTTTTACAACCTTCACATTACTACGTCTTTTTCTTTTCTTACTGATATCACTTATTTTAACCTTTCTAAGCCTAAATTCGAGCTTAGAGATTGTTTCTAGTATCTCTGTCCCAGTTAAAAGTTGTGGTGCCAATTCAAATTCTTGAGAACCATTAAATACTTTTTTCAAATTTTTATATACATGTTTGCGAGGTAAAAATCTTCTATGGCCCATATAACTCAATTTTCTAGCATATTTTAAGAACTGATAACTTGTTTTCTCATCACACATAGGACATGCTTTATATCCTTTAGTGGAAAACTCAAACAAACTCCCATATGCAAGGAAGTCATTGATTATCCATAGTAATACAGCCTTAAGATTAAAATCTTCATCCTTATATGCATCATAGGCTTTCACACCATCATTCCACAAACTGTTCAATTCATCAATCAACGGGACTAAATATACATCAATGTCATTACCAGGTTGTCTAGGTCCTGATATTAACATTGTAAGAAGTGTAAACTTTCTTTTCATACACAACCATGGAGGAAGATTATAGATTACAAGTATTACAGGCCAACAACTATATTTGCTACTTAGAGTTGTATGAGGATTAATACCATCCGCAGATAGACCAAGACGAAGATTCCTTGGATCACTTCCAAAAGAAGGCTATTTGTAATCTATTATTTTCCATGCTGGTGAATCGGCTGGATGTCTAAGTTTACCATCTTCTATCCTCTCATTCGCATGCCATATTAGATCTTTAGCATGCTCACGATTTCGGAATAGACGGGTAAAACGAGAAATTAGAGGAATATACTACAAAACCTTAGCAGGGGTTCCAACTTTTACCTCTTTAGAATTCTTATTCTATTGCCACCTAGGCTCACCACATATTGGACAACAAATTGTATATTTAAATTTCTTTCGATATAAAATACAATCATTTGGGCAAGCGTGAATTTTCTCATATTGCATACCCAATGAGCATAAAGCCTTTTTAGCCTCATAAAAGGAATGTGGTATCTCATTATTATTTGGCAATATCTCTCGTAGTAAAGCTAACAAATCTGACAAACTCTTATCATTCCATCCATGTCTTGCTTTCAAATTATACAATTTCAATAATGCAGACAACTTTGTAAATTTCGTACAACCCGGATAGATCGGTTTCTCAGCATCATTAAACAATGATTGAAACTTAATAAGATCTACATCTGTTTCATATTGTATATCATCAATCATTTCAAAAAGATCATCATTTAAATCTAACTCATAATCATCTCTTATACTCTTCTTTAACGAACATCTGGTAATTGGAACCTTTTCATTATGCCAAATCCATTGTTTATAACTTTGATCTATTCCATTGAAATATAAGTATATTTTTACCTTTTTAACACCTATCTTTTGCAAATTTCCACATTTAATACACGGACATGGAATTAAATTGGAATCTTTGACATTTTCAATAGCAAACTCCAAAAAGCTATCAACTCCCTTTCTATATTCAGTCGATAGTCTATCCGCCAATATCCATTCTAAGCACAATTGAAAAAAAAATAAAAAATAAACAACTGATATAAAAAAAAATATAAAAAACTAACTAATTCAATTGAGTACCATAAAAAATTGTATATAATCTTCCCTATTTCTAGCATTAACCAATTGAGTAACTAAACCACCAATTATAAATTAACGCTCATTTCAAATTGTTCTTATATTTCTAAGTACTACTAAATTCATAACTTAATTTACTCTTAAATAGTCTCATTTGTTACAAACAATTTATCAATCAACCAAATATAACATATGACAAAATAATATCAACACAAATAATAAACTCAACTAATCCCACACAATTATAACATCATCATATCACCACAACATACAATTTCATATATGATATCATATCTCATCTAGTTTAAATTTTCCAAAATAATAAGATAAAACCAATGTGAAAGTGACATGCATAAGTCAATAAAAGAAAAAAATTTGAGAAAACATACCTCAGTTTGCTCAGTTGGCTAATTCACAAGTAATCTCAGTACTCTAACTTCTGCTAAAACCTATACGCAAATTAAAATGATAAATTAAATTAAACATCTATAATCCTTAATACTTTAAATTAAACATTGAATATGTAAATTTCTAAAAAATTACACAATATTCAATTAAAATTGCATAAATTTGGTTTAATTGACACTAAGGATGTATAGAAATTAAAAAGCATAACCTAACATGAATTGGACGGTTTGAACTGAATTAGACGATTTTCACGATTTTTGGTGTTATTTTGAACAGCACTCCTACTTAAAAATGGCTTCCCAACATGTCAAACCATCGTATTTTCAGGAAGAAAGAGGGAAAAAAAATTCAAAAACATCATATTTGGAGACTTAGCCAGAAATGTCTACATTTTGTATCAAACTAGAATCCCTAAAATGCAATGCATGTAAAGTCCCTTTCACACGACACCAACACTCAGTAGTTATATTCAAATAATGCCATCAAATAAAGTCATGTTTAGTTAAAAGTGTGTTAATTTCATTAGCAATAAATAATTTCTCAAGCTCCAGAATATACAATTGAAAGGCGGAGACCAGATACTCATTAAGCATAAAAAAATATAAACTCTTTCAAATATAACGTAAAATATGAAATTTCTACAAAATAATTGGTCAAAATCATAGTTAAGACAATGAGTAATCTAATTTTAGTGACAAAAACGAGTTTAAAAACTTAAACATACCTTGTTTACCAGAAAAAATAGTGAAAATGGTGGAAGGGCACTGGCCGCGGCTGGAAGTGAAGAGGGAAAAGGGTGAGAAAAGTGACATGGCCTCGTTTTTTTGGGTCCTTTATATAGGGCTCCTACCTCGGCGCAATATGGGCGCCGAGAAAAGTATATCACAGCATCTAATGGGCGCAGTGAAGCACCGTGATACATGTGTATCATGGCGCCTTATAGGTACCATGAAAGTTATATTCAACGGCGCCCATTAGGCGCCGTTAAATATTATATACCATGACGTTTTTTAGGCGCAGTGATATTTCTCTGTTTATCACGGCGCTTCCGTACACGCGCCGTGATAGTACACATTTTTAGTAGTGGTAGCAACCTCCTAGTTTCATTGATTCTACTTTTTCCTCTCAGCTTTTTCGGCTTTGTAAAGTCACCTATAGACTTAAACTAGTACATCGTTCCTGGTATAATGAACTTAAGATGTTTTTGCTCTCATATGGCTTTGTGAATTCTTGTGTCGATATATCCTTATTTGTTTATTCTAATTGTGGTATTACCGTCTATTTTCTAGTCTATGTCAATGATCTTTTGGTTACATGAAATATCACCAACTTTATCAAGGATTTTCTTCATGCTCTCTCCATAAAATTCTTTGTCAAAGACATGGGAAACCTACATTAGTTTATAGGTATCGAGGCTATTTCCACTTCCACTGGTTTGTTTCTCACACAACATAAGTATATCCGCGATCTTTTGACTAAGACCAATCTCTCTGGTGCTAGAGAAGTTACTACCCCTATGTCCACCTCCACACCATTAGTTCTAGATGATGATTCTCCCTAAACTAATGCTACACAATATAGGAGTGTCATTGTTACTCTACAATACTTATCCTTAACTCGGCCTGACATTTTCTTCTACGTCACCAAGTTGGCTAAATTCATTCATAAGCCTACTCATACTCATTTGTCTGCTGCCAAGCGACTTCTTAGCTATCTCAAAAATACCCTCCATCATGGCCTATTCCTCTAGTACAACCCAACCTTTCCATGTCACCGCCCTCTCTGACGCTCATTCGGCTGGAAACTGTGATGATTATACCTCTGCGATAGTATACAATATATATTTCGGTGAAAATCCTACTCCGTGATGCTCTCGCAAACAGAAAATAGTGGCACTCTCTTCGATTGAAGCTGAATATGGAGCACTTGCTTCTACTGTAGCTGAAGTTGTTTGGGTTCGCTTTCTTTTTTTTGAACTTGGTATTTCTTTACCCCGTTGACCCATCATCTACTGTAACAATCTTGGTGCCACTCACTTATCTATCAATCCAGTGTTCTGCTCTAGAATGAAACATTTCGCTCTTGACGTTCATTTTCTCCGTGATCAAGTTGCACAAGGTGTTCTTACTGTTTCTTATATCTTAACTAAAGATCAGTTGGCGGATGCACTTGCCAAACCTCTACCCTAACACCAGTTTCCTCTTCTACGTTCCAAGATTGGTATCTCGAATGGGGATACCATCTTGTGTGGGCATAATAAATCAAATCTGCAGTTAATATCAAGAATCATGTAACCCTTGAATTATGGGCAATTACCACTTCCTCGTAATAGTTGACCATATCTCCTAGGTCTCAATTCTCTTAATGTTAATATTGTATCCCAATAGTTTAGGTTTCATAATCTCATTCAATTGTAATTAGTTAGTGTCCACATATATATCTTCAGAACTGTATATTTACATGTTTTCATTTGAAAATAGTCAAATATACAAGTTCATTTAATCACTCTTTATGCTTCTATATTGTTGTATTATGCTGCAGATATTTGTAGTCCTATAATATCTGTAAAGTCACAAAGGTAAGTAGTCCTATAATATCTGTAAAGTCACAAAGGTAAATCGGACATTTTAAGAGTAATGGTAAAGTTGTAAATATTGAATTTTCAATTAAAATAATAAAAAATATGGAATATTATAATATTTTGTAACAATGCCCAGTTTTTTTCTTAAAAATCCCTCAGAAGTTCAAATTTTCAGCAAATAGGGGCTTGAAGGAGAGAGAAAGAGAGAAAAAATATCGGATCTGCTGCCACACTACCACCCGTCTTGACCGACGCACAGCTCTTATCAAAGGGCTTTCGAAGCAAATCCAACACCACCGGTCTCGCCTCGTTTCGACATCGGACGAAGCCGTAACGGTCTCGCAAAGATTCCGTCTCCGGCGAGATTTTCCAGTTACCGGAGCGTCGTCCGACCTCTGTTTTCGACACCTCTGGCAAGTGAAGCTCCATCTCACCACTGCCGATCAACTCCAAGTGGTTTTACGTTAAAATTCATCTCCGGTAAGTTTTTACTATTTTTACCAACTATGTAAAAAGTGATATTCACGTAATTATTTTGATTAACTGATTTATTTATTCGAGGTAAATACCTGGGATGAAAGAGAGTTAAAATTTATGAATAATTACAGTTAGTAAAAGTAAAAAAGGTAACGGTAAGTGCGGTAAATAGTAGTTAGAAAAAGAAAGGACATTTTTCTAATTATTTTCAAAAGGTGGTATTTATTGTAATTCTCGGATTTTTGGGCTTAATTGATGCTAGGGACCTCGAAACTGAGTTCTGATTTTGAATTTAGACTCAGTAAGGTCAAGACATGAATTTTAATATAAAATATCATTATATTTCGTTGTGGAACAAAAATTGAAATTTCGTAGCACAAATTGCACCATTTTACGTGCTATGGGCTGGTCCTGTACCGGGACCCGATTTTGATAAAGTATATATCTGACCTAGCATTTTTGGGTGCTCTGAATTCAGTGATAACCTCCATTTCTACATTTGAAGCTTTGGTGGAAAAGTTACTTTTTTTAATGGACTTACTAGGAACCAGATTGCCGTTTAAGCATTTGAGTGACTAATCGGGGATCTTTCGAGCGTCATTGACCTAGTATTACTACTATATCAAGGTAGAAGTTTGATTAACTAATATTTATATATGTTTTGGATTTTATTTACATTAAAATTTATTTATGAAAAATCGTGATTTTACGATGACTAAAGAAAGTATTGTTAATTGTTGAGTTATACTAGGATTGGATTGCATAAATTATTTTATACATTATTACATACTAGTTTTGGGCTAAAATAGCAGTGTACTGCCAATTTTACAATAAATCTCAAAATAATGCCGAGTTAGATTTTTAAAGCATGATTTGATTAATGGATGCATAGTAGCCGTGAACTGTGACATGTTGTACATACCATAGGATCACATGCTTGAGTTTCATTATAGCATCGCGGTATTTTTAGATCGCTGGCGAGTTGCTGCAGTACTAGGTGAAAGACCTAGACCCCTGCGTAGGTTTTTATCTGATATACCTATGGACAGTGTCAAGATGCTGAGTACCCATGCTATAAAGGTATTACAGGGCCGTGATGGGAGGATAAGAGCTCACTTATATCCGTACAATAATGTTTTGATTTTGGTTTTGAATATGTGACTATTCAGGATACCAATAGATTTATAAATTTGATTTATACATAGATTTAAAGAAACTAGCCATACAAATTTGAGAAATTGCATCAATCGAAAAGGTAATTAAATTCCTACTGAGCATTTGAATGCTTATCTCTTACATTTCCCCTCTCAGGCAGTACTCGGTATGACTTTGGAAACTCAGAAACAGATGATTGAGGAATTGGTTACCGTATCGGAAATTGGTAACTATGTAAATAACGTTGTTATTTATCTTCGCATATATTAAATATTAATGAGCCAGTTACACGGACTCTGTCTGTATAACTAGTATGTTGGATTGTGAGACTACTAATAATGATACTTGGTTTGTTTTAAATAAATTTTATTTAACAATCTAAGTCTAATGGTGATCACAAAACTGTGAGAATTTTTCTTTTAAATTATTTTTATGAATTTTTCTTAAATAACCTTTGAATTTTCACTTGTAAAATTCCCTTTCTGCCACTGGCCCGGGGTGTGGGTCATGACAAGTCCTATTGGGGTTGTAAAAAGAAAAAGAAGTAAGGGGGGGGGGAGGGGGGGAGGGAAAGAGATATAGACATTTGATAAATTTAATTTACAAAACTATTGTGTTATTCAAAAATGGCATCTAGTGTTTTATAAACTACAAATTGTGTGTGTTGTAAAATAGTATCTTAGATAATTTGTATTATGATAGTAGAATTAGCTTTGAAAAATAATATTACCATACTTCCCAAATTCTGTTTAAAATAGCGGTTATATAATAATTTTTAAAATCTATTGACTAAAAGTAGTAATATATCAAATGTCTCCCCCTAATCTCTTTTTTCTCTAATTGCTTTTAAAAGCTAAAAGCAAAATCTAGAAGCCATCCCAAATGCCTTAGTATAAAAATTGATTTATTTGATTAGAGATGTTTACCAAATTAATGTCGCACTATTTTCCATACTCTAACTAATTTTTACTAATTAAGGTTGAATTTTGAGAAAATGGATCTAATCCAATTTTCAGTGCAGATTGAATTGGTTATTCTGCTAGGTTTTTTCAGGGAAATGATTAAATTTTGGGTGTAGATATAAGAAATAGTATTTTTGAATACCAGTAAAAAACGGTTGAGATTATCACAAAATTTTACGAAATGGCCAAGTTTGTTAAATAAAAAAAAAAAAAAACGCAACTGAAATATATCAGTTGTGTAAGTTTGTGGAAAAAAAAAAATCTAAACACTGATATACGTAATATAAAATTAATATAGTAACAGAAAATAAGCGATATAATGATATGTAATTGATTACTAACATGTAAAAATTGATATACTAGTACATATAAAATTGACATAGAAAAATGATCTACTAAAAAATGGCCATTTTGCAAAATAATAATAGTAATAATGGACATTCATTAAATATGTGCGAAAAAAGGATCATTTCTTAAAGTGAGGTGGAGAGAGAAAAAAACGTGTTCATATCTTATAATTACTTATACCTTTATTTATTTAGCAGTGCTTTTTTTTCAAATTGCTTTTAGAGAAAATTTGATTTAATACGGTACAATTATGACTGAGATTTGTTTTAAAAACTTCTTTTAGGGAAAATTTGATTTTATACGGTAAAATTTTTAAAAGAATTCAAAATCTCATATTTCAAAATTTTTTAAAAATTCCATATATATTTAAAAAATAAAAACCACTTTTAACAATTTTATAACAATAAAATTTTTTACAACTTGATAAGGTACATAAGCTAACCGGATAAATTACTTAGAAGTAAAAAATCTAGTTTCATCAAGTAATTCAATTAATTATATTAACTAATTCAATTCATTATCTCGAATATCTTTAAAAACTAACAGAAAAAAGTGATATTTTTCTTGCTTTTTTAAAAATGTTATTTTTCTAAATATATTTCTAAAAATGACATATTTTAAAAACTTCGAATTTTTTAAAACATTTAGCCGATTCGGAAGTTTTCAATTTTTAAGACTTTGGGCCGAGGGTTTTTTTTTTTAAGAAACTCTCTCTTTTATTTTCAATTTTAGAATTTTTTACGTCTAAAAAATATATATAAACTAGTAAAAATCATCTTAGACCTTTTCATAAGTTTGGACCACGACGTATCATTTCAGTATTGAAGGGGAAGAAAATTTTAATACATTCAGATTGCAACGAATATAATTTTTTTAAAAGTGTATATGTTATATATATATATATGTACGGTGTGACAGGGATAAAAGAGCCCGCCCAGGAGCCGTAGTAACTCAAAGGCTGATCAGCCTGAAAGCACACTAAGGAGCGCACTAGCTCTTCGGTGTGAATAAAAAAGTGTCAATTGATGGAGTCTTGCGGAATAGAAATAGAATAGGCTCTTCTCCTTTCCTTTAGTTTTTCGAGATAGGAATTGTCTCTAGAAGCCTTAGGCCGATTAGTTAGACTGATCTTTTTGATATAGCTTTTTTGGTCTTATTTAGCGATTGCGCATTGCCTTGCTGGCTTCAACAAAGATCTCTGCTCTTTTCCTTGATGCGGAGAAGATATAGTTCTTAGTTAACCTCCTGACCAGGTAAGAAAGTTCGAGGCATCGCCCAGGTGCTTTTAGCGAAGCCGGAATTAAATGAAGGCAGTTCCTCCCAGGGTGACATCACTGGGGAAGAAGAATTCTAGGTCGAATGCGACCGGGATTGAGGAATTTTAATTCACGTGTCCAGGGGAATGAGAATGCTTTTTAA
Source organism: Parasponia andersonii (assembly GCA_002914805.1). Lineage (NCBI taxonomy): Eukaryota > Viridiplantae > Streptophyta > Magnoliopsida > Rosales > Cannabaceae > Trema > Trema andersonii. The sequence goes on from JXTB01000123.1 coordinate 253,287, forward strand.
GCTCATACCATGAAATTCCATATTAATAGAATTCTTCCATTAGAGCGGTCAAATCAAGCTATTCAAGCAATTTTGGCTTTGTTAGGAAATCGGCTTTGCGGAAATGATAACACACGGTAAAATACGAGTTGAGAAAATTTTGCTAAAATAGAAAAAAAAAAAAAAATACAAAAGAATTAACGTGGTTCACTCAATTTAGGCTATGTCACGGATAAGACTATAAAGAATTTCACTATGAAAATGAGATTCTTAATACAAAGAAAGAACAAATGAACTTCTCGAGAAAACACTCTCTCTAAACAATTTAGGAGAAAATAAGCGGGACACTAAGAGGAATTCCTAGGCTTGAATTCTCTCTTAGAAAGGAAGAGGATTTAGAATGGGATGCAAAACAAGTGATGAAGCCCTCCGTATTTATAGAACTTGAAATATGGTGTGAACACCATCTTTTACTATTGCTATTACGACTGTTCTTTTCACTATTGCTATTGTGGCGGCCCTTTTTATTATTCTTATTGCGGTTACCCTTTTTATTATTCCTAATACGACTGACTTTTTTCACTGTTCCTATCACGACTGATTGGTGAGCTACAATTATTGATTTGTTCAACAGGCTTGCAGTTTCACGGGGGCCTAGCGAGCAGAAAATTCCCTAGAAGACAATGGATTGGGCTTCTAGAGATGAGGCCTTTAGGCGAAGCCTAGTCCATTTCGGGCCACCAAACCCTGCGATGAGGAGGCCCTATGGAGTAAAGGGAAGCGTGCATGTTGTCACCCTCCCTGCCTTCCAAATGTGCCTATAGGCAATACCGGGAGCAGATTCCCCACCGGGAGGGGGACAGGAGACGGCCATCTCGAGGCACGCACATCACGACCTACAGGCAATATCGGCGAGACCTGGGAAGGCAACCCGAATGGGAGTCAGAGGATCCATAGTACCTGTAGCCCCACGACTTCATATTCATTATTTTTTCAAGCGGGGGGAAGGGATCTCTTTTCTGCAACGGAAAGAAACGGAGCAAATTTGACTATGCACAACCTAACGATTCATCCAATACCAATGATCTGTGCCTAGAATCCATTTCTAGATCTTCGCTCTGGAAGGCTATACAGGCAATAACAAATATATATAGATATATATATATATATATATATATGTTGTTGGTTTTTTTTCTTCACTAATGCTTAGCTATTTATCTAAAGATATAATAAGATATAATAATGTACCTAAAAATTTTAGACACGTATTATTAATTTTATTTTTCATTTTTACTTTTTATTGAGAAATTGGGATTTCAACCTTAATCATTCTTATTTCGAAGTTAACAAACATTTGATTTAATATTAATGATTTAACTTAAATATGCAATGAAATAGCGTTAAAAGTTCTAAGTAAAATAATTTTAAAAGTTCTAACTCAAATTAATCAAGGAATAAACTTGACAATAATTGCATATTGCACTTACTGGAATTAAGTTTGAAGATGGACAATCAAGATACAAGACCATACATAGATAGAGCATATTCATATTTAGTCTTATATTTGATTTAGTTTATTGTACGTAAAATTCTTTTTGCATTAGGTCACACTTTTCAAAAGAGTTCTCATCTTAAGTTTAAAATGGTTATTTTATTATAAAAGTTTGAATATAGAAAATAATATTTTTGAATGGGAAAAATATTTTTCAAAATATGATTTTTTAAATTTAAATAACTTGCAAATATATTTAAAATCATGATTATTTGATATAGGCTAAAAAGAGATTTTTTATTTGCAAACAAGAATATATTTTGGTATAAATATTTTATAAATTATTCTTAAATATCTTTGTGAAACTAAAATAAGTTTGTAATTGTCACGACACAAAACCCGGGCCAGTGGCAGAAGGAGAATTCACAAAGATGGGAAATTCCTTGATTTATTTCAAAAGTGTCAAAAATTCTAGTTTTTTTTTAAAATTGTCCATTTAAATAAAATAATCGGAATTACATCCCGTGAACCACTCCCACAGTTCGTATACATCATTAAATATAGACTGAATAATAATTTAAAAACGCGAAGTCAAAACTAAAACCAAGCATCATCATCATCCACAACGAAACTCAGATCCTAAAATGGCATACATAAGTTCTCAGACAAAATAGAAAATAATAATCTTGGTTCAATGCTAACACAAAACTCAAATAATCCAAATACCATGACAACAAGCTTCTAGTATTACCAAGATGACGAACTACAGTCAAGATGACCTCTTACTCCGCTTGATCTCCCAAGTCGCACTCGACACCACCTGAGGAAGAAGATAGGAGGGTGAGCATAAAATACCCTGTAAGAAAAACAAATACCTCGATCAAAAATATTTTAGTGATGGGGAATTCCTGCATGGTTAGTTTAGTCCAAAACATACATATATATATATATATAATCTAAACCAGAAATCCATATATATATAAAGCAGTATAATCAAAACTATTCAATTCATATGCACATGATACAAATCAACCCATACCCATGAGTTCTCATACTCTCATCTGTGGAAACCCAGGATGATGGCATGAAGTATGTCTAATAGCCTGCCTGACACCTAAGCCCATACAAGAAGGGTACACCTATGTGTCGCCTACCAAACCTAGAAGGGCAACCGAATTGCCTACGCCTGCCAAATGGGGAGGTAATCAGAAGTAACAAAAACCCGCGCGGGTTTACGGACTCTACACTGACAGTGGGGCACGTAGTGGCACACTGTAAACCCATGATGTTAACACGGTACTCATATATGATCCTATGACATGTACAATACAGAATTGAAGTGTGAAAATAATTATGCTCGGGTTTTTCAACAAAATCAGCATATTAGGTTTTATAGGAAAACGGGCAGCATAACGGCTCTATTTTTAATATACCCAAAATAACCTGCACTCAGAAAATTCCCAGAGTAATATAATATGTATACATCACACAACCAATTCCCATCACAGATGTTCAAGAAAACTAAAAATCATATTTGTTCTCATATGTTGCAGAAAATAAGTTTTATTCGAAAACGATATAAAATAGAGGTAATTGAGTCCCTACCTCCCTCAAATAGCAATACCATGCTATCGAATCCTCAAAGAGTCCTTGACGATCGTCCGGGAGATCGGGTACCAATTCCAAGCCCTCGATCGTCATCTTGCGAAAAACCAACTTCTCAACAGAGCTTCAATTCTACAAATGGATCTCTTCACTGAATTTCTAGCACCTAGAATAGCTAGGTTAGACATTCAACTTGTCCAATTCGGGTCCGGGCCCACACCAAGCCGATGGCATGCAAATCGAGGTAAATCTCGACCGTCCGATCTCGATTTTCGCGCCGATCACCAAACATAGCCAATATATATCAAACTTCTCCATTTTCCGAGTACATTCCAAAAAAGACAACAAAAACACAATCTAACGGCCGGATCAAAAAGTCAAACTTAAACTCAAAATATCCAAAAATAGCAACTTTTGATTCGGACATTATGGTGTTAAGATATATAGACCTTGACAATCCTTGCAACGAGACGAATCCAACGAGCCTGGTTTGAGATCGAACGGAGGTCGGAATCGTCACCGGTGGCCGAAAATCCGAAATGCTCCACTTCATCTTCTCTGGCAACGGTGGCCTCTCCGGTGGCGGCAGCTGGTAGGCGTCGACTCTGCGCGGCACGGGGGAGCTTTGCCGGCAGTCTGCGTGAGCAGATGACAGCGGGAGACGAGCTGGGGTGGCTTCCTCGGTTCTCGACCGAGCATGCGCAGGAGAGAGAGAGAGAGTGTCGGGGGGGAAGAGAAAGAAGAGAGAGAGAGGAAAAGAAACAAGGCACGTGGCTCTGTTTTATGGGGCTGCATAATTTTTCAAAAATTACACATAAGTCCCTAAAATTTTAAATCTCTATCAATTCTGTCCTCCAAAATTTGCAATTCAGTCCTTCTGCACAAAACTCTTGCAAATTAATCCCTCTAATATTATATCCGGAAAATTGGCAAAATATCCAAATTATCTTCCCAAAATCCGAATTTTTACATTCTCCTCTCCTTGAAAGAATTTCGTCCCAAAATTCAAAGTACAATTCAAGGTTTACATCATAATACAACTTCTGACTGAAGGTCAAACAAATGAGGGTACTTCTCGTACATCTCTGTCTCGAGTTCCCAAGTAGCCTCGTCTTCTTTGTGACGTTCCCAAAGCACCTTGACAAGTGAAATCTCTCTGTTGCGAAGCACCATCAGCTTTCTAGCCAACAAACGAATAGGCTGCTCTTCATAGAACACATCTTCTTGGATCGGTACATGCACGTACTGAACAACATGAGATGGGTCCGTGTTTACTTCTTCAACATCGACACATGAAACATATTATGCACATGACCCAACTGTGCAGGTAGGTTCAAGCGATACACCACTGGTCCAATTCTCCAAGTGATCTCAAAGGGACCAATATACCTTAGAGCAAGCTTACCCTTAACCCCAAATCTTGTAACACCTTGCCTTGGAGTCACTTTCAAGAATACGGAATCACCAGTATTGAACTCTACCTCACGCATCTTCAGGTCAACATAACTCTTCTAGCGACTCTGAATCTCTTTGAGTCTCTCTTGGATATCCTTGATCTTCTTAGTAGTCTCTTCAATCAACTCAGGTCCAAGAGTAACACGCTCTTTGGGTTCTACCCAACACAAAGGCGATCTACACGGCCTTCCATACAACACCTCATATGGAGCCACACCCACACTGGTCTTGTAACTATTGATGTAAGCAAATTCCTACAAAGGAAGATGATCATCCCAGTTCCCATCAAAGTCTAGTATGCAACAATGTAGCATGTCCTCAAGAATCTGAATAGTCCTTTCAGACTGACCATCTGACTCAGGATGGTGAGCCGTGCTGATATCCAACTACCTACCCAATACTTTTTGTAAGGTTCTCCAAAACTCAAAAGTGAACCTTGGATCTCTGTCAGATACTATGCTTGAAGGCATACCATACAAATGTATGATGTTCTCCACATACAGTCTACTAAGCTTAGTAAGTGAGTAGTCCATCCAGATCGGTATAAAGTGAGCACTCTTCGTCAACCGATCGACTACCACCTAAACTGCGTCATTCTTGCTCAAGGTCTTCGGCATACAGGTCACGAAGTCCATCGTGATCTTGTCCAACTTCCATTCCGGAATTGGCAACTGCTGAAGTAATCCAGCTGGTCTCTGGTGTTCAGCCTTGACTTGCTGACAAGTCAAACACTTAGCCACAAAAGTAGCTACATCCCTCTTCATACCTTTCCACCAATACTGCTGCTTCAAGTCTCGGTATATCTTGGTACTACCTGGATGTACTGTGAACCTTGATTTGTGAGCCTCTGTTATAATGGTTTCTCGAAAATTAGGGTCATCAGTTACAGCCAACTTCCCACTGAAAAGCAAAATCCTTTCTCTGTTAATGCTCTAACCATTTAACTGTTCACCATTCTGAAGCCAGTTCTAGATTGTCCTCAACTCTCTATCTTTCCACTGACTCCGTTGGACAGTCTAGAGAAGTGATGGTGAAATCACAATGTTGCTCAGGCAAGAACCCTTTCATTCTCAAGGTACTGCAAGTTATAGTCACCAATCGCAACTGAGTTCCTCCAATCTTCAAACACCAGTGCAGCTAGTGCACCATGAGGCTTCTTACTCAGTGCATCAGCTACAATATTGGCCTTACCAGGATGATACTGTAGGTTGAAGTCATAATCCTCCATATACTCAACCTATCTTCGCTGTCTCAAGTTCAGATCCTTCTGGATAAAGAGATATTTCAAACTCTTATAATCGGAGAATATGTCGAACTTCACATCATACAAGTAACATCGCCAAATCTTCAAGGCAAATATCACTGCTGCAAGTTCCAGATCATGGGTGGGATAGTTCCTTTCATGAAGCTTCAACTGACGAGAAGCATAAGCCACAACTTGACAATTCTGCATCAATACACATCCTAAACCCATCTTCGAAGCATCAGTATATACAACATAAGGTTTGATACTGTCAGGAATAGTAAGAACAGGTGCAGTGGTTAAACTCTACTTTAACCTGACAAAAGCTTTTTCACTTTCGTGATCCCAAACAAACTTGACCTCCTTCTTAGTCAACTTCGCCAAAGGCAAAGCAATTCTTGAGAAATCTTGCACAAAACGACGGTAGTAGCCTGCCAATCCAAGGAAACTATGTACTTCTGTCAGATTTCTTGGTCTTTCCCACTCCAAGATAGCTTCGATCTTAGAGGGATCGACTGAAAGACCTTTGTGAGAAATCACATCGCCCAAGAACTTCACTTCTGACATCTAAAAGTCACACTTCGATTTTTTGGCATACAAACAATGATCTCTCAAGGTATTGAATACTATCCCCAGATGTTCGGCATGCTCTTATCGAGTCTTGGAGTACACTAGGATGTCATCGATGAACACAACCACAAAACAATCCAACAACGGCCTGAAGACCCGATTCATGAGATCCATAAAAGCTGCAGGTGCATTCGTTAAACCAAATGGTATCACCAAAAACTCAAAATGACCATATGAAGTTCTGAATGTTGTCTTAGGTATATCATCCTCTCTCATCTTCAACTGATGAGAACTAGATCTCAAATCGATCTTGGAGAAGAACCTTGAACCACCGAGTTGATCAAATAACTCATTTATCCTTAGCAAAGGATACTTGTTCTTCACTGTCAACTGATTCAACTTCCGGTAATCCACACAAAGTCTCAACGAACAATCAGCTTTTTTCGTAAACAAAACAGGAGCACCCCAAGAAGAAGTGCTACTACGAATAAAGCACTTGGAAAGCAGATCGTCCAATTGTTTTCTTAATTATTCCATCTCAGTAGGCGCTATGTGATAGGCTGGAATAGAAACTGGCTGAGCTCCAGGAACTAATTCAATACAGAACTCGATCTCCCTATCTGGTGGTAACCTCGATAAGTCTTCAGGAAACACCTCGAATACTCACACACCACCGAAATCCATGGGTCTTGATCGTCTATCCTCACCTGGCCATCTATGGCAAACAAGTTCCTATAACATTCGAGTTTCTTCCTTCCACCTATGCACGCTTTCAAAATAGGACTAGGCTTCAACGGACTGATCCCAGCTTGATAGATAATAGGTTGCCCATCACCAGGAAAAAAAGTCACCCGCTTCTTATGACAGTCTACAATGGCTCGATACTTTGACAACCAATCCATACCGAGTATCTAGTCATACTGTTCCATTGGCAACACAATCAAATCAGCAAGAAGCTTCCTATCACCAACCATAACCCGACAAGACTTACACATACTAGACACAACGGCTACTCCTCCCAAAGGTGTACCCAGCATCAATACATAATCCAAATCAGAAAATTCTAGCCCCAACAGTTGAGCAAACAACAAGGATATGAATGAATGGGATTCACCAGTATCAAACAAAACATGTGCCCAAGAGTGTGAAAGAAGGATCATACCGTCAACAATACCTCAGCCAGTGCGATCCTGAATGTCGTCTGTCCCAGTAAAAGCATAGACTTCTAGTCACCTTCCCTTTCCCTCTCTTGCCTCTCCCCTGACCAGGACGGCTGCTGCTGGATCCTGGACTACTATTGCCATATTCGCGCCCACTCTAACTCCCTGAGGCCTGAGGAGTCTGAAAGTTCTGAGTAAAACCCTAAGGGTGGTACTGATGTTAATATGGTTGAAGGGAAGTAAAAGTCTGCAAAGCACCCTGTGACTGTTGCGGCCTTGCTTGAGTGTTTTGATAAGAAACAGAACCGGATTGGCTCCTCTGCGGTCCTCCCTAAGAAAGGGGAGATTTCTGCAGATGGTTGGGATACTCCTTCTTCTGATAACCCTGCTGGCCACAACAAAACATCCTCTATAGGGACTGCCTCTGCCATCTCCTGAAGAACCACTGTTGTTCGAGCTCCCACTGTTCGGAGTATCCTGGGCTGACCACTGCCCCTGGTTCCTTTTGGTGCCTTTTTTTTCATTACCTCTCCACTAGTTCCTCTTGGAATCCAATCCTTCTTCAACGGCCTCTGCCCACTGGGCAGCCACTGCAATCTCAAGAAGAGTATGGAAATTCTGAGTACCAATCCTATTGAAAATGTTCCGATTCAGACGATTCCTGAACTTGGTAACTCGGTACTTCTCACTCGTACCCTGTCCAAGAGCAACACTTGCCAACTCAGTGAACTCTATCAGGTACTCATTCACCGTTCTATTACCTTGAATTAATGTCCCAACTGGTTCACAACTTTATCATGTTGATCCTTATTGGCATACTTGGCCTTGAAAATCTGTTTAAAGTCTTCCCAAGTCAAGCCCATTACATCTTCTATCCGTTCCACTGTTTCCACCAACGAATGGCACTCCTCATCGAACGAGTAACAGCAAACAGAGCCCAAAACTCAACCGGAGTACCAAGGGTCTGAAAGTGCCTCTCTATCTCACGCAACTAAGCAATTGCTGTGAGAACTTCTGGACTACCATCAAACTGCCTTGGCTGGAGATGCATGAACCGTTGGAGATGATCAGCCTGATCCAACTGACGTTCCCTCGGAGCTGGAAACTGAGAGTTTGGATTGCTCATCTAGACGAATACCTGCTGCATTGCCTTGATCAGTTGAGTGAAATCCAAACGAGAAGGTTTGGCATCCAGCTGGTGCCTCAGAACTCTTCTAGGAGGCATCCTTACAAGTTTGAAACAATATGTCAAACTGTTAATGCGATAATGATGCATGCTTGCCATAAAAATAATTTCAATCTAATTTAATGGTGGTACGTCCGAGCTGTTAAACTCAAAGCTCTGATACCAAAAATTTATGTCACGACCCAAAACCCGGGCTAGTGACAGAAGGAGAATTTCACAAAGATGGGAAATTCCTTGATTTATTTGAAAAGTTTCAAAAGTCCTAGTATTTTTTAAAACGGTCAATTTAAATAAAATAATCGGAATTTCATCCCATGAACCACTCCCACAATTCGTATATACTATTAAACATAGACCGAATAATAATTTAAAAACGCGAAGTCAAAAATAAATCCAAGCATCGTCATCATCCACAACGAAAGTCATATCCCAAAATGGCATACATAAGTTCTTAGACAAAATAGAAAGTAGTAATCTTGGTTCAATACTAACACAAAACCCAAATAATCTAAACACCACGACAACAAGCTTCTAGTATTACCAAGATGGTGAACTACAGTCAAGATGACCTCTTACTCCTCTTGATCTCCCAAGTCGCACTCGACACCACCTGAGGAAGAAGGTAGGAGGGTGAGCATAAAATACCCAGTAGGAAAAACAAATAACTCGATCAAAAATATTTTGGTGATGGAGAATTCCTGCATGGTTAGTTTAGTCCAAAACATACATATATATATATATATATAATCTAAACTAGAAATCCATATATATATAAAGCAGTGTAATCAAAACCATTCAATCCATATGCACATGACACAAATCAACCCATTCCCATGAGCTCTCATACTCTCATTTGTGGAAACCTAGATTGATGGCACTAAGTATGCCTAATATCCTGCCTGACACCTAAGCCCATACCAGGAGGGTACACACATGTGTCGCCTACCAAACCTAGAGGGGCAACCGAATTGCCTACACCTGCCAAATGGGGAGGTAATCAGAAGTAACAAAATCTCACGTGGGTATACGGACTCTACACTGACGGTGGGGCATGCAGCACCATACTGTAAACCAACGATGCTAACTTGGTACTCATGTATGATCCTATGACACGTGCAATACAGAACTAAAGTGTGAAAATAATTATGCTTGGGTTTTTCAATAAAATCAGCATATTAGGCTTTATAGGAAAATGGGCAGCATAATGGCCCTATTTTTAATATACCCAAAATAACCTGCACTCAGAAAATACCCAAAGCAATACAATATGTATACATCACACAATCAATTCCCATCACGGATGTTCAAGAAAACCAAAAATCACATTTGTTCTCATATGTTACAGAAAATAAGTTTTATTCAAAAATGATATAAAACAGAGGTAATTGAGTCTCTACCTCCCTCCAATAGCGATACCACGCTATTGAATCCTCAAGGAGTCGTTGATGATCGCCCGGAGGGTTGAGAACCAATTCCAAGCCCTTGATCGTCCTCTTGTGAAAAATCAACTTCTCAACGGAGCTTCAATTCTACAAACAGACCTCTTCACTGAATTCCTAGCACCTAGAATAGCTAGGTTAGATATATAACTTGTCCAATTTGGGTCCGGGCGCACACCAGGCCGGTGGCACCAAAATCGAGGCAAATCTCGACCGTCCGATCTCGATTTCTGTGTCAGTCACCAAACATAGCCAACATATATTTCAAACTTCTCTATTTTTCGAGTACATTCCAAAAATGACAACAAAAATACAATCCAACGGTCGGATCAAAAAGTCAAACTTAAACTCAAAATATCCAAAAATGGCAACTTTTGATTCGGGCATTATAGGGTTAAGATATATACCTTGACAATCTTTGCGACGAGACGAATCCAACGAGCCTAGTTTGAGGTCGAACGGAGGTCGAAATCGTCGCCAGTGGCCAAGAATCCGAAATGCTCCACTTCGTCTTCTCTGGCAACGGTGGCCTCTCAGGTGGCGGCAGCTAGTCGGCGTCGACTTGGTGTGGCAGGGGGGAGCTTCGCCGACGGTCTGCACTGGCGGACGATGGCGGGAGGGGAGAGAAAGAGAGAGAGAGCGTTGGGGGGGAAGAGAGAGGAAAAGAAATAGGGCACGTGGCTCTGTTTTATGGGGCAGTGTAATTTTTCAAAAATTACACATAAGTCCCCAAAATTTCAAATCTCTATCAATTCTATCTCCTAAAATTTGAAATTAAGTCCTTCTGCACAAAATTTTTGCAAATTAATTCCCCTAATATTATATCCGGAAAATTGGTAAAATGTCCAAATTACCCTCCCAAAATCTAGATTTTTACAGTAATAGCCAAAATACTCTTTTCAAATTGATTTCTAATGTTTTTAAAGTGTTTAAAACAAATTTAGAAATCAGTTTTTGAAAAATGTCAAAATCTAAAAAATAGTCAAATGCTGAAATTGCCAAAATAAATAGGGTTTTTTGTCTACCAAAAATAACAGCGACAAAAATATATCCGTTAAAACTCAACCGTTGAAAATGCACTACCAACGGCTAGTATTTTCATTCTAAACAACCTGAGTGTAGGTGCGGTTGTCACCGAAATCTAAACAATCTGTGAGTTGGTGAGATTGGCACTACTGTCTAAACAATCCGTATAGGTGAGGATTAGCACCAGTGTCAAAACAATCCAAGGTTAGGTATGATAGAGCCGGAGTCAAGACTATTGTAAAGGCGTGGGTGAGCCTAAGAAGAATTCACTCCATTTGTACAAGGGTCGATCAAGCCCATAATCTTGATCCAAATAGTGGAAGCTCAAAGCAAGTTACCAAAGGGCGGAGACATAGGCAAACCATCGTGTTTGTTGAATCTCGTAAAAACTGAGTTTGCACTTTCACCATCTCTATACTTTAATTGCAAGCTATTCATTTTAGTGTTTGATATTTAGTATACTTGTTATACTTGGTATCATTACTATATATTTAGTATTATTGTTCGTTTAGCTTAAAAGTTTCAAAACAGTGGTCTATGGTTTTAAATAATTGAAAAGTTTCTTAAAATATTTTAAAACCCAATTCACCCCCTTTCTTAGGTTGTTAATCTTAGGCTAATACTAGCTAATAATTGGTATCAAAGCTTGGTGCTCAATTTTAAAAATTTAACCTCTTGAAATGACATACCCAAACAATATGGTATTGAGTACAATATTTGGAAAATCAAAATGCTTAAATTTCTTAAATTTATGGGTGATGATTTATTGAATATTATTGTTCAAAATCCACATATTTCTTAAAAAATAATTGACAATAAATTTGTTGAAAAAGAGTTTTATGAATATGATGATTTTGATAAAATCATGTTTTCTAGAGATGGATGTGCTTTTAATTATTTATTATGTAGTATAGATGTAAATATTTATAATAGTGTACAAATGGCTATTAATGCACATGAAATATGGAAAATACTTGAAAGCTCATATGCCACTACAAATCAAATAAAATAAAGCAATAAAAAAGACGAGGAGAAAGATAAGAAAAAAAAAGTCATTATTCTCAAATCTGTCATGTAAGAAGAAGAAATCAAAGCTGCTCAGGATGATAACAATGATGGTAATTTGGATAATGAAGTTCAAGAAGACAATATATGCTTCATGGCTATCAATAATGGCTATCAATAATGAGGTAAAATCTCTTGACCTTAATGATAGTAGTAATGATGATTTTGATAATAAAAGCATTGAAGAAGAGTTATCATACAATAAGCTACTTGATGATTTTAATGAATTGTATGATAACTACAAATTGCTTGTTTTGAAAAATAGTGCTCTCAAGAAGAAATTATCTCTTTTATCAAAAGAACTTGAGAAATTTTCAGAAGAAAAAGAAGTTATTTTTGAGTTGTGATATATGTGTATCTTTGAAAAATAAAAATACTTCCTTATAAGAAAAAAATTTGGATTTAACCAATATTGTCCACAATTTCACCAATGGAATGAAGAATTTTAATTTAATGCTTGGTAGACAAAGATGTATTTTTGATAAAGGAGATATAGGATACAAACCTTTTGTAAAACAAAAGTATCTCAAAAAGTATTTTGTCAATGCAACATCTAGTAGTGAATCAAAGTATGTATGCAACTATTGTAATCAAGATGGATATGCAAGCTTTTCTTGCTTTATGAAGAAAAATATATATTTTGATTTCAAACAAGAATGGGTACTAAAGAATTCAAAGATTAACCCCTAAGGATCCAAAGTTAAGTTGGCACCAAAAGTCTATATTTGAATATTTATTGTAGGTACAAGCAAGAAAGCGGTTACTCTAAGAACTTGACCAATCAATTCACCAACCTCTGAATTTCACAAAGAAATGATGATGGATATTTCATTTTTGGAGACAACATAAAAAGTAAGATCATTGGCATAAGTTATATCGGTAACAACTCTTTGCCTATCTTTAAGAATGTCTTGCTAGAAATATAATATGCTTAATTTTTGTCAACTATGTTATTAGAGTTATTGAGTTTTTCTCTTACTCTTTCAAATATTTAATTTGAAATTATGAACAAATGAGATTATATCTTTTGATCAAAACAAAATTATTTTTATCCTTATTAAAAATTTTTCGAGTCAAGATATTTTTTTTTTAAAAAATGTCTATTGATTTTCATATTTAAGACTTGAACATGCTAGTATGGTTACAATTTCAAAACTTTACTAAAGGAATCTTGGTATGTCTTATCTAGTCTAATTTTTAGAAATAACAAAATTTGTAAAGTATGTTACTTTGGAAACTAAGTTAATTATTTTTAAAAAATATTATGTTTTTAAGTTAGTTGACAATTTTTTCAAAATGATTTACACGATATAACGACCTGACTTTTCGTTAACTACTTAATTAACTACTTACCTTCTTAGCTTACTTATTTAAAAAGAGAAATTTAGAAGCTAAAAATTCATGACAAATTTATTTTTATGTTTTTATTTCTTTTTAAGAAATTTATATTCATAACTAACCATTTACTTAAATTTTGAAAACAAGTAAAATGTTTCTCGACGGTTAAGAAACCTTCATTTAAATTTATTTGTAAACTTTTTATTAGGGTGATTTAAATAATATGCAATCATAAGGGCTCCTAAGTGAGGAAGGGGGTCACATATAGACTACTTAAGTCTCAAGTTCTCCTTAGACTATTTAGGTCTTTTTGACAGAACCCCTTGTGTTTTGCATTTATTTAAATCAAAATATTTTCTCTTTTAGATCTTTTGAAAAACACTTATTTACATTCAATTCAATTGAAATATATTTTCAAGTTCAATTTAATAAAACCATGCATTGCGAAATCAAATGCCAAGTTATAAGTATGTTTTCAAACAATATTAAGCTTTCATAATTGAAATTATTTGTCTCATAATAAGAATATATGCGGAAGTAATTTTAATGGTGGTATTTCATTGCTCTACCTCGCATTTATCCCCGCCTTGATTCCAGCTAACCTATCAATCAAATCAGAGATTTCTTTTCTTTGATACCTATAGGATGAATACTCATAAAATGTGAGCTTTCGCTTAGCAAGTACAATGTAATTCTTACAAAACATTTTACTTATAAACAAACAATCTTTTATGAAAGTCTGGATATGCTGTTTAATGAAATCATTACTTTATGCTTTATTATAAAATATTGTATCATGATTTTATCTTATTCTTGATCACAAAGTCTTTTATATTTTTAATGGGCCCTAGTGTACGTGCCGAGTGCACACTACTGAATAGGGAACCAAGGGAGCGACCCAACTAAAAACACCTACGGTCATAGTCTTAACATACTTTTTTTCGAGAATCCTCGCTTAGCAGAGATCGATCTTATTTTCCCTCGGATATCCTCACCTAGTAAGGGTTGATACGACACCTTTAAATTCTTTATCTTATTTAGTCTTCTCTTAACACGAGTGGGTACGTTTCAACAACAAACCCAAACTTATATTCCATTATCATAGCATTTACTTTGTTAAAGTATGCTAAAGTATTTTTTCATGATAACATATAAAGTAAGCATACATCATTTTTATAGTATAGGAAATATATCTTTATAAGCATATATTATACATAGGTCATACAATAATAATATAAAGGTAAGTTAACGTATGAAATAATTTCAAACATATCATACTGCAGACATGAAACATTTCCAAACCATCCATGTCATAGGTGAAATTGTGCTTACCTCGTAATATGATTGTCCAAGTTCCACTCATTAATTACGTGCGTCTAAGTCGAAGTTTTGCCTACGTACACATTCTCTATTTATTAGAGTAATTTAAAGTGGCCTTATATGTTTTTTTTTTAATTCTAATTAATTAGTGGGCTTAAAGCATTTAAGACTTAGTCTTGATCAAACAAAAAACTTCACATTTGATAAACAATGTCATATTATATTTATTGACTAATTTATACTTTCAACTTAGATGTATTAGATTTAATTCTCCTTAACCTTTATCATAGTGATTTTTTTAATCTATCAATAATTTAGTTGTTGATTTAAATAATATCATCCTAAATCAGTTAAGTTTCCTTAATTATATTTTTTTTCATCAAATACTTTGAATTATTCTTGATTAATTTCTTTATTTGTAATTAAGGGTCATAATATAATAAGTGAGTCAAACACAATAATGGCTACACAGATTTAAAATCTAAAATCACACTTGGACTAAATATTATTTGGCATTGATCGTGCTTTTTAGGTTCATCACTAAATTTAAGCTAAATATAATTAGAGGTATACATTATTTATTTCCTATAATTGATTTCATGTCTTAAATTTAAGTAAATCTTTTCTTACCCCAATCAGAGATCCAAAATAAAGTTTTCTATTTAGTCTTATACCAAATTTCTAACCCAAAATTTCAAATTTTATAATTTATATTTTTGCCCATAATCTTAAGATTTCTATCATTTATGCCCTCCAATGGTAAATATTAAAATATAGCTTATCTTTTTGTTAAAGATTCTTCTTTTATTTACTTTTACACTTTAATATGGTCTGAAAACTGTCTAAAATATCTTTCTCACATATTTGACCCATATTTGTCAACATTACACTTTTGACCCAAATATTCAAAGTTTTGGCATTTTAGTCCTTTCAACTTTTGAGCAAACATCTTTAATTTTTAGAAAGTATTTTTAATGGGTAAAAATCTGTTCTTAAGGATATAAGTATAAATCATTAAGCTTGGTTCATTTTCATGAATATTTTATTTTAAGGTTTTACACTTAAAAATTTTCCACTTTTATGTTTAGTCATTTTGATTTTACTATTATTATTATTATTTATTCTTTATTATTATGAAGTATTCATATTTAGAGGTTTAAGAAATCAACAAAATAAGTCTAAATATAATATAAATTATATAATATCTAAAATAGATCAAATATGTTATTACCCATTTATTCTTTTATAGAATCTATTTAAATACATAACAAGCAAGGTGAGGGAATATTTATCTTCTAAGCTTGAATTTTCTTTCTTACATCTCTACCACAAAACTAGATGCTCTTTTCTCTTGATTATAATTCTTAATTTCTAGAGTCGATAGGTAAAATATTATAGCTCTTGTGGATTTGGAAGAAAGTGAGGTAGAAAGAGTTTTTTTTTTTTTTTTTGAGAAAGAATAATTGGAAAAATGAAAATAGTTTTGACTAAGTAATTGGAAGGTTAAGTATAGATTTGAATTGCTAAATGAAGGATCTATTTATAGGCTATTCATAGGAGGTATCCAATAATATACACTTTTACATTCCATCAAATAATCCAAGTACTATTATTATCAATTTGTCAATATATCTTCTTTTCCTACTCCATTACCTTATTTTTTTTACTTTATGTTTCACTCATCTACTACTTTTGTCTCTAATCTTTCTTCTTTTTCAATTATTTGGAATCTAATACCATTAGCTCCCAAGGAAAGTCTCCACTATATTAATCTTTTTCATACCTTTTGAATTATTTTGGAGACAAAAGCTACTAATTAGTTTTGTCTATGTATTCCACTTTGAATTATGACTACTAATTTCTAAAGAATATTTCCATTACCATTTTCCTTTTTCTTACCTTTTGAATTATTTTAGAGACAAAGTTATCAATTAGTTTTGTCTATATTTTCCTTTTTTAGAATTACTCATTAACTTTATCCCTTTCATTTTCTATTCCACTAATTTAAAGTTATTACCTTCCTAAGGTAAAACTTTACTACTCTTCATCTTTTTCTACAATTTACTTTATATTCTTAGATTGATTTTTCTACTTAATTCTTTGTATACTTAAATCCTAGCTATTCAAATTATGGTATGGTACTATTTTGATGCAACCATTAACTTTAGGTTATAAATGTAACAATTTTTTTTAATGTGACATAAATATGTCACATTCTTAATTAGGTTATATTAATGTACATAATATAATCTTTGTAGAATCAATTTATTATTAAGGAAACCTAACTTAGAATTTTTAAGTTAAAATAAAGAATAACTATAGTTTTCTCACGTAATAAAATTTAACATTAAAATAATACTACACACATAATTTCAAGTATTTGTGAAGGTAAACTTATTAAAATTCGACACTAAGTTTATTAATAATAATTCTACTAAGATTGCAAGTCTAGGGATTCCTAGGGGGTTACACACGATTTTCTTTATTGGTTTAAAAATGGCCTTGACCATGTTGAATGCAAATGTTTTACTCAAATACTTTTAGGCCAAAATCGTCAATACTATTTGTTATGTTTTAAACCCAGTGTTGATTAAACTTATTTTCAATGAAATATCATTATGAGTTTTTGAAATGATCAAAAATCCAATATTGGATTTTTTTTTTTTTTTTAGAGTCTTTGGATATAAATACTTTCTTTTCTTAAACACCAAAGACAATTTTGAAAATTTTGTTTCCAAATCTAATATTGGAACTTTTCTTAGTTACTCTACTGCTACTAATACAAAAAGAGAATTTTCTAACAAATAGAACAAAGTAGTAGATTCTATGCATACAATATTTGATGAAACTAACGGCTCCTCTATGGAGGAAAGCATACATGATATTATTGTAGGTTTAGTATTAAATTTGAATGATCAGAGCTTAATGACAAATCAAAAGATAGTGATTAAGTCCAACCTCAACACAAAAAAGATGAAGAGTTTCGAAATGATATGATCCTCATCAACCAATCAAAGGATATCTTCTTAAAAAAAAAATTGAGCTCGAGCACTTAAAGCCTATGAAGACATCGAAACAAAAAAATTTGGTATGGTTGATTATAATGAATTCTCTTGAAGTTGTTTGTTTAAATATTATTTGTTTTGCATTTTATGTTCTTTAAAATTGATGATTTTTCAATGCTTTAGTTGATGGTTTAAATGTTTCTCATTTTTCAAATAAAATTTTTCAAAAAGGGACAAAAATAGAGTTTTCGACAGACTGAAAATATTTTCGATCTACCAAAAAATAGCCTAGATTGTTCTATCTCTCTGCCAATTTTGGTAGACTGAAAAGCTATTTTTGGTCTACCAAAAACTCATTGTAGGCCGTATATTGAAGTGTTTTCAGGAATTTTTAAATTATTCTCTCGCATTTTTTCGATCTTATTTGAATTTTTATTTATGAGCTTAATTTTGATTAACATATTAATTGTTCATATATGATTTGAATGGATTGCATAATGCATATTACTTAAACTCTTATATTTATGCAAATACTTGATAGTTTTTACATGACAAATACCATGCGTAATTATTTGAATTATCTTATCCATATTGGTGTTGTATTGAACTCAAAATGACATATTACTTGAATTCAGTATTTATATTTTGTAAGTTTTTCATTTTAAATATTTGCGCATAATTTTTCCTATGATATTCATACAAAAAAATGTTTAATGAATATCATATAAAAGGTTCTTATTAGTTTTCAAGACATGTTTTGTTTCTTATGATTGTTTAAACTTGGATAACATATTATGTTTGGATTGGATACTTGTTATGAGTTTATTATTCATATTTTTACTTTGTATTTGTTAATTGGTATCAACCTTATCCTTTATGTTTATGCAACTTTTTGATATCGATGATATCAAAAAGAGGAAAAGAATGTGTTTTGATTTAAATTATTACAATTGGTATCAAGTTAGTCATTTTATCTTTGTTTTATTACCTTAATTGGTATCAACTTGGTATAGTATTTCAAAATATAATTAGTATCTATTGATATAGTTTTAATTGGCATCAAACTTGGTTATTCTTTTTCTTCAAATATAATTGGTAAATTTTTTCCAAAAATAATTGGTATCTATAATTGATATCTCTGATATATGATTGATATTTTCTTACATTGGTTATTGACATTTTGATCATGATTCATATATTGAGTAAGAGCATATTTATGATTTGTTTATGCTAAATGGTTATATATTTTATGAATGCATCCTTTTTTATATGCTCTCTACAGTTTGATATATATATATATATATATCACTTTTGTAATAGAATTATTTTGAATTTTTCCTATGCTTTATGAAGATTATACTTGGAAAAATATATTTTCAAAAAGTAAAATGTCAAGATTTAGAGCTTTCATAATCTTGATGTGATGAAACTTCTCTGCGTGGAATACGCTATACTTCTCATACTCTTTGGCATCATATTATTGTTCAATCTTATATTTGACATTATTATTCTTATTTTGAAGATTGTTCAATTTTAGATTCCTCCTTATCTCCTTATTGTTTAACTTGTCATACTATTTTTTATATGGGGAGAAAAATATTTGTGTATTACTCTTTCATATACTTTTATTATATATTTAACTTGAGAGAGTAATCTAGTGATTTAATACGGGGAGAATCATATTTCAAAGGGATAGATTGATTTTTATGAAATATCAAATTTGAAAATTGTCCATATCTTTTTAATGATATCAAAAGGAGGAGAAAGATGTTGATTTATGAATACTGTGATAAAGAGATTTATTCATAAGTGTGCATATCTTAAAGGGAAGAATTTTGTTTATTACACGTTTTTACATTTTCTCATAATATACTTATAAAGCTTAAATGAGTTAAAACGGGGGAGCACGTCCCTTTAAATTTGTCAAACATATTTAAAAGTGGAGTATAAAATATGGTAATGATTAAGGTAAATTTGTCAAATTTCATACTTTCATATCTTTATTATATATTTTCTTTTATCTCATAAATCAATGTTTGTCATCATAAAAAATGGGGAGATTATTGAGAAAGTGAGGTTTCAATCTTATTCACTCTTATTTTAAAGATAATAAACATTTAATTTAGTACTAAAGATTCAACTTAAGTGTGTAGTGAAATAACTTTAAAAATTCTAACTCAAGTTGATTAAAGAATCAAGCTTGAAGATGAACAATCAAGATACAAGATCTTGCTTAGATAGGGTATATTCATATTTAGTCTTGTATTTAATTTAATTCATTGCACATAAAATTCTCTTTACATTGGCTCATATTTTTCAAAAGAGTTTTCAAACTATCTTAAGCTTAAAATAATTATTTTATTATAAAAGTTTGAAAATAGAAATTAGTATTTTTGAATGGAAAAAATATTATTTAAAACATGATTTCTTAAGTTTAAATAAGTTGCAAATATATTTGAAATCATGATTATATGATATAGGCTAAAAAGAGATTTTCTATTTACAAACTAGAACATATTTCAGTATAAATATTTTATAAATTATTGTTAAATATCTTTGTAAAACTAAAATACGTTTACAATAGCCAAAATACTTTTTTCAAATTGATTTCTAATGTTTTTATAGTGTTTAAAACAAATTTAGAAGTCAGTTTTGAAAAACACCAAAAGCTGTCAAAATCTGAAAAATAGCTAAATGTTGAAATTGTCAAATAAACAAGATTTTCGATCTACCGAAAAATTCCACCACTCTACCAAAAATAGCCGTGACAAAAATATATCCGATAAAACTTAACCGTTGAATAAGCACTACCAACAGTTAGTGTTTTTGATCGACCGAAAACTCACTTTCGATCTACCGAAAATGACAGAAAATGTGTTTAACAGTTATAAACGGCTAGTTTTTACTCAAGCTTATAAATAGAAGCTATTTTAACACTTGAAAGAGACTTTGCACGAACTTAAATTATTATCCAACTACTTTCAAAGTGCAAAAATATATTTCTATATTGAATTAACTTTCAAATCATTTTGAATCAATCTTAAAGCATCCATTGTACATTGTTCTCATATTTCCTTGTGTTCATTATTTTGTGAGAAGAGTTTGTGAGTGTTTTCACTCTTATATTGAAAAACCATTTGAGTATGAAGTGTGGTTGGCACCGAAGCTATAAACAACCGTGCATAGATGAGGTTGCCACCGGAGTCTAAACAACCCGAGTGTAGATGAGGTTGTCACCAGAGTCTAAGCAACCCGTGAGTTGATGAGATTGGCACCATTGTCTAAACAATCTGTGTAGGTGAGGATTGGCACCAGAGTCAAAACAATCCAAGGTTAGGCATAATAAAGCCGAATCAAGACTATTGTAAAGGCGTGGATGAGTCTAAGAAGAATTCACTCTATTTTTACAAGGGTTGGTCAAGCCCACAATCTTGATCCGAATAGTGGAAGCTCAAAGCAAGTTGCTGAGAATCGGGGACATAGGCAAACCGTCGTGTTTATCGAACTACATAAAACCGAGTTTGCACTTTCTCTATTCCTACACTCTTTACTTTATTACAAACTATTCATTTAAGTGTTTAATATTTAGTGTGCTTGATATTCTTGGTATTATTACTATATATTTGGTATTATTGTTTATTTAGCTTAAAATTTTCAAAATAGTGGTCTATGTTTTTAAATAGTTAAAAAATTTCTTAAAATATTTTAAAACTCAATTCACCCATTCTGGGTTATCAATCTTGGGCTAACAATAGCTAATACCTTTTAATATAAAAAAATGTATAAGAAAAATTTTGATTGGACAAAATGATACCTATATATAGATAAAAAAAAAATACCTACTAGATTAATGCCCATATATATACATATATAAATTATCTTATGTGTGTTAATCATGTGCAGATTGGTTATTTTTATATCAGCAAGTGGAAACTGGTATGCAAAGGTGAGGGTTTTGAGAGTTTTAATCCAATCCCATTTACACAAGATCGGTTATTCGCAATTTATGGGTATTGGATCTAGTGACGGAGCTATGATTATTTGTTGGGGAGGGGAGAGGTGGGGGGCAATATAAAAAAAAGATAAGAGAGTAAGAGAAGTAAGAGATGTGAGGAGTCTAATATTTTGTTAGTAGGATTCATAGAGATAGGATGATTGGTCTTTTTGGGGGGAGGGGGGGGGGGGTAATACTATCTCTTTTACATTTTTCTGGAAAGCAGATTAAATTTCAATTATATTTTGTGGGGCAAATTAAATTTTAGGTTATTTTTAGAGGGGCTACATGTTAAACTCGTCTAAATATATGGGCATATTTTTAAAATAAAGAAACAACTGAGGGAGGCGGGGGCTCCCACTGGGCCTTAACTAGCTCCGTCCATGATTGGATCTAGTCCCCTTTTTATTGTTTTGATCAGAAAATGAACATACTAAAATAAGGGATAAAAAGGCACATTTACTATAGAAAAGTTCATAATACCCATATTCTCAAGCATATTTTTATAAATACCCTATTTTTATTTTTATTTCATCAATGCCCATTTTTATACCCTTCTTTCAGAAATGCATATCACACAAATTTTATACATGAAACATGTACTATGATATATATTTCATGAATAAAAATCAGTATATATTTCAAAATATAAATATATACCAAATTTATAAATTTACAATTCAAACGTAAGTTATAGGTAAAATTTTACATTGCAAAGATATATAGATTTTATTTATGAAATGAATACATTTCATGAAAAAAAAAACATTATATCTAAACATCAGTATACAACTTTGAAATGTATACCACATATAAAATTTACACTACAAATTAATGTCAATTATAAATAAAAATTTACTTGTAAAAATATACCACACGTATTTTATAGTTGTAAAGTAAACCTAAAAAATGGGTATGTCAAAAAATAAGGCACAAAAGGGGTACTGGATGTAAATTTCTCACTAATCTATGATATATTGTCATGTTCGTTTATTGAAAAAGCCCAAAACTGAATTTACAAGGGCTTCTTACAAAAACCAGGCCCAAAGTCGAAAAAATCAACCAAAAAATCCCAGAATTATTTGGAAAATTGCCAAGTTTTTAAAAACTTTTAGAAAATTACAACTTTCAAAATATTTCGAAAAAGTGACTGATGTAACAAATTGGATTACTTAGGATAACCAATCAAGTTACTTGAGATAACTAGTCTCTCAAGTAATTTGACCAGCTACCTCAAATACCTCATCAATTGGTTGAAAAGTATTATTTTTCTGAAATATTTTCAGAAATGATATTAACCTAAGTAAATTCAGGACTTTCTAAATAATTTTAAAATCGAAAATTTTTCAATTTTTCAAAATTTTACAACATAAAAAAATTTCCTCAATTTACAACTAAACAAAGACCAACCCCAAATTAATAAGAACATAAAAAATATAGGACGTCTTTGCTAAACGGCCGAACTTTGGATTCAAGTTTAAGGTATTGTCTTTTTTCAAAAACCACTATAAACTGGCCAAATTTATCAAAATAGTTTTGGTGAAATGGCCATATCAAAAAAGGCCGAATATATCAATTTTTATATATTTATATCGGTTTATTAAAAAAAGAAAGTTAAAAAACCTTATATATTGATATACTGATAAATGCTGATATAAAAATAAAATTGATATACAAAAAAATTAATCCACTTAAAAACAACCATGTTGCAAAAAATAATTAAAAAAAAACATACATTTATTAAATAGGTCAAAAAAAGGAGATCATTTCTTCGAATAAGGTAATTAAAAAATAAAGAGGAGGAGGGGAGGACCTTTTCTTTTTCTAGTAAATACTTAAAAACTTAATCTTGTTTGGTTGCATCAACTTTATTAGTATAACATGTTTTAGCAAAATCGTTGAATTTTGGCGCCCCATAAAATAGATGTCTTTTTTCGAACTTTGTAGCAAAATGACCTAATTTGTTATTTCATATACCAAGTATAAAACTAACAAACTTAGTACATAAATTGGATCTAATATATTAATTGATGAACACCGTGTAAACACTAATTTACTAAGTTAAAGACTATTAACCGATATACCTAATATAAAAACTAGGTTTTTAAATACAAAAAACTTCTTAATTTTGAAAAATTTAGTAAAATTAACTCTAAACTCAATTTTTTGGAGTAAAATTTCCTGAAGTCCCATCATATTAGTTCTGATAGAAAATAAATGAGTTTCTATTATTATTATTATTATTAACAATTTAAGTCTCCATTTTTTATTTGTGGCATTTAGATCCAAATTCTTATATTTTTATTTCTCATTAATTCCTTTTAATTTTTTCTATCCAAATTTTTTTTTACGATTAAGTCTTCACTCTTTTATTTGTGATTTTTGGGTTTTTATTCTTATCATCTTCATTCCATGTTAATCATTTTTAATTTTTTTTGTCTAATACTGCCATTAATTAGTACCTGACCAAATATGCTCACCTCAGCAGGGATAAAATTTGAAACAAAGGAAAATTATTATTTAAAAAAAAAAAGAGTTAGGTTATCATTTTCGCAAGAAATTGAGAAATTTTATATGATTTCAATATGGATCTACTTTGATCTACGTATTAATATATCTAGAAGATATGTATATGAATATATTGCCAATTTTATAAGACATATATTATCAATTTTATATTTTATCATTCTAATTTTATAGGACATATATTGTCAAAATTGTAAATGGTTCTAATGTTGATCTACTATTCATATACGTCTTTTTTAGATATATAAATAGTTGGACAAAAGTATATCCATATGGGAATCATATAAAATTTTCTAATTTCTTCTCTATCTTAAACAAAAACAATATATAACTCAACTATTTTTTAATATATAATAATAATTTCTCTTTATTTCTAGTTTTACCCTTGATATGAACATGTTTTAGACAAGTGCTAATTAACAATAAAAAAAAAACCTAACGAAGATATCTTTCTTTTCTAACAAAATTAATATCAGAGACTTCAAGAGATTTTGCTCTAAAAATTTAAGTTAGGGGTTAATTTTACTAATTTGTTTCGAATTCATTGAGTTTTTGTATTAAAAATCCTAAAAATTAATTAAAAGGGGGATTCCAGTGTAAGAGGGCCAAAATCCCTCCTACGGCTAGGAGTAGATTCTAACTGACTTTGTGGTAAAAAACTAAGAACTACAATATTTATTATAAACTTTGCTCCACCTAATATTAGTCTAGGAGTAGATTCTAACTGACTTTGTGGTAAAAAACTAAGAACTACAATATTTATTATAAACTTTGCTCCACCTAATATTAGTCTCATGAGAGAAAAATGTCAAAGAAGTCTCTTCCTAGTTAAACCACCCCACTTTTTTTTGGGCTCTGAATAAAAAAACTCCCTTTCTGTTAATTGCTAATGTTCTATGCTACGAACTATACTAATAATTGTTAATGTTCTGTACTTTTGATGGTCATCGAATTTGATTGACCCTTCTATGTTTTGTTTATTTTTTTTCTCACTGCTCTGCGGCATTTGTGTTGAATGAAAGCTTAAAAAAACTAAATAAATAAGATACCCCCTTTCTCTTTTTCCCTATTTTCTCTTGAAAACTCTTAAGACTTTCCTAAAGATAGAACAACCACCATTGTTACAGGGAAAAAAAATAGCATGAAAAGGAAAGCAAATAAAATCAATAGCTTTTTAGGATTTCCCACATATAGGAGACGTATATAGAATTTGGAAAAATTGGGATTTTGCTATCCATTGTATAACAATACTGAAATAGGAAGGATCTCTAGGTAAAAAAAAATTAATATTAGAATGAAATAGCAAGGCCATTTATGATATAAAGATGATATCGTTCTTGTCCTTTTAAAAAAAAAATTGGGACTTAACTAACGACCACCACTTACTGCAAATTTAAAAGAAAATAACACACACATACTCTACTAAGGTTTGAATCCTGACCCTCCAAATTCACACACACATCCCTCAAGTCTTGGACTAACTGATCTAGCCCCAATTAGATAATGTCGTTCTTGTCCTTTCAGTCACAGATCTGCAACATGCAAACCGAGCAAGATATTCTTCTTCTTATTTTTTTGCTTTATTTTATAATATTTTAAAACCAATTGAGAGATGGGTGAAAATTGATGTGATTGGTGCCTAATATAACATAGATGAGAAAGGACAGAAAAAGAGAGTACCAATGGCAAAAACTTCAGGTCATGGAGAAGAGAAGAGATAAGGAAAAGGGAAAGAAAAAAAAAATACAATGATATTGTGCATAATTTAGTATAGTAAAATGTAGTTGTTATCTTTTGGGACTATTATTTTTACAATTATTAGATTTAATCAAATGACTAAAATATTTCTCCTAAATGTGGAGAGATTTTTGACCCTCCTACACTAAAATTTATCAATCTACTCCATATAAAAAATGGTTCTAATACATCAATTGATATTAAAAAAGAAAAAAGAAAAAAGAAATTTTCTTGTTGCTTTGTCTGGTCAAGTACGATTTGAATATAGGCCCTTTCTGTTTACACAAAGGTCGAGTTACATTATGAATGACGAGAGTTAGAAAAGAGTCAGAATGGTGTTTTTCCACGATTGATGAGAACCGAGAAGTCTATACGTCGTCGTATTCGATATTTCTACGTCTATATTTAATTGTTTATTTATTTTCGTATTTTTGGAATTATAAATAATTAAAGTCAAGTAGCTAGTAAAACCAATGCCCACTAGACGGTTATATCTGGTTTATGGGACCGACATGCCTGGCCACAGGCCCCCACGAAAGCAGTTACTTGGGGTCCACTCACATGCACGGTGGACTTATCATATATTAGTTGCCTTGAAATTTCATCAGAGTTGCGTTACGGACTAAATCAGTTTTTCTTATAAAATTTGCAAACGTTTACAATCATATATACTTAGAAAACGAATACTTAATTAAATGCAACGAGCAAAGATACAAGTTGGAGCAAATGACTCATATATATATATATATATATATATTTTTTTTTACCAATTATCAACTCAGGCTAATCGGTCAATTCATCTCAGGCAATATTCCTAAGAAAAGAAAACGTAAAGCTTTTGCCATAATAATCCACAAATTAATTACTTTGTCACTTCATTTTGGTGGTAAGTCACGATCTAATATACAAAAAGTAAATGAAGACCTCCAAATGTATTTGATTATATTGGAAATGCACAAAAAATCATGTGCTTTTAGTACGTATATAGGAGACAAAATAAGGAGGAAAAAAATGGCATACACATATTGACATTAATTGGCAGGAAATTAATTTGATATGCTAACAGGATCTAAAAGGAGATCATGATAGTGTAATTTATGCTAAGAAAGTAATCATATCTCACAACATGCTAGAAAAGAAAAAGGAAAGACCAAGAAAATGAAGGCCAAGAGTGAACAAACTTTTCCATAAATGAGAGCTAATTAAACTTTATTAATAATTCATATATAGTGCATGAAGACAAACCTCCAAGTCTCATTACAAGTTGACTTAGGGTTAAGCTAGCTTCTGCAGTAATTTCTTAATTAATTAGCCACTAAAAACTAATTAATTATTTTAATTAGGCAGCGAAATTAACAACTGATCTATAAGTCTGGCCAGGGCTCCAACCAGCCGGTATCACGTTGTTCGCCACGACGGTCTGGACGTTGGTCGGCCCCGCTGAAGTTAGACGAATAGAGAATGGAGCTTGTAACTTGGAGCCGGCGTCGAGTTTCCAAACAGCACCCCATGATCGTTGCATGGTCTGCCATGAATCTTGGTCAAGTGCCTGTTTGAGTTCAACGGCCCCAAGGTTACCAGATCCATCTTCGAATTCAATTAGAGCAGCGAAATATTGTTCGTTGGAGCCTTGATCCACTTTGAAGGTTATGGTCTTGCCCGGAAAGTTACAGTTAACCCTAGTAGCATTTGTAGTTTTTTGAAGCCAAAGATGATTGAGTTTAATTAGTACTGATTAATGGAATAAAAAATGAGATAGTGACAGAAAGAAAGATGTAGCATTATAGTTCAAGTATCTATAAGAAGTGAAAGATAACCAAAGGTCAATATAATTGAAATGGAGCAATAACTAGACATATGCATGCCACACGTATAAAATATCGATTTTAAAACAAAGAAATACTGAAAATTTCTTGATGAACAGGAATTCTGTGACAAATTGTCAACAAAAATACTTGACCTAATTAATGTATATAAGATTTTTCTTCTGATCAAACTATATGATGAATAGAAAATTCGACTCAAAATATAAAAGTTAGCAACGTGAATAACATTATGACCTTCGATGTGCTACACATTTTGGACTTTTTACTGGTTTTAGTACTGACGACACTATTCACTTTATACATATGTATATATATATATATATAGGGCACCAATCCAGTAGGTATTTTTTTTTTTTTACCCATAGATAGGTATCAATTTGGCCAATAAAAACTTAGCATGTATATTTTTTTATTATAAAAAGTAAGAGAGAGAAAAAGCATTAATGATGCACGTCTTTTTATGCACTTCATTATAGCCATTGGATCACCATTAGATGGTGATCCAACGGCTAAAAAAAAAATACCTACCCATAGGTAAAGAAAAAAAATACCTATTGGATTGGCAACCATATATATATATATATATGAAAAACGTACGTTTGCTTTCTTTTGTAATTTCTCACCATCTCTTCTCTTAGATCAGTTGTTTTTTTAAAAAAAAATTACCTTTTGTATTGAATCTGAAGGACTCCAGCATTGCGTAGCTGATCAGCCAGGCCAGAAGTGGCCATAGCTCCGAAAGCAGTGCCACTTAAATCAAAATGATAGGCCTCATTGGTACAGCCAGGGCACTCATCGGTTATGACCACAGTTACTGGGTTCCCTGAGCAGGCTTTATTGACACTTGTTGTGCATTTCACCTGATAACAGACTCCACAACCATCACCATTGTTGTACAAAGAAGGGCCTCCTGCTGAGATCAATGAAGAGAATGGGGCTTGCTCTACACCCGCTCCATATCCACATGCACCCCCTGAGTACGTATACGTAAATACACACACACACACACACACACACACATATATATATATATATATATATATATATATATCATTATCATAAACACACGCCAAAATAAGCTTAAAAAAAGCATACACAGACACAATAAAACGTGACTAAATCTAAAATGTATCCATTTGTTTTACATATGTTGGTAGGTAAGTAATATTTACCGTCACTCCCAGCACCGTTGGGGCTACCGTACCAAGTTGCACCGGCAGCGCCCCAGTTGGAATCGTCCGACTGATACTTGATTGAGACATTGAGGAGCTTGGGGTTAAAGCAAGAGCTAGGGTTTAGGAGTAGAGAAAGGGAGGCTACTACAATGAAGATTGACAATGAATATTGATGAAAAACTCGAGCCATTTTGAAAAACACACTCTTTGCTTAGAGAAACTAGTACTTGTTGTTTTTCTAATGAATTTTGTTGTGTTGATGAATCTGAAAGATGTTGGGGTATTTATAGAGGGAGAAGAAGGGCGTGCCTTCCAAATGCATCCGGTTAGTTTCTGCCACGTGTCATTTCCAACTTGAGGGTTTTTTATTTATTTATTTCTTCTCAAAAGATCCTCTTGAGGGATCTTAAAGAACCATGCATTAATGTTTCATATGTGTGTATATATTATATTACTTTATAAAAAAGAGTCTTAGTTTCGTCTTCCAGTTGTAAGAATTTGCTTCACGTATATGTATTCTTCACAAAGGTGCAATCGCCGGGTGCAATTAATTTAGTTTCTTGCAACTTAATTAGAATGATATGGCACGTACATAGATTTTTCGTTTATTTAAAAAAAATTAAAAACGAAAAAGACAAAGATAAAGAAAGGAAAAATGTGGCATATAAGTATGGGACTATGCCTAACATCCTCTAGCTCTTTATACGTACAAATTAAATGTTCCATTTCTTTTTAATAGAAAAATCTAATATCGAAAAAATTTCCTAGTCTCAAAATTTGCTGAAGTACTGTTTATCAATACGTTACATATATATTCATATATTATATATAGGTCTTGTAGGCCGGTGCTTGGTGCTATTCCTTATTTTAAGGTTTCCGAAAATCCTTATAATAACCTTCAACGCTATTATCAATTCTTTTCATTTTTATTTTCAAAAGAAGAAGAAACTCAGAGCTTTAGAGAAACACTTGCTGTGGACGCTCCCCTCTCAAAATCAATTTCGGATTTTTGAAAATAAAAATTAATAAGAAAAGGACACGAAAGTTTCCAAATTTGGTGGGTCCCACGTATTTTTCACACCTACCAATTTCGGAATTTGGTTTATCCAGTCATTGTACAAAGACCCCCTTTTCAAGGAGATACGTAAATAAGCTGATCATACAACTACAAGATTTGCGGTTTTAATTTTAATTTTTCAACGAAAGCGAAATTGGTTCGTTAATGTTGCCGTTAATGGTGGTTGTAGACCGTTGAAGTTGTATCCAATCCGGACGTTCTACATCGGACGGTCATAATTAAATCTGATTCCCACGTGCATGTCAACATCGTTCAAATACAACGGCACGTAATATTTGGCGGAATTTGGGTAATTCCATTAATACCTCATTTTTCACGGTGACGAACGATGTTGCTTTTTATGATGATCCAAGGGTTTCTTTTACATCAGAAAATAATAATAAAATTGTAAATTGTGGCTGTATCCTTTTCTTTGACCATTGGATGGTTGACACGTGTGCATTGCAGGGCTTGAAGAACTGTCCGACGGTGGAGAGTTTTGTGTGATATTAGAATAGGATTATTTGACTAGCTGCGGCTCTTCACATGGTTATCTCCCTTTCAGTATGAGATAAGAAAGAGATTTAGAGAAATTGGAAAATTTAAGCCAAATTAAATAAGCTAATCACTCTCCACACTCCACAGGACTATATGTCACTTTCACATAAGATGGAGGTTTAAATTGAGAAGAAAGGTCCAAATCAAAAAAAAAAGTTAAAAAAAAAAAAAAAAAAAAAAAAAAGGGTTAAAAAATTAAAAAAAAAAAAAAAAAAAAAAAAAAAAAAAAAACAGAATGAATAGACGAATTCCAAAAATGTATGTAAGAACAAAAGTTTTATTCTTCTATGTAAGTAAATATCTAAATGTGTTTCGCATCTACGTATGTAAGCACAATTCCCCCTTCTTCGGACAAAATGATTTTTTTTTTTTTTTTGGCTGGGTGAAAATATACAGCCACAAGTAGGTATTTGATTTAGAGGACAATAGCCTTATAGGGAAAAGTTGTTTGAGGGATAAGAAATGTGCTGAGCTTTTTTAGAACAAAGTAGCATAAAAAGTTACTATGAAGTTGACCAATAACTTTCCCTTTGTTGATTAATAATTTAGCATATTTGTGTGATATTTATAAATATTTACGTGGATATTGATGGTATACTGAATTTCAACTATTTTTGAAACCATATCGCACATAAGTTTGGTGTCGAGTCAAGCTGTTTCTTTTCATCTTTTATATGTTACATTTTCAGGGATGAGGAATCCTTCCAGGAGAAAAGAAAACAATCCCAACAAACAAACAACGTTTACATTACATTTATGGCCTTCATAGGCGAATGGTCGAATTTTGTTTACATTACATGTATGGCCTTCATAGGCAAATGGTCGAATTTGGGTTCAAGTTAGAAATGGCCATTTTTAAAATACTATTAACAAGGGACTGAATTTATCAAAAAAGTTTGCAAAATAACTGAGTTTATCACCCAAAAATAAAAGGCTAAAGTATATTAATTTTTGTACATTTATATCAGTTTATGAAAAAGGAAAAACTCATATGTTGATAAATTTAAAGATTTTTGATATAATTGACCCCTATGTTATTCGCAAATTGATAAAATAGTTCCTAAGTTATTTTTTAGCAATTAAGTCCTTAAGTTTTAAAAATCTTAACAATTAAGTCTTTTTTTTTTGCTAATGTTAAAGTTTTCATAAAATTGAACATGTTTAAGGGGAAAAAAAATTAATATTTCACTAACACGAATTAGTTTGAAAGAGATATAGAAAGAAATTTTAAGAAAAATTTTAAATTTTTATTTTTTAAATTTTTATATTATGTTATTAATTGTACTTAGTTTTTAGTCATTTTCATTCCAATTCCAACTAATACCAGTAAAATATTGATTTAACTTTTAAAAATTTTGTACATGACCCGAAAATGCTCGATTTCATCTAATATTTTAATAATTACTTACGAAAATGACTTAATTGTATAACTTTTAAAATTAAGGGACTTAATTACTAAAAAAATAAATCGGGGACCATTTTTCTAATCGAGAATAATAGGAAGGCCAATCATGCCAGAAAACATAAATTTAATAATAAACTAATGTATTGATATGCATGTATAAAATTAATATATTAATACATACTGATATACTAATAAAACTAATATACAAAAAATTGATCTACTAAAAAAATGGCTATTTTAAATATATATATATATATATAAGCAGACATTTTATTTTATAGGTTTGAAAAAGGTCATTTCTGAACATGAGGTGAAAAAAAGTGTCATTCTTACAATACTCTACACATTGTTCAACGTGTGAAAGACCCTTGAATCATAGAGGCCTACATAACAATACGGGGATTGAACAAAAATACTATACTTTTGAGTGTATGGTTTAATAGATATCCCTTTTTTGATTTATTAACAAATATATCTCTTTTTTAATAGTAATCATTTATACTTATAATTATACTTTTGATAAATTACTTATTTATCAGGATTAAAAGGTGATATATGATTTATTTATTATGACCTAAAAAATTTTATCGCTTATAGACTATAGAATATTTATCTTTATACTCCTGGTAAATTACTTATTTACCAGTGTTAAGATATGATATATAATTTATTTACCATGATTTTTAAAAAAATTCTACTTATAGAGGGTATCTTATTTACTATTATACTCTTAATAAATTAGTAATTTACCACTATTAAAGAGGTGATATATAATATTTTTACCATGATTTAAAAAATGTATCGCTTATAGATAATAGTACATTTACCATTATACCATTGTTAAATTACTTATTTACTACTATTAAGAGATGATATATTATTTATTTATCATGGCTTAAAAAAATTTACTTATAAATGGTAGCTTATTTACCATTATATTCTTAATAAATTACTTATTTACCACTATTAAAGTAGTGATATATGATTTATTTACCATGACTTAAAAAATGTAGCACTTATATCGATAGCTTCTTTACTATTATACCTTTAGTAAAATACTTAATTACAATATTAAGAGGTGCTATATAATTTTCTTATCATGATTTAAAAAATTTATCATTATAGCATATTTATCATCATATCCTTAATAAATTACAGCATATTTACCATCATATCTTTAATAAATTACTTTATCACTATTATAGGGTGGTATATTATTTATTTACCGCAATGAAAAAAAAAATTCTATCACTTATTTACAGTACTACATATAATATAAATAAACAAGTCACGTTTGGCTAGATATATAAAATTGATTCCTACAAGTACTAAACATAATTTCTCATTATACCTTGGCATCCTTGTTTGAGATAAGGATTCCCCTAAATCCTCATTGATGTCCCAGACCATTTTCTGAATCTATGCAATGAGCATTTTTGCCGCATTAGTTGATATACACTGATATATTATTGATTGTATATACTCTTTACTTCTAATATGAATAAAATCAACGTTTATTCTTAACCCAGATCTAAAACTGAAAAAAAAATGCAACCTATTTTTTTTTTAAGAAAATGTAGTCACAATTATTAAACTGTACAAAAAAAAAAAATGAATTCACTCAGTATATACAATAAATAATGCATTGTTAAAAAATAAGAGTTCAAACGTTCGACTAATTCCATTGAGCATTCGAGAGCACATCTCGGGTTTTGACCCATAAAACACCTCAGAAAAGGATCGGATTTTAGATCTTAACAAAGGAATGGGTGAGACAACAACTCAGCGGCGGACCACCTCTTGCTCTTGCCGGACTCCTTCTACAAGCTCAACATCAATAAATACTAATGCTAACAAAAACCAATTACACTCGGCTTATTTGCAAACATACTAATGCTACTGCAGTCTTGAAACTTATTATTGAAAGATAAACTAGATACAAAATACAATCAAATCCCTCTCGAAACAGACACTAAAATTAATAAATAAATAAATAAAGCATATATCTGCCTCTAAAAGATTCTTCAATGAGAAAACTCAGCTTAAAAATCAAATCCATTATGAAAACACTAAAGCTAAAGAGCCCCAAAAACAACATCACATCTGATAGCTTAGATATATCCACAAAGATACAAATTTTCACCAATTTGAAGCCCAGTGAAATCAACAACTGGAACACCATTTTCTCATCAAGTATAAATTTTAAGTTTCGCTATAAGCCTAAAATTTCATTAAAAATGACTGCAACTAACTAAACCAGAACAAGTTGAATAGCCTCAAAGAACAATACTGCAAAATCCCTTCAATTAATACAAGACCCATAGAATCCACAATAGTCAATTGCAATCACAAGCTCTATAATCTCTAAAACTTAGTGCCGATATCAACTTTGATGATCACTAAAATTGGAAGCAATTTCATTTGAACCAAATAAAACAACAATAATAATGGAGAATGTTAAAAAAATTCTGAATCCATAAACAAAATTCTGATATTTACTTTTTCATCTTAGAATTAATAGAGGTCATCACAAAACCCAAGCTTACAGAAACTCATCAATGGCGGCATATCGTGAAAATCAAAGAAACTATTGTGCAAAAAGAAAACAATGGATGTTGATATTTAGGATAACATAAATTCAAATGAATCAAATACAAAAAAGCTAATCAAACTCACTGAGAGATCACTTTTATCACTGTTTGTTTCCCAAGAAAATGGTGATGAGAAAGAGTAGTCTTCATTTTCCTTCTCTGGTATTCTTTGGCAATGAGAGGTTTGAGACCCTGTTCGCTCTTCTTTAATTATCTCACAAGTGTAAAATAGGCATTAAAAAATATGTAAATGGAAAAGGGGCATAAAAGTTGAATGAATAGAAATGGGATATTTTTTAAAAAAAAAAATTAATAAAGGCATACCACGTAGTTTTCTCTAATAGTATAAAGCCCATTAAGCCCCTTTAAGACACAGATGTCAGGGCTAACAATGCTTTGTTGAAAAATTGACACACACTACCTGCTTTTATAACTTATTTTCAATATCCGTTTTTACTTTTTCTTTAAAAAATATCTGTTTTATGGTACACATTTCATACACAAAATATAAGTGGTAAACATTTATAATATAAACTTTTACTAATGCGGTACACGTTTCATGTATAAAATATGAACGATATACATTTACAATGCACATATTTGCCATAGTTTATATTTTTTATTATAAATTTGACTTATGGTATATATTTTGAAATACGTGCTAATTTTTAGTGTAATTTTTATTTATAAAATATATACCATAATATACACTTGATATATGAAATATTTACCGGAATATACATTTTATATGTAAAATACTAGTGATCTACGTTTCTAACAAAATGTATATAAAATTGGGTATTAATGAAATAAAATAAAAAGTGAGTATTTATGGAAATATGATTTTAAAAATTAGTATTTATGAATTGTTTTCGTCTTAGTTGCTTTTGGATTCGGCCCGTTGGAAAGAGGTTCTTAAAGAAATACAGGTTTAACGACTTAATTTATTAGGAAAATTATGGACTACTTACCTTAAGTAATCTAAATAGTAGCATCAATTACTTTCAACAAATTCTAATTTTGAAGAGTCAACTTGACTAACTATCTCAAATACATCTTGAATTGGCAAAATTGGAATCTGTCTAAATCAAGTGGTAAAAAGCAGTATTTTTCTAGACAATTCTGCTTTGTCAAAACAAAAATAAGAATTTCTTCAAATTTTGGAATTGTACTATATAAAATGAAATTTCCTCAACACGGAATAACCATGGCAGCCAACCTTGTTGTCAATGTTTTTTCTTTTATGTAATTGCTGTTAGTATGTTTATATAGACATATATATTTTTTTAATAGGACAGACGATTTTAACCTTAAGTCTTAATATTGGAGATGGTATGAGATTACCAATCAAGCTATATCTACGACCACAATTGATGTCAGTATTTAAATTCGCTTAATTTGCATTTGTTTTTTTTTAATAAAATAAAAAAGAATAAAGAATAAAAAAATTCTTTCTTCTTGCCAAGTACCAAAGAAGCGACTCCATTAACAAAAATAAATAATTCAATTATAACAAAAAACCGAAACAGCTCATAATCACGTTGGCAAATCTCAACTATAATTAAAAAAAAAGTGTGGTAGAGATTTTGAATAGTTATTTGTTTTATTCCAATCATTTTGTGTCTTTGGTATTGTAGTAGTTATAATCAATAAAATATCATCGATAATTTGTATTTTCTGCTTGAAATATAATTAAGAATTTGAATAAATAATGTAATCATCTTGTTGATCAGTGTCTTATGCTCTAGGAGGTGCAGACACATCCTGAACACAAACCCACAGCCAACACTATCCTAATTAATAATTATGAGTGATTTTTCTATATGATAAAGTTTGGCAACCAGACCATAATCAGAATCCATATATCATTTTCCCCCCAGAAAAATATTTGGACAGACTAAATTATATTTGGAGAAGTTAGGATATGCCCATTTACATTGCAGCACTGACTGATAGCGGTGGATTATATGTCTCTTTAACTAAATACAATTTCTCCAAGAATATAATCTTGTCGATATATAGGTTTCTAATCTTGGTTCCTTAATTTGGAGATATTTCTGAGCTAGCCAATGTAAAATAAGACATACCCCTATGATTGTCTATATTTCTATTTCTTAGTTTAATATAAATATTCATTTCATGATTAAATAAACCGGACTGGTTGTTAAGTGGCATAGCACTAAAGTACTGTTTTGATTTATATGACCTGCATGCTTCCCTGGAGCACAAAAACAGTACGTATGTTTTAGTCAGCAATAAGATGAGCATTAATTGATGAGATCAGATTAAGTTACCTTTTAAACAAATTTTGTATGGTCTTTTATTGCCGTGTCCAACCCAATTTTGTAGTCCAGTACTCCAACTAATGTATATGGATGTGGCATCATGTAGTTTCATAAATCATATGTGTTTTCCCTTTCGAAGGATTATTTTTGGAGCTATATTGACAACCAAGTAAATTTTAGGTACCCGTAATCTTCAAAAAAGACTATAAAAATTAAAATTATCCAATCCAAAAAACAAAAGCCCCCCCCCCCCCCCCCTCTTCCTTTTATAATTCTATTTTTCCTATTCTCTCTACTATCCATGTCTTATCCATCAATCCGTTCTATTAATATATTTCTTTTTTCTTGTTTAGTAGTTGTTTTTACTTTTATTTTTGAATCAATAGTTGTTCTCTTGTAGTTAATCGACCTCATTTGTATATCTCTCTATTAAGTATTTTCGCTTTATATATTCAACAATGGCTTCAGGTACTGCTTCCTCTTGTTTTGGTGAAGAATAGAAAATCTTAAAAAAGATGCATCTTAACGAGAGGCAATTCCACTCAAAAAATGAACGAGAGGTAATTTCACTCAAAAAAAGTAAACGAGAGGTAATTTCACTCAAAAAAGTAAACGAGAGGTAATTGTATTATGACTTTTTAGGAAATTAAAACATTGAATGTATTGATTAAATACCAAGTATATAAAAGCAGACAGAAATTATTTTATGAATTTTTAATTTTTGAAAACTTGCTATCTTCTCCTTTAAATTAAAAAAAGGGGGGGTATCTTCAAACATTAATTGTTAGCTGGAGTCACATGCAAGCAAGAAAATGAATACAAAAGAGAGATTGAACACAAGACTATTGAGCAAATGAGAAAATAATACTAATTAAAAAAACGTTTGAAGGTAGAATAATGAAGGGAAACGGGGTGCTTATTTGTCAATTTTTATTAGGATTCTTTTTTATTTTTATGTGTTTTAGTAAATATTTAGTAGGATGCCTATACGTCATTTTAGAGTGTCAATATAATCCCCTATTTTTGGAAGGAGTGTGTTGGCATGTTTGCCCTGAATTTATCACATTTTTTGTAAATTGCCCCCGAAAAAATTTCTTAGCAATCCGTTAAATCTAAAAAATTTGCAATTAGAACCAAATTGATCGGAATTATCAAATTGTTGATGGATTTCATCATGTGTTGACTACATGCTTCATTTTAGGAGGCTAATCTCGATATTATAGGTACACTCTACTACTTGGAAGAGAAATTCCAGGGTGAGTAAATTGATGGGCCGGGTAGAGTAATACTCTATTTATATAAATGATGGTGACCTATTTAAAAAATCACAGTTAGTTAAAATCAGTGATATATTAATGTTCGTATATCTTGAATATATATTTTTGTGCCCTTAATATTATTGAATAGGTTACTGGGGAAATTAACCCAGGTACCTAGTGAGCCTCTCCAGAAAAAAGCCTCAATTTCTCCTCTCTGATAATCAAGCTTCTCTGGCTTGAATGTTGAATAGGAGAAGATAGTTCTTTCTCCAAAGAAAAAACCAGGGCCTTATTCAGTACGAAGGAAAAAAGAAATGAAGGAAAATGTAATGAGAGAAAAATGGAGAGAAAGTAAAAATTAGTTATTTGGTTAGAAGGAAAATATGATGGAAAAAAAAATAGGGAGGAAAAAAAAAGTGGACCCTACTATTTTTTTTTACCAAACTTTTATACCTTTCATCAATAGTAAATTATATATTTACCCTTAAATTTTAAAACAAAATAATTAGTTTAAGTTGTTAAAATGGTAATTTCACTAAATCCTCATTTTCCTTTCGTCCCCTGCATACTAAACTTTACCAACCGAGAAGTTTAGTATTTTTCATCCCATTACTCTTATGTTTCTTTTTCTCACACTTCTTCCTTTCTTCTATTTTTTTTCCCCTTCCTACCAAACATAAGTTAATCTGAAAATATTGAACTTCATTTTTTTCATATTCACGCTCAAAAAGTTTTTTTTTTCCCAATTTATTGGGTTTTCAGTTAGGATTTATTTCTAAAATTGTTGAGTGTATTAGGAGATCGGCTTTGCGGAAGCGATAATACAGCTAAAATACGAGTTGAGAAAATTTGAGTAAAATAAAATAAATAAGACACACAAAATAATTAATGTGGTTCACCCAATTTAAGCTACGTCCACGGACAAGACTATGAAGAATTTCACTATGAAGAAGAGATTACAACTCACTTCTCTCTAAATACAAGGAGAGAACAAATGAATCTCTTTCTCTCTCTTGAAATAGGAGAAAACAATCTCTGTAAATAATTTAGGAGAAAATGAGTGGGATACTAAGAGGAATTCCTAGGCTTGATTTTCTCTTAAAAAGGAAAAGGATTTAGAATGGGATACAAAATAAGTGATGAAGCCCTCCGTATTTATAGAACTTAAAAGGTGGTGTGAACACCATCTTTTACTATTGCTATTACGGCTGTTCTTTTCACTATTCCTATTGCGGCTGCCTTTTTTACTATTCCTATTGCGGCTTCCCTTTTTACTATTCCTATTGCGGCTGGTTGGTGAGATGCAATTATTGATTTGTTCAACATTCTCCCACTTGAAGACTTGATTTTAATCATGTCTTCACACTTGATGAATCTCTACTTTCTTCCCTTATCAATTCTTCATGCTGCTTATATTTCTGCTAGGCCAAATAAGGATCTACACCATTAGTACTTGTTAGTGTTGATTAGTTTGGTTAAAGCATCTGCTAGGTTCTCCTTTTTGTGAATCTTTTTCATGTCCATACTTCCATCTTCTACTACTTCTCGAATAAAGTAATATTGAACGCCAATGTACTTTGTCTTGGAATGAAAGGCTGGATTTCTTGCAATGTGCAAGGTACTCTGACTGTCACAAAATAGAGGAATCTTTTCTTGTTTGTGCCTGAGCTCCTCCAATAACCTTTGAATCCAAATAGCCTCTTTACAAGTTTGTGTAGCTGCCATGTATTCTGCTTCTGTTATAGATAAAGCCACAATAGTTTGCAGTTTCGAAACTCAGCTTACAGCTCCTTTTGCAAGAGTAAACACATAGCCTATAATAGATTTTCGTTTGTCAAGATCATCCGCAAAATCTGAATCAACATATCCTCTGACAGTAAATTCTTGTCCTCCGTAACATAATGCAGCATCTGAGGTTCCTTTGATGTATTTTAGAATTCTCTTCACAGCATTCCAATGCTCTCCACCAGGATTCGCCATATATCGACTAACCGCTCCCACTGCTTGTGCAATGTCTGGTCTTGTACATATCATAGTGAATATTAGGCTTCCCACTGTTGATGCATACAGTACTCGAGACATCTCTATCCTCTCTGCTTCATTGCTAGGATACATCCCAGAGGATAACTTGAAGTTAACAGGAAGTATGGTAGAAATCAGCTTACAATCTTGTATATTGAAGCGGCGCAAGATTTTCTTCAAATAATTCTTCTAAAAAAGCTGAATCTTCCTGTTACCTCTGTCTTAGTGAATTTGCATCCCTAGAATCTTGTTTGCTGGTCCCAAGTCCTTCATATCAAATTTCTTAGCTAACTGTGCCTTCAATTCTTGGATTCTGCCTTTGTTGGAGCCCCCTACTAACATGTCATCCACGTACAACAATAAGATAATGAAATCACTATCTTCATCAAACCTCCTGAAGTATGTGCAGTGGTCTGAACTAAGTCTGTTGTGCCCAAGGCTTATGATGAAGGAATCAAATCTCTTATACCAATACCTCGGCGCCTGTTTGAGACCGTATAGAGATTTGTTCAACCTGCAAACCAAGTTCTCCTTGCCTGTTTCAGCAAAACCTTCTAGTTGGAGCATATAAATATCTTCTTCAAGTTCTCCAAGAAGAAAAGTAGTTTTCACATCTTGCTACTCTAGATATAGGTCAAACGTAGCACACATCGCCAGAACTACTCTAACTGTTGTCAGTCGAACTACAGGTGAAAATATCTCATTGAAGT
Source organism: Parasponia andersonii (assembly GCA_002914805.1). Taxonomy (NCBI): domain Eukaryota; kingdom Viridiplantae; phylum Streptophyta; class Magnoliopsida; order Rosales; family Cannabaceae; genus Trema; species Trema andersonii. The sequence goes on from JXTB01000123.1 coordinate 294,315, forward strand.
CAATACATTCTTTCTGAGCATATCCTTTTACCACCAATCTCGCACGATACCGCTCTACTTGATCATTGCTATCATGCTTGATCTTGTAGACCCATTTGTTGCTAATAGCCTTCCTTCTTTGTGGTAGCGAAACAAGATCTCATGTCTTGTTTTTGTGAAGGGCTTCAATCTCTTCTTGCATTACTATCATCCATAGGGATACATCCGGGCTTTTGGTAGCCTCATGAAAAGTTGTTGGCTCTCCATCCTCTGTTAGAAGACAGTATGCAATATTGCTCTCAGTGATATAATCCGAGTGCCATACCGGTGTTCTTTTCTCACGAGTTGATCGACGAATTTCAGAAGCCTTTTCCTCGACTGGTTCTTCTACTTCGTACTCTGGTGCTAGTTCAGAAGAATCTGAACCTTCAGTATTCTTTTCTACCTGAACTGTAGTAGTTTCTGGTCTGCTATCATCTCCCTTCTCTTGCAGTTTATTCTCTGTAAATATCACATCTCTGCTGATAACAACCTTATGGGCAGTGGGATCCCATAAGCGATATCCCTTGACTCCATCAGCATATTCTAAGAGTACACACCTTCTAGACGTTAAATCCAATTTTGTGATTTCTTGAGTGTTGTACATCACGTACACAGAACATCCAAACATATGTAAGCGAGAATAATCAGCTAGCTTACCAGTCCACATCTCTATCGGTGTCTTCAGATCAATCGATCAATTACTGTTGATAGAGATCGATTAATCACATAACAGGCAGTTTTGACTGTTTCTGCCCAGAATGTCTTGGGTAGACCTGCAGCTTTCAATATTGCTCTTGTTTTTTACAACATGGTTCTGTTCATCTACTCTGCCACTCCATTTTGTTGAGGAGTGTACGCTACTGTGAATTGCCTCTTAATACCTTCTTGTTGACAGAAGTTATTAAATTCATCACTTTTATATTCTCCTCCATTGTCCGTCCTTAAATACTTGATCTTTTCTCTAGATTCAATCTCTATCCGTGCTTTGAATATTTTGAAGACTGAAAACACATCTGCCTTCCTCTTGATAGGATACACCCAACATCTCCTGGAGTGATCATCAATAAAAGATACAAAGTATCTAGCTCCTCCTAGTGACATTACCGGTACTTGCCAAACATCAGAGTGAACTAAGTCTAGAATTTTTTAACTTCTAGAACTGGATGTGCAAAACTTTAATTTATGCTACATGCTTGTGACACAATGTTCACAAAAAGGTAAAGATACTTTTGTGAGAGCAGGAAGCAACCTCCGTTCAGAGAGAATCTTCAAGCATCGTTCCGATATATAGCCAAGCTTACGATGTCACATCATCGTTGATTGTTCTCCGAAATTTGTTGAAGCAACTGATGCATCCGCTTCCATCAATGTATTTCCTTTAAGCATGTATAGATTCACAGCAATTTTCTCCGCCTTCATTACGATAAGTGCACCCTTCATAATCTTTATGATCCCATTCTCGACACGAGTTTTGCAACCAAGGTTATCTAATTGTCCCAAAAACAATAGATTTTTCTTCAGGCACTTCACATGTCGCACCTCTTGAATAGTACGAATAGTGTCATCGTACATCTTTATCTTGATAGTACCAATCCCAGCGATCTCTAAGGCATGATCGTTACCCATGAATACAGATCCTTCAGAGACAGGTTCATATGTGTGAAACCATTCTCTGTGAGAAGTCATGTGCCATGTTGCTCCCGAATCCACTAACCAAACATCAGTGAGCTGCCGTCTGTCCTTAAAAATTGTTGCTACTTCACTATACAGGATTTCTCCATCATCTGAAGTATTTGTAATATTCCCCTGAGCATTTGATGACTCAGGGGTCCTTTTCTCTGGAATCTCCATTCTTCTTGAGTTGCCAACACTCCCTTTTGACATGCCATTTCTTGCCACAGTGATAACACTTGATATTATTCTTACTTCTTAACTTTGATCTACTATGACTCTGACTCCCACTGGGGCCACGTTCTGTTGATCTCCCTCTCATTGTCAAAGCCTTTACTTGCTGTGAACTTTCTAATCTGTCTTCCTTATTCTTACGCCGATTTTCTTCTTCGAGAACAGCAGCTGTAAGATCGTTAAAAACTAGAGTTATAGTATTGTTGGTCACATTTATGATGAGTTGATCATAAGAATCAGGTAGACTCTGAAGTAAGATTTTTGCACGTTCATTATCCTCTATTTTATACTCAATTGTTGTGAGCTGTGAGAATAAAGTATCGAAGGTGTTGATATGATCGGTCACCGTTGTTAATTCTGCCACCCGAAAGGTATAAAGCCTTCTCTTTAAGAAAATTTTGTTATGAAGTGACTTGGCTTGATACAACTTTGTCAGTGTATCCCATATCTCCTTGGCTGACTTCTTCTCCTCAATGCTTGACAGGACTCCATCTGCTAGTGCCAGATGTAAGTTAGCGACAGTATTGCTATCCATCTCGTCCCACCTTTTATCATCAGTAATCTCAGTAGGCCTTTCCCTAATTGTTGCTAGGTAATTATCTTTTCTCAAAATTTCCTTTATCTTCATTTTCCACAAAGAGAAATTGTTCCCATTAAACTTCTCAATATCGAATTTTGCCGCCATTTTTGTTCACCATGATTTGTTCAGTTACCACCGTTTCACTATACGTGAACAGTACCGTATATGTGAATAATACTGTATATGTGAATAGTATTCTATACGTGAACAGTACTCTAACCAATGGCTCTGATACCACTGTTAGGAGATCGGCTTTGCGGAAGCGATAATACAGCTAAAATACGAGTTGAGAAAATTTGGGTAAAATAAAATAAATAAGGCACACAAAAGAATTAACGTGGTTCACCCAACTTAGGCTACGTCTACGGACAAAGCTGTGAAGAATTTCACTATGAAGAAGAGATTACAACTCACTACTCTCTAAATACAAGGAGAAAACAAATGAATCTCTCTTTCTCTCTCTTGAAATAGGAGAAAACATCCCTCTAAACAATTTAGGAGAAAACGAGTGGGATACGAAGAAGAATTCCTAGGCTTGAATTCTCTCTTAGAAAGGAAAAGGATTTAGAATGGGATACAAAACAAGTGATGAAGTCCTCCGTATTTATAGAACTTAAAAGATGGTATGAACACAATCTTTTACTATTGCTCTATTACGGCTGCTCTTTTCACTATTCATATTGCGGTTGCTTTTTTTACTATTCCTTTTGCGGCTTCTCTTTTTACTATTCCTATTGCAGCTGCTTTTTTACTATTCTTATTGCGCCTGTTTTTTTACTGTTTCTATTGCGGCTGATTGGTGAAGTACAATTATTGATTTGTTTAACAGAGCGGGCCTTCTCTATGATTTCTAACATTGATTTAGTTTTTTCGTCAAGATGCTTTCTCTAAAATTTTTGAGAATGTATTATCTAATTTTCGGATTATTTTGATATTGGTTTTGTTTAATTATTTTTTTGTGGTTTTCTTTTACGTGGTACTGGGTTTTGAGATAGGAATCAGGGCTTTTTCTCTAAGTTTTTAAATGACTACATACACTTTATGTTGTCAGGTTTGTTGATAAGTTCAATATTCGGGAAATTTTTTTTTTTTCAGAATGTAGAATTAGTTAAAAATGAAGCATTTACTTAGTGGATGAGGACGAAGCACTTCATTCTATTCAGTTTCCCCATAACCATATCCCTAAATCACTTTTGGTAATTTTTTTAAAAAAAATAGGTTTAAATAATAACTTTCTTTTTACAAAGAAAAAAAAATAATTCGCAAGTCAAATTTCTGACTTAATATTCAATTCTCACTCCATATCAATGAATCAAATCACTTTTGGACTTTGGCATTGATTTCCACCCAAATACCAAAATAATTAATAAGTTTTATTACCCTCCTAAAAAGTAAAAAGAAGCAGATGATCTACGTCTGCTGAAATCTGTCATTAATTCGACAGTTGTTCTCAATTTGGCTCTAATGGAAACAGTTTTAGAAATTAAAAGATTTAATTCCTAAGAAATTGTTTTCAACTATTAGTTTGCCAAAATGCGATAAATTCAAGGGCAAACAGGCAAAAAAATCCTTTTTTTTTCATTAATATTGCATTAGTTTCGGCTTCTTTTTATGTTTTGTTTTTCTTTTTTGCTTATTCTGAAGCAGCTTCTGAATATAATTAATTAGACATAGAATTTGAGGGGGGAAAAAAATAGACCAATACCACTGATTACACCAAATTAACCGGGAATTCTTTTTTTTGAAAATAATTAACTAGAAATTTAATTAGATATAGTCTTTTTTTTTTCCCAAGAAGGAGAAGTAAGGCTTGTACATAATCAGCGATGATTAAAGAAGAATAATAAAGAGAGTAACCTACATTGGCCACGTTTATTAGTCTGATAAAAGGAACGAGTGAAAAGAGACTGAAGTTAAATAACAAATATTGTTACTCTAATAAAAAGAATGAGTAAAAAGAGACTCAAGTTGAATAAGAAATAATGGAATTGTTACTCTAATAAAAGAAATGAGTGAAAAGAGACTGATGTTGAATAAGAAATAATAAATAAGTGAAAAGAAAATGAAGTTAAATAAAAAAACAATGAGACAATGAGTGTGAGGAATGTACACATGCCCTTTTGGCAACTCAATCGGCAATTCTAATATTATTTGCGCTTTTAACAATTAATAAATCATAATTTATACATTAAAAATCTTCCAAAGAAAAAACAAACATATACATTAAAAATCATGGTTGCGCCAGGGATATAGCTAGAGACCAAAAAAAAAAGAAAGATAGATTGATGAGGGGGAAAATACTGAATCATAGTTAAGGAATCATTTATTATGAAAATAGGTGGTAGTAGAAATTTTCGTGTATTTATTAATTCTATAAAATTTTAATATTTTGTCGGGATAGTAGCACTTTTATATTTGTATTTTGATATTTTATTTAGTTTGCATTTTATGCTATATTTATTATTAATATTAATCTTTAGATTTAAAATTTGTTATAAATTTATACTCTTACACTAATTTAAAATAAATAATTCTCTAAGATTATTTAATAAACTTATTCTCAGATCAATTTTTATATAATTTGGTACGAAAATATACATTTATAATATATTTTATATTTAAAAGTCAATATTATAACCAAAACATAAAATATAATTTGAACAAAATATCAAAATACTAAATATAAAAATAATATTATCTCTTGTTACCGATAAGATGTGGAAATTAATTTGTTTTCCTCCCCTCCCCTCCCGAAAGAACAGTACTCTAATGAGTTGTCTTATGAATAAAGGTCTTAAAATGTGCTGAAAAGTAGTAGGAAGGATCAATACTTGTACCAGAGCTAGTGTAGGATCAACAAGACAACAAATAATTAAATTTAGAGACCAAAATATATGTAAATGAAATAGGACTTGTCAAAGTTTAGGACAACTAACAAATTACTCTTATACATAACGTATAAATAAATAATCATGGTGCCAGCCGTACGTCAACCTCATCAACAAAATGCTAGATAGGATTCTTCTTTTCTTTTCGTTTCTTAATTTTTTTTTTTCCTGAAAAGATAGGATTGTTCCCTTTACCAACCAGAGCATCATTCATTTGATTAAAGTTTAATTTAATAAATAAAAAAATGTGAGTACTCCTACATTTTAGCCGCAAAATAATAATAATAAATAAATAAAACTAAGAGATGGTAGAGATATTGACAGGAATATGCCATGCGAACTACTTGTTTTTATTGCACGAGTTGCCCTTATCAAAGGATCATTGAGATGTAGACAAAGCAACGTTACTGACTTGTGTTTTCAAGAGATATTTGAAGACGAAAGAAGGTGCCAAGTGTCAACTGATTCCTAAGGACTGACCACCTACAATTGTGTTAAGTCCTTTTTAATTTCCAGGGCAGAGTATAATTTAGGGGGAAAGAATTATTTTCCAACTCATGAATTTGAAGGGAAACGAAAACTGAAAGAATTTTCAATGATATAAGGTTTTGTTTGAGATATAGGACTATGATTGATATTGAAATGATTGAAATAAATAATTTACAATTCTAAAATAGTCCAATATAAATAATGAGATCCACGTCTATTTCAAATTTCAAAATTAACGAATCTCACGTTATAAATACATTTTAATTTTTTAGGATAATTTTTTAGGATTTAAACTAATTTAAAATAAATCTATTATATATTCAAATGAAAAGTGAGTTCTAAATAATAATAATAATTATTATTATTATTCAAACAAATGCTCCACTAAATATGAAATAGTATCAAATTTATCCAATTCAATATATTACAATCTAATCTAATCTAATAGTATAATCTAATCTCAATCTTGCGTACTAAACACAATAATTAATTAGAATATAATTTACATAGAAAAAAAATTAAGAGATAGCAATAATAATAATTATGTCATCAGACGAGGGGAAAAGGTGGGTGAAAATTAATTCTTTTCTGGTTGTTATGATTACTAACTATTTCATCGGCCAACGAATTCACAGCTAGCTCAATAACTAGTAATAACTAGCAAAAATTAATAATTAACAATTAAAAAGGGAGGGGGGGATAACAAATGAAAATCTTCAATTGAAAAAAAAAAACCTCAACCAAAAAATATAAACCTAGAAAAATGAATTAACTAAACAAGATAAATATTAATTGCTTATAAGTAGTCTAACATGGTATAAGTGACCACAATTTATCTTGTTTGTCACAATTTTTATATTTATATTTTTGGTTTGGTTTTCTCTTGTTCATAAAGGATAAATTTTTACTTGTATTAAGTAATTTAACATGTTGCCTTTATCATGAAAATTTTGAAAGAAATCCCAAATTCAAAAGTTTAAATTGTGATTCCTTAAAATATAAAACTTTACTACGGGGAAAAAGCCAAAGAAGAAGAAGTGAAAGCCCAAAGTTGTTTGAGTAATTTTCCCAAAAATTAAAAAAAAAAAAAATTAGAAAGAAAAAGGAAAAACAAACAAAAAACGAAAGTGAAAATTGCTATAGCTCATGAATCATCTTGTACCCACCATTAGTGTCCAGTCGTGCATTATTATTTATGAGTGAACTGAGCGGCAACTTATTTTGCTTTTAGATTATACTACGCGAATTAATCACTTCTCTTAATTAATTGAGCAAGGAGTGTTAGGTCCGTGTCTTGAGGAGCATTAGGACTAATCTAAAGTACTCACTAAACGACAACAAAATGGACACTCAATTTTGTTATCAAATATATCACATTTCCAGTACTAATAAAAACTCGTTAGTGTCATCTCTTCTTTACCATTGAAAAATAAAATAAAATTAGAAGATTCCCCGTTAGCTTCCTAACAACAACTTGGAACTATCTCACTATCTCAATTTGCTCTTTCTCTCCTGGAACTTGTCGTTTGTTGATACTACCGTGTGAAATATTCTATGCTAGATCCTATGCAGCTTTTGGGGTGTAATTAATTACATATGCATGTATCGTATATATTTAGCAATTTTCAATGTTTCTTTTGACGAAAAGTATTAATAATTATGATCAAAGGAAGGTCAGATGTACTAGCCAAGCAATTTTATGCTCTTGTATTAATTATATCTATGTGCTTAATTGATCTACAGATGGCACTTCCTGACTTTTCCAATTAACATTATCGTTATTAATTATTGTGGTAATGGGGAATATAGATATTGCATTTGTGATGCTGACTGTCCTTTAAAAAGAACTGAACTTTATAAAGAAAACAGAAAGAACAAGCCTCCTGGATGAAAGAACAAGCCTCCTGGATGATGCAGGCCTTCACTTTGGCCTGCTTTGATTGATAAAATGAATGCTAAATTCCTAACCAATTATTAAGGGAAAAAAAAAAAAGAAAGTACCATAACAAACACAAAAATAGAAATACATAAGAAAAAAATACAAATGAAACTCAATAAAAATCATCAGATATACTTGAAAAGTTTTTAATCAAAACGTATGTAACAAATTACATAATTCACCCATCTTATGTTTCAAAGATAATTATCAATGATCATATGCTGCTATTTTAAAAAAGCCGAACCTGAATATGTAACTCCAATTGAGGCATAACCTTTTAGATTAATTGGAAGAAAAAAAAATTACATGACCAATAATTGTCTTGGGATATCACTGGAACAGAGACATATAAGTACATCATATAGTATAATGTAATACAATATATATGGCCAGGCAACTCATTCTTCCAAGTAAATTGCAAAATAAAATCTCTTTATTTTTTTAACTTACGAAAAGGAAATTTTGCAAAATAGGAGCTTGTGATTATTACCAAACCAAGATTGATCCATATTTTGGAGAAGAAATTAAATTTTCAGCAGAACAGGATTTGTCCATTAAATTTTGAACAAAATGATCATAGTACTTAATTAATATATTGTCAAGAAATTAACAACAATATTTTTATCTCACTTCGATTTGGCTATGATCAATTACCAAAGCTCAAACTCTCAATTACAAGCTTCAAGCTTCAACTATTTATATATATACCTCAATCTGTACACAAGAGTTACAATCCCACTTGTATATACGGCACCAAAACATACCCAAAAGGGAACATATTTTCTTCTAAAAAGAACATGTAATAACATATGACCATCATCTATAGCATAACACGAGCAATTTGATTAAATCTTCCTTCTTCACTTTGCCTTGAAAATTTGATTTCCTCAGCACATCTTATTGTCTTCTCAATGTGGTAACCTCCACCAATGCTAACTTCTCTTTCCAAGTGACAACAATAGCTCTCAAAAACACTTACATTCACATGAAACTTGAACCCCATTAAGAACAAAAACTCAACCTCCAACTTATTCAACTCGTTTGTGGTTAGTCCTCCAACTCTTGCAAAGTAAGAATTCCTATAATTCCTGCATAAAAATTTAAATGAAATTCATTAATATCTAAGACTTAAACAATATAACTAAGAAGTCTCAATAATCAAAATCTTTCATGATATATATACTTACATGTCTTCAACATACTTGGAAGCTACCATGATTGTGGTAATGAGAAGCCTATGAACATTTCGAGCACTAATCCGAAACCCAGGATTGGTCTGGCAAAACCGATCGATATAAACATAGGCGACAACATAAACAGAGGGCCCTGCTCTTGTGTATCTGAAAATTCTTTCCAAATAGGATTGAATGGTCATGTCCGGAGTCTCGTGACAATCGAAAATTTGAGTCCTACGATCTGATCTCGACAAACACCAACTTGTGCTGCTACCGTTCTTCGCAATAATCCTTTGGTTCCGAGCCATGCTCCTCTCTATAAGTGAAGCTAGAACATTAACCACAAGTGGGATATTCGAATCATCTTGGTACGAGTACGAATACAAATCGGATCGAAGTTTTCTCGGAGAAATTATGACGTTGTTGGAACTAGAAGTAGTACTCATTATGTCAAATGAACACTAGCAGAGAAAAAACAAAAATGAATGAAAGAAAAAAAGACTAGGGATGGAGATAGAAAGTGTTAATGAGTTATATGTTTGAGATTTTGATGTGGAGAAAGGTTTATATACAAAATGAGTTGAGGCTTTAATAAATAAAGAAACAGGGAAATGGACATTGGTTTGGAACATTTGGAAGGTGAGAGGAAAGAAGAAATGAAATGATTTTTCAAAGCTATAAGATATGTTTGCCTCCTACTTTGTACAGCCAAAGTACAGACAAACAGCTAACCTTTCTCATTGTATAATAGAACAATATTATTAAAACAAATCTTGTTTTTTTCCCTCTCCAATTTTTTCATTTTTCAATTTTTTTTTTTAAATCTCGCCGACAGTGGGTTTTAAGGGCAAAAGGGCATGAGAGAAGAGGAAGCATTCATAGCTGGTAGGTAGGTCTTGGGTTTGGGACATATACATATTGATATTATAAGACCACATGAAAAACTATACTCCTGCATCCAAACACCACTATATATGATTTTTGCCTCCAGATTGGTCTTAGCTCAACTCACACGTGCAATGGGCTTGACCTTTCATGATCATCCTATCTAGGTTTGCAACTCGCTGCTTTAGCTAGTCTCCAGGTAGCACCTGCATTGGAGATAACAGCCCCCCTGTTTAATTAGGAGGCCATCATGTGGTAGGGTTTGGCCAAAATATATACATATATATTTGTGAAATATTATAATTTCATCAAATTAATGTGTATGCTGTTTTACTTTAATATGATTTTAATTTGATATAATGTTTAGAAAGTATTGTTCATTACAAAATTAGCTTAGCGTATGACATGCATAAAACTTATTCAACATAGATTTACTACACACGCGATTCGTAAATGAATATTGCATAAATACTAATAATTTAAGAATATTCATTTAAAATATCTCTATTTTCGTTATAGTCGTAGCGGACTGGTGGTTCTTATTATGCTTTGCTCTCTATTTAAAACTACTTATACAACTTACTAGATATGCTATGTTTTGGCATGAAGAAATTGCTAGTTGTATTGTTCGTATAGTAGCCAACTATTTACTTAAAAGAAAGATTTTCATCTTCATCACTTACCAAAAAAAAATAATAATAATAAAAACTACATCATACACCAATATCCTCTTTGTTTATACGTATATATTGTCATGCAAAGTTCATCAAGTCTTATATTATGGTAATTGTTATAATTGAGATGTACTTGAAGAGCAGTGATATCATCTCATTGCAATGTTTAGTGCTCATATTTTGGTATATTACTATTCAAACGAATTTCATAGTATGAGCTGCGTATATAGGTATATCGCACACATTTAATAATAATAATAATGTACTGTTAAAGCTACTATATATATATATATATATATATATATATATAGGGCACCAATCTAGTAGGTATTTTTTTTTTTTACCTATATATAGGTATCAATTTGACCAATGAAAATTTAGCATATACATTTTTTTATTGTAAAAAGTAAGAGAAAGAATGAGCATTAATGATGCACGTCTTTTCNGTATAGGTATTTTTTAAAACTGTTAGATCATCATTTAATAATAATTTAACAAGTATTTATAAAAAAACATCCATTATTAATGTTATTTATAAATTTTAATTAATCAAAATGATATTTATATATAGTAAAAAAATAGACATATACGGGATTGATACCCTATATATATGCCAATTCGATATGAATTTTTTTCCTATCTATATATTAGTATCATTTTAACTAATGAAAATTTTTCTTGTATATTTTTTATATTAAAAAAAATATTAATAATATATATCTTTTCATTAACTTCGTTATAATCATTAGATAAATAATGATAACGACTAAAAATAAAAATATTTACGTATAATTAAAAAAAAATTACCAACTGGATTTGCGACCATATAAATATATATAGTTGCTAATCCAATAGGTATTTTTTTATTTACTTATAGGTAAGTATTTTTTTTTAGCCGTTGGATCACTATTAGAAGGTGATCCAATGACTATAATGAAGTGCATAAAAAGACGTGTATCATTAATGTTGTTTCTCTCTCTTACTTTTTACAATAAAAAATATGCATACTAAATTTTCATTGGTCAAATTAATACATACCCATAGATTAAAAAAAAAATAACGATTGGTGCCGTATATATATATATATATATTTATATAACCCACAGATCCTTTGTGATTATACGAAAGTCCGACATTTATCGAGATGTCATTCATCCCCTAACAAAATGCCACATCTCGGTACAAAAATTGGTTATCAATTCTTATTTTAAATAGACAAAATAAACAAATTATTTAAGGAAAATATATGGGTCCCCAAACAGGATATCCACGCAGATTTTGATGAGCAGCATAAAATATCTTTACAATTATTGAGATTCTGTATTTTTTTTTTTTTCCGTCTAAATATTGAGGTCAGCGACCGACACTCTATATTGAGATCTGTAATTGTATCACTCGGTTTTTTTTTTTTTTTTAAGAAAAAAAGGGGGAATGGACAACAGTTTCAGTCTTCTTGCTCAAATGGGCTAGTTGTAGGAACACTATGACTCAGTGCTACCCGCTTTTTTAACTTATATTCTACAAATACCCGCTTTTTTATTTAATAGTTTCAAACTCGTTTCTAATATTATATTTTATGTATAAATTGCGCGTAATATACATTTGTATTGCAAATATACATATAGCAATCGTATATATTTCTCCAAAGTCGAGTATAAAAATGGAAACCAATCTATTTAAAGTAAAAAAAAAAAAAAGATTCTACGTAAATATAATTTTTCTTTTTTAAAAAGGTATTTGTGTACTTCTCCTATTGAGGCTTAATTTTAGGCCTAGATATAAATTTTAGTTATAACTCAAGAGAAAATTAGGTAGACGATCAATTTTTAAAATGTTACCGATTTAATAGGGTTTTTTTTAATAACTATCCATAGATATTTTTTTATAGACGTTGGATCATTAATCCAATAGCTACCATAATTTGAGTAGTTAAAAAAATAATAAAAATAATACTCATTATTTAATATTTTTCTTTCTTTACTTTTATCATAAAAAAATATGCGTGATCAATTTTATTGGCCAAAATAATACCTATCAATAAGTAAAAAATAAAATACCTACTTATTTGGTGCCCATTTTAAAATTAGTTAAGTAAATGTTCATATTTTAATAATTATAGCAAAATGTCCATTTATTTTAAAAACTTCAATTGTATAATATGTTGTATTTCCAATTTTATCATTAAGTGAGTAAAATATTTAGTTATATTCAACTTTGTCATATACTAGATTTTAGGCTAAAAAATGATCAAATAACTAGTCAAACCTATATCAAAGACAACCTGTGAAATTGACCTCTAAGGCTCTAACTGATGCTCTTCCTTGGTCTAGCAAGCTAACCTTTTCTACAAATAGTAGGTATGACATCAGGATTCTCATTTACCGAAGTATTTTAGATATTTTATTTTATATGATAAAATTTCAAAAAAAATAAAAAAGAAAAGAAAAATCTTAGGTTGTCAAAGTATTTAGAAAAAATATGATTTTTTATCAATCGATGAGGTATTTAAGATAATGGGCTGGTTCGGGAGTATTTTTGAAAAATGCCAACTTTATAGATCAAAGTGGTATTTTTCTAAATAAATTGAAAAGTGGTGTTTTTATATATAACCTATTAAAATGTGTTTCTAAATAAATCTTTGGATTTTTCAGTTTTTTGGCCTTTTCGGCATGGATTTTTGTAAGAAATCATATTTTAATTGTAATTAATTACAAGCAGTCAGGTTATTTTTTAAAAAATAAATGTTTTGATTGAATTCTGGCAAAATGGTTAGTTCTATGAAAATCCTTTCTATGTTCCAACATCAAAAATAAAAAATGAAAAGCAAATATGTTTTTCATCCTATAAAATAGGGAAAAAAAATAGACATTAGTGAATGTATGTTTTCTTTTTTATATTTGTTATAAAAAATGTTTAAAATGTTCTTTTTTTTTAAGTGTATCTCTAGATATACCAGTTAACTTGGTTACTTCTATAAAATGAAAGGATATATTTCTTGATGAGTTATTAAAAAATGAAAAAGAAAGAAAAATTGAAAGAAAGAAGGAAGAGTAATTTTAAAACAATAATCCTCTTTGGTGGGAAATTAAGGCTTCAATCTTACTTACTCTTATTTTGAAGATAACAAATATTTGATTGAGTACTAATGATTTAACTCGAGTGTGTAATGAAATAGTTTTAAAATTCTAGCTCAAGTTAATCAATGAATCAAGCTTGAAGATGGATGCTTATAGACTTATTAGAATCAAACTTGAAGATGGACAATCAAGATACAAGACCATACTTAGATAGAGTATATTTCATAATTAGTCTTGTATTTGATTTAATTCATTGCACATAAATTCTCTTTGCATTAGCTCATACTTTCAAAAGAATTCTTAAAAATCTTTCAAATGAATTTTCAATGAATCTTCAAAGAATTAGCTAAATATTTTCAAAAGTATATTTTTTAATGTTAAAAATGATTTGAAGAAAGTTTTAAAAACGATCAAAAATTAGTTCAAAGAAACAAAAAATTTGGTTTCTAATTAATTTTGGTCGACCAGGTTTAGTTGACCAAAATAAAGGCCAAAAATGGCCATTAGAGCTTAACTGTATCGAACTCCAACGGCTAGTTTTTTGGTCAACCAAAATTTTGGCATCAAGTTACCAACGGTCGAAAACGGCTAGTTTTTGAAGATACCTTTAAATAGAGCCAAGTTTGATGACTTAAAACAAGAGAATACGAACCTATATTGATACCCAATTAGTTTTTAAGTACAAAAACTCTCTTTTACTCTACTTTAACTTTCAAATCATAGTAAGTCAATCTTAGAGCATCTATACTGTATTGTTCTCAAATCTCCTAAGCCAAAATTGTATTAATTACTTTGTAAGGAGAATTTGTGAGTGAGTGTTCACTCTTATTTATTGAAAAATCATTGAGTGTGATGTGAGGTTGCCACCGAATTTATAAACAACCCGATTTAGGTGAAGTTGCTACCAGAGTCATAAACAACCCGTGAGTTGGTGAGATTGGCACTATTGTCTAAATAATTCGTATAGGTAAGGTTGTCACCAGAGTCAAACTTATCTGAGATTAGACGTGATAAAGCCGGAGTCAAGACTATTGTAAAGGCTAGAGTTTGCCTAAAAATGATCCACTCCATTTGTAAATGGGTCGGTCAAGTCCATAATCTTGATTCGATAGTGAAAAGCTCAATACAAGTTGCTAAAGGCCAGGGACGTAGGCAAACCCTCGTATTTGTTGAATCTTGTAAAAATTGAGTTTGCATTTTCTCTATCCCTACACTCTTTACTTTATTGCAAGCTATTTAATTGAGTGTTTGATATTTAGTGTGCTTAATTTACTTGTTATTATTGCTATATGTTTGGCATTATTGTTGATTTAGCTAAAAAGTTTCAAAATAGGGGCTATTGTTTTGAATAGTTGAAAAGTTTCTTAAAATGTTTTAAAACCCAATTCACCCCCCTTTTGTGTTGTCAATCTTGGATTAAAAATAGATAACAATTGATATCAGAGTCTGATGCTCAATTTTTACAGATTTAACTGTCTTGAGATAACATACCAAAACAATTTTCAAAACTTTTCATATGAGGGATATTTAACTACTAGACCACCATTTGTTAATGGAACTAATTTTGATTATTGGAAAAATATGATACTTATATATCTACAATTTTTATATTTTGATTTATGGCATATTGTTACTAAAGGTCCATTTGTTTTTAAGAAAAAATGTTAATGATAAATTTTTTGATAAAGAAATTGTTGAATATGATATAAATGATAAAATTGCTTTTTCAAAAAACGGTAAAACTATGCATATTTTGATTTGTGGTATAGATAGATTTATATTTAATAATGTTGAAAAAGCCACAAATACTTATGAAATATGGAATATGCTTGAAATGTCGTATCAAGGTACAAATTCTATGAAAGAGACAAAAATCAATATTCTTACATGCTAATATGAATTATTCAAGATGCATAAAGATGAGACTATTACTCAAATATTTACTAGATTCACTATTATTATTAATCTCTTAATGCTCTTAGAAAATCGTTCTCTAACATAGATTTGGTGAATAAAGTGCTTAGGAGTCTTCATAAAGTGTATCTAAATAAAGTGGTGGCAATTCAAGAAGCTAGAGATCTCACCAAATTTCCTCTAAAAGAACTCATGAGTTCGCTCATGACATATGAGATCTTGATGAAAGAAAGCAATGAAGGAGATCAAGAAGACAACATGTGTTTCATGGCAATAAAAAATGAGATAAGCTCACTTGAACATAAAAGTAAATTTCATGATGTTAGTGATAATAATAGTGAGTTTAGTGATTATGATTATGATTTGTCATATGAAAGTTGACTGAGTGATTTCAATTATTTACACAAAAACTATGAAAAACTCATTTTCAAGAACAATACTCTTAAAAAGAAAATTCTTAGTTTTTCAAAAATAGTTGAAAAGTTTACCAAAGAAAATGAAGTAAAATTACATTTTAGTAATTGTGATATTTTGTCAAAAGAAAACACTTCCTTAAATGATAAGATTTTTGACTTAACTAAAATTGTCCACAAATTTACAAATAGAAAGAAAAACTTTGACATGATTTTTGGTGGAAAAAAATGTGTTTTTGACAAATGAGGTATTGGGAACAAATCTTCTATAAAGCAAAAATACCTCAAGAACTATTTTGTAAAAGCTAGTACAAGTGACATAAAGCACACTTACACTTATTGTAATCAAGATAAATATACTAGTTTTTCATGCTTTGTAAAGAAAAATGCATATTTTGGTGGAAAACTAGCTTGGGTATCAAAGAGTTCAAGGACTACACCCCAAGGACCCAAAGTTATGTGGGTACTAAAATCCAAATTTAAATCTTTATTGTAGGTACAACCAAGAAAGTGGGCGCTTTAAGAACTTGACCAATGACTTCACCAAGCTCTCAACTTTCACAAAGAAATGATGGTGGATATTTTATTTTTAGAGACAATACAAAAAGCAAGATTATCGGCATAAGTAATATCAGTAACAATTTCTAGCCTAAATTTAAAAATATCTTGCTAGAAATATATTATGTTTAATTCTTGTCAATCATTTGATTAGGTTTTTGAAGTTTATTTTATTCTTTCAAATATTCAATTTGAAATTTTGAACAAATGAGAGTATATCTTTTGATTGAAAAAAAGAAATTTGTTTATTGCTTTTGGCATTTAAGATTTGGGCATGCTAGTATGGTTACATTTTCAAAACTTTAGTAAAGGAATCTTGTTATGGCTTACCTAGTCTGATTTTTTTGAAATGACAAGATTTGTAAAGTATGTCACTTTAGAAATTATGTTAATTGTTTTTTAAAAAATATTATGCTTTTGAGTTAATTGTTAATGTTTCAAAATGGCCTTGATTATGTTGAATGCAAATATTTTACTAAAATACTTTTAGGCCAAAATTGTCAACACTATTTGTTATATTTTAAACCGTATGTTGATTAAATTTATTTTGAATAAAATACTATTATAAGTTTTGAAATAATCAAAAGCCCCATATTGGATATTTTTAGTCTTTGGATACAAATACCTTTTTTTAAACACCAAATGCAATTTGAAATTTTTGATTCAAAATCCAACATTGGAACTTTTTCTAGTTACTTTATTACTACTTATACATAAAAGAGTTTTTCAACAAAATAACTAAGTAGTAGATATATCTATGCATGTGATATTTGATGAAACTAACAACTCCTTCAAGGAGAAAAGCATAGATGATGTTATTATAGGTATGGTATTATGCTTGAATGATTGGATCCTAACGAAAAATTAAAGATCATGATTGAGTCCAACCTCAATACAAAGAAGATGATGAATTTTGGGAAGGATGGTATGGGTGATTTAATTTGAATTATTTTTAAGTATAAATTTGATTGACATATTAATTGCTTTTATATTATTCAAATAGCTTGCAAAATACATATTACTTAAACTCTTATATTTGTGCAAATACTTGATGGTTTTTATATTGGTATTATATTTGAACTCAAAATGATGCATTACTTGAATTTAATATTTACACTTTGTAATTTTATCATTTTATATTTTTACGCATGATTTTTTTTATGGGAACAATTTTTTTTGAATATTAGATATAAGATTCTCATTAGCTTTCAAAACATGCTTTGTTATATTTTATCTTTTCTAAATATCTATTTTTTATGGTTGTTTAAATTTGGATAACATATCATGTTTGGATTGGATACTTGTTATTAGTTGCTTATTCATGTTTTTACTTTATATTTGTCAATTGGTATCAATCTTATCCGTTATGTTTAAGTAACTTTTAATGATATCAAAAGGAGAAGAAGAATATGTTTTTGATTTAAATTATTTCAATTGGTATCAAATTAGTCATTTTATCTTTGATTTATTGCTTTACTTGGTATCAACTTGGTATAGTTTTTCAAAATACAATTGGTATCTATTGGCATAGTTTTAATTAGCATCAAACTTGGTTCTTATATTTCTTCAAATATAATTGGTAATTGTTTTTAAAAATAATTAGTATCCATAATTGATGTCTCTCATATATAATTGATCTTTTCTTAATTTGACTATTGATATTTTGATCATGATTCATATATTGAGGGGGAGCATATTTATTATTTGTTTGTGCTAAATTCGTCATTATCATTTTTCCATGAATTTTATGCTCTCTATAATTTGATGAAAATGAAAGAAAGGAAATTATTTCACTATTGTGCTTTAATAACTTTGGACCTATGCTTTATAATAATTATACTTAGAGAATTTATTTTTAACAAGTGAAATATTAAGATTTAGAGTTTTGATTTTCTTGATGTGATAAAACTTCTCTACTTGGAATATGCTATACTTCTTACACTCATTGGCATCACATTGTTGTTCAATCTTATGTTTGACATTGTTATTCTTATTTTGAAGATTGTCCAATCCTAACTTCCTCTATATCTTCTTATTACTTAACTTGTCATATTATTTTTTACATGGAGAGAAAATTGTTTGAGTATTACTCTTTTATATACTTTTGTCATGAATTCAAATGGAGAAAGTAGTACAGTGAATTTATATGGAGAGAATCTTATTTTAAAGATAAAATAGTTTTTATGCAATATCTTGTTTGATATTTGTCTCTATCTTTTTAATGATGTCAAAAGGGAGAGAATAATGTTGATTTATGAATATGAAGAGAAAAAATTCATTTATGAGTATGCATATTTTAAGTGAGAGAACTTTATTTAGCACACATTTCTAATTTTCTCACAATATAGTTATGTTACTTAATTGAGTTAAAATGGGGGAGCAAGTCCCTTTAACTTTCTCAAGCATACTTTGAGATGGAGTTTAAAATATGGTAAGGAATAAGAAAAATTTGTCAAATTTCATACTTTAATATCTTTATTGCATATTTTCTTTTATCTCAGAAATCAATATTTGTCATTATCAAAAATGGAAAAATTGTTGGGAAATTAAAGTTTTAATCTTACTTACTCTTATTTTGAAGATAACAAACATTTAATTTAGTACTAATGATTTAATTTGAGTGTGTAGTGAAATAATTTTAAAGTTCTAGCTCAAGTTAATTAAGGAATCAAGCTTGAAGATGGATGCTTATGGATTTATTAGAATCAAGCTTGAAGATGGACAATCAAAATATAAAACCATACTTAGATGGGGTATATTTCATACTTAGTTTTATATTTGATTTAGTTCATTGCATATAAATTTTGTTTGTATTGACTCACACTTTCAAAAGAATTCTTTACACTCTTTATTTTAGTTCATTGTACTTTCTCTATCCCTACACTCTTTACTTTATTGCAAGCTATTTAATTGAGTGTTTGATATTTAGTGTGCTTAATATATTTGCTATTATTGCTATATGTTTGGCATTATTGTTGATTTAGCTAAAAAGTTTCAAAATAGTGGTCTATAGTTTTTGAATAGTTGAAAAGTTTCTTAAAACGTTTTAAAACACAATTCACCCCCCTCTTAAGTTGTCAATCTTAGGCTAAAAATAAGTAACACTTTTTTTCACTTTATTTTAATGAATAGCCATTTTTTCATAAATGGTCATTTATCAGTATATTAATTTATTAATTTTATGCAATCAGTTTTCATACTAAGCATCAGTACATCAATCTTTTATACTAAGTATACCTACTCTATACTAAAACTGTTATGATGGGTCAATCTACTATTATTGTGTTCGAAAAAGAGTTTTTTTGAGGGGGGTGGGGCGAGGAGAGAAGGGCTAGTCTCATAGCCAAATAACCAAAATTTGGATCAACTTTTAAGTTAATGTCTATTTTTCAAATATTATAGCAAAATGATCGATATACTCAAATACATAAGTATGAGTATATGTACCATATGTAAAATATTATATATCCACTATAAAAATTTATATATCTAGTACATAAACTAAAATTGGTGCATAAATATATATACAAAGTGTAAAAATGCTTGTATTCGCTTATTTAGCTATAAACAAAAAAAAAATGCACATTTATTAAAACAAAGTGTAAAAATGCTTGTATCCGCTTATTTAGCTATAAACAAAAAAAAATGCACATTTATTAAAACAAAATGTAAAAAATAGACATCCATCATAATTTTTCTTTAAGAAAAAAGACTCAAAATTAATCTATTTTGCGCAAAGCCCATTTAAAAAATTGGGTCATTCTCCGAAATGGCTAGATACCCAAAAAAAGAAAAAATAAATTAGCCCACTAAGCCTATGAGCCTATTCACATATTGTTGGTGTTAAGCTCAATAGAAGTTAAGAGCTTTTTACAAAATTTCAGACCCAAAGTATCAAAAATTGAAAATTTTGGACTTTTTTTTTTTTGAAAAATCTCAAATTGATTTAGAGAAATATCACTTTTTAAAGCTATTATTAGAGAAATAACATTTTAAAAACTATTTAGAAACATACCATTTTTCTTTAAATTTGGTATTTTTCAATAGTATTCGAGCTAACTAGTTAGGTTATTTAGAGTAATCAATCCCTTTGAAGTAACTGTTCAAATTACCTTAGGTAACTCGACTAGTTAACTTAAGTATTTCATCAATTAATATAAAATTATACTTTTCTAAATACATTTAAAAGTGGTATCTTTATAATTAAATCTAGAATTTTTTACAACAATTTCAAATTGCGGGATTTCTCAATTTCTTTTTTGAAAAATTACCATAAGAAAATTGAATTTCCTCTATTAGTTACACTTGGGAGTGTTTATAGGAAATGCCCTTTTTCTAGATCAATTTAAAAATTACCATTTTTCACATCTATCTTTAAATGGCCATTTTAACAATTTTATTTGATAAATGACCATTTTTTAGTTGATCTATCTTTTGAAAATAAATTAATTTTATACAAAATAATTCAATATATATTTTGATCTAGTAATTATGAAAAACATTCAATTTGAAATAAGTTCCAAAATTCAATTAATATTTAACAGTGTTTCAAAAACAGAGTCATTTTTCAAATAGTGATCCAAAATTTGGCTAAAAAGCTCTACATTTTTTTCTCGTGTGGACTTTTTTAGGGACCTCCTCTTCTCATGTATTGTTATTGTTATACCTATAATATTATATATTTCTCCATGAAAAGGGATACGAATCTATTTAAAAAAGTATCTATGTATGTAAGCTTAAAGAGAGAGAAGAAAAAAAGGAGGACTATTTATATAATTTTCCCGTTTATTATTTAAAATTCTAGAAAACATAAAGGAAATTATATTGGCACCCCATCATACAAAAAGGCACCTTTTTCTTGCCAATTTTTTTCTTTTAATACAATTTTATCCCTATATTGAAAGATTATGAAAGAAAATTTTGAATTAAGGCACCCTATTCAAGTTTTGGAAATAAATAAATAAATATGTTAAGAAAGGAACTTTGAAACTTGGCTTGAAGATCTTGTTCTTAACGCATCATACAATAAACTTAAATCAATCTAATGGCATAAAGGTCCCCTAACTTATTTCCATCCAATATTCTCTTGGTAAGAAAAAAAAATGACATTGTACACTTTTTTAGCCCTGTCATCGAATTTATTACTTTTTCTTTACTAGGTATTGTTTCTTTTGTTTTTCTTTTTTTCTTCGGAATTGTACTAGATATTGTTTCTTATTCATGGAGAATGGTTCTTTAGATCAATACATTGAACAAAAAGCTGTACGACTTTCATTTGACCATAGAACTTAGTATGACTTATTACGATATTTTGTAGAATTTTGAGGCCATATCATACCATTAATTCCATATAGTTGACAAACTAGTACAAAACTAGAGAGCTAATTAGTCAGTATAGTTAGAACCAAAACAATTTACAGAGCTAGTTTTCATGGTTGGTTAATTACTTGTATGAACTCATAAAGATTAGCATTGAATAATTGCAAATTTGATTTTCAATGTAAATATGAATCTTTTATTTCTTGGCCGCTGATAAAGAAATGAAGCAATCTTTAGATCAGCAGTGCTATTGTTTCGAAACTTCCTTTTTATTATTTTTAATTCATGATAAATAATTTTTTAGCAAAGTTTCTTTATTTTTGCTTCATGAAGAATATTTTTTTTCCTTCAAACTTTTAGCAATTGCTACAATGAGCGTGAGAAAAACCAATCCATTTTATCATTATGGGGTGTGTTTATAAACTTGTAATATTTAGATAAATTTAGTGTTTTTTCTATTAAGATGGGTACTTTTATGATATTTGTGGGTGAAAATATAAGCCCCAAACATA
Organism: Parasponia andersonii; assembly: GCA_002914805.1. Lineage (NCBI taxonomy): Eukaryota > Viridiplantae > Streptophyta > Magnoliopsida > Rosales > Cannabaceae > Trema > Trema andersonii. Next base: position 316,664 of record JXTB01000123.1, read on the forward strand.
AAGTTTTTATTTTTTTTCTTATTTTTCTGACTCAGTTAGTCTAGGATTCTTGTGATTGCGTGAGAGGAGTTCAAATCTTAGTTAGGATAATTTATGTATATATTTTGTAGTAAAAAATTTAAAAAAAAATTCTATTTTTTTCTTTTTTAAGGGAAAATGATTTTTTTTTTTATGGAAAAAAAATGGAATATATCTTAGGAGTTAGAACATTGAACAGTACATAATGTTACGCTTTTTACTTCAGACGAAAAGTGAGGACTAAAGGGGAATGCAAGTATAAATCAAGTATCTCTTTGGCCCAAAATATGTCATCCAATTGAGTACAGAACATTTGGCATTAAAATATAGTACATAGTAAAGACCTTTGATGAAATTGACTATCTTAAAAGCTATCAATATACTTACGGTCCTAACTCCTAAGGCATCTTTCCTGTCATGTGTTTTCTCCATCAATGTTTTGTGGCCAACTTTTTTTCGTATTTTTTTTAAAATATTTTAGTAGTTAGTCAAGTTTCCGTCATTTTTTTTTTCATCTTCCATTTACAGGGTTCTTGTTATAGATAACAAGAACATTGGCAAAGCAAAGTAGGTAGACATAGAGCTGAAAAGCATTAGGGCATTCGAAATTTATGACTGATCCTCTCAATCAAAGAGATTACCTTCATTTGAAAGAAAATAAAAAATAGACTATAATATATCTACAAACTTTAACACTTGTCTTAATGGGGCTCTTTGCAAAATAGCAACTTCAGAAGAGCAATTTTAGATATAATTACAATATACATTTTAAAACTAGTTGTAAAGTTTTTTTTTTTTTTTTTTGAAGTTATAACTTAACAGGGTTTTTACACCCAGAAAATGAACTAATGGCATTGAAAAGGTTCTCCATAAATTTTCACAAGAATAGTCTTTAATATCACATCATTTATCTAAATTTTCTTAAAAGTATATAGTAGTACCTTAGACTAAAATGACTTTTTTAGTAATGTTTTAAAATATAATATTTTGAATAGTATCATAGTGTTGTGTGTCGGGGGTCACACAATTTATGACCATAAAATTAATCAATTATCACAAATTACGTAGATAAAATTACTTTTCTCTATAAAGTATGGCCACTTCAAGCATTTTCACTTCAAGCATTTTCATCAACTTTGTCTATGAATCTTTGTCATGATCAGAGTCATAATATATAAATAGAATTTTTTTCTTTTTAACTTTAAATCTAGTTTTCTTGATAGTGGGTTTTATTTTTGAACTCGGAATTGATTTTTTACTAAATGATGGAAATGTGGAGGCAAATTCAATATTTTCAAATTTTTCATTACAAAATGTCTATTTCTAGGGTCAATTGGTAATAACCCTAATTTAATTTACACGCTCGACCATCCTTGAAATACTTGACTAATTAGATATTCAAAAAAATAAGTTATTTAGCGAAAGACACTGTTAAAGGATCTAGTTTTCCTAATTGCTCTATGGGATTAACTAAAAAATGAAGAAAGAAAATCACTCCAAAAATTCTTATTAACATATAGCTCCCTACTTCTTTGAGTTTCTTTCCTTTCTTTTCTTTTCTTTTTTCTGTTTTCTTTTTTTTTTTAAAGCTCTTCGATTTTCTTTTAAAAAGGGTCGAGTTGCTCTCTCTTTTCCTTTTCTCCTTTTCTTCACTTCTAACATCAAGCATAGTAAGAAAAGGTCTACTACTATCATATTGTACACCTTTTCTTCTTCTCTTTTTTCCCTTACTTTTTTTTATCCTTCTCTCCTGGCTAAAATATTGAGCTAGCTTCCATAATGTTTAATAAAGAAAATGTGGAACTACTATTTATGATCAACACTATGCATGCTTACCAATTACTAACCTTGTTTTGCTATATTTTATGCTTAGATGTGTCGCTTAATTGACAAGGTTTTATCCTAAAAATTTATTTAGTACGAGAAATTATCTGGACAGCGACACAATTAACACTAAAGTTAAGTTAATGGATAGATATTTAGCCGTTCTGTTCCTCTGATCATCTGACATAACATTGATGTTCCTTTGATCTTTTTTGTTGATAGCGCCAGTCTCTCAGATGCACCTAGCGACAGTCTCCCGAATACACCTAGTTAAATTGAGGTTGCTAAGCGTTAGTCTCCCAAGATGTACGAGAGTAGAAATGTAGAGAGAATTTAAGAGCTAGAAAGCTTGGGTCTTTTTGAACGTAATGAGAAGACAGCATTTAAGAGGTTTTGTATTTTTTTTTTTTTTTATAGTGTATTTGTAATGAGATAAATCGAGTTTTCCATGGGCAGAAACATCGGAAGGCTAGCATACAAGTTGAATTTGCAAATACATTTCTTAAGGAGTACTATCGGTCTGTCGGTTCTGGTCCCTTTCGCCAAAAGCTGTTTGAAGCTCGGGCTAATAAGTGGCAGGCTCCGCCGAGAGATAAGCTGAAATTAAATACAGATGCCTCGGGATGATCTACGTGTAGGTATGGTAGGGATTGGTGGAGTAAGATCTGCGATCACCATGGTCTTTGTGGTGGCTTGCTAATCCAAACGAGTTGCTGGTAATTTTTCCATGGAGACAACTCAACTATTAGGCATCAGGGAAGGTCTTCTCTTTGCTCGCAATCATAGCTTCAGTATGCACTGCGTGTTATATTAATGGCCTAAACGACTCGAAATTCTCTTGCTGAAAATGCAGTCATTTTATCTTATGTTGTTTCCTTTTTGAGTACGGTTAATTGTGGTTCTTGTTATTGCATTTCCATATTAAGAAATGGTGTGGCCCATAACTTTGCAAACTTAGCTTATAGTCTTCTTAATGATCTGTAGTGGGTTGTCCCTTCTCCTTTTGTTATTTTGTCCTCTTTATAGAGGGATTTGAGTTAATAAAGACATGCCCTTTCCTAATAAAAATTCAAATTGTAAAGTTTTTATATAATTTAAATAAGTTAGTTGATAATTAATTTACTGGAATCTAGTTTTTGAACTAAGTGCGAGTAAATCAGAGTATACACTATTTACCGATATATATGTAGGAAACGAGTGTAATAATGATTTTTTCTTTTTTAATATCTGTCTGTTAGTAGTTAGTAAGGAAGGGTGAATTGAACTCCGCACCTTTTATTTCTCTAAGAGAAGTTACTAGTTAGCGAAGGAGGGGGAATTGAACTCTACACCTTTTACTTCTCTAAGAAGTTTTAGCCATACACGTGCTGAGGAGCTCATGGTTAATAATGATTTTTTTAATTGTCTGTATACTAACTCCCATATATATATATATATATATAGAAATAGTGATAGACATTGGTATCCGGAGCAGGACGTCCAGCTGCTTAAAGTTTTTTAATATTTTTCTTTCTGTGTATTTGTTTTATGGTGGATCTGCTTCTACCTTTTTCTTTTAATGCTTTGTGACATGAAGAGTCACATATTAATGTAATATGAATGTTCCAGCGTGTGTGCCTAGTAACTCTTGCAGCTGCATATTTTTAATTTTTAAATTGTCTTTTTATTTTTTTACGTGAGAAATAAAACTTTTAAAGTACAAGCGTTATTACTGATAAGTACAAATGGAATGGTGCTATTTTTAACCTCTTTCAATTCTTCCTTTTTAGGGACGCTTTCATTTCTATTAGTGCTATCAACTCTTTCTTTTTTTCTCCTCCAGCTGCCTAGTTCACTTCTGTATCTGGCATCCTGTTTCTTTTTATTTTCTTTTAGTTTTAATTTGGTTTTTCTAAAAAGATACTACATTTCAAGTCAAAAGAAAAAAGAAAGATAATTTTAAATATATTTGTATAGGTGGAGTCTACACATATGTAACAATTAGCATGATATAGTTGTTGTTAAAATTGTTGTACCTTGTACATGTTTGCTCTTTTTTTTTAACGAAAAAAAAAAGAACAAAAAACTACTATATTCTAAAGATAGTTCCGTAAAAATTGGTCGAGCGGCCTATTTAAAAATAACAACCTTCTTTCAATTAAGTTTTTAAGAATCCTAGCAGAAAGTAAAAATACAAATAAGAGGATGATACAAAATTTTCTTTTTCAAAAAGTTTACACCTTTTATAGTTTAATTGATTTTCCTCTTCTTTTTTTTAATTATTTTTCTAAAACATTTACACGAAGTTAAAAAAATTTCAATTGACTTACCATGTAGTCCGTTATATATTGGTACGTGACATAAATATAAGTAGGTTTCGTTAGTTATCCCCATCTTTAGCTATTTTGATTTTTTTTTTAATCAACGATATTTTCTTTTCCATTTTGGGATAAAAATAAATTTTATTATAACTTCTAATACTTTTTGAGGAATATAATATTTTTCCATTTTATCTTCTCTTAGGCACGTGCATCAGGACTAGTATATATATATATATATATAGATCGTTATTTGATAAGTGTCTTTTTTTTTACCTACAGATGTTTTGTTTTAGCTGTTAAATCATTATTTAACAACTATCATGATTTAAGTAGNTTTAATACCCTTTCTCTCTGCCTTTAATATTAAGTTAATATATATATAAATAAGTTAAAAAAATATATAAAAAATACCGGCTAGAGTGATGGTTCATATAATATATAAAGCCATTTGAATATTGTATCTAAAGAAAACAGACATGTTTTAAGGAGTCACGAAATTCAGCCATTTGACAGAATCCCCATACATAATATCACATATATCCATCCTAATTAAACACATAAAGAAACTGAAAACATCTTCTATATACTAATTCTGGCATCAAAAGGGGGAAAAAAAAGATTTAAAAAGTAACACTTAAGTAGTTGTTTGGCATCATAAATAAAAAAAAATAGTTTTTTGTTTTTAAAAATAGAAAATTATTCTCTTAGAACAAATAAGAGTGTTTGACATTGTCCTCTAAAAATAGTTTTTTAAAAACAGAGTTAAAGAAAACAGAAAATTCAGATAACAATAAAATGTTGTTTTCAAAGTGTTATTTTAACCTTTTCTTTTTCTATAGAAAAAATAATTTCATATGACTTTCTTTTTTTTTTTATTTTTGAGGGGATTTCATATGATTTTTATATACACATTTTCTCGTAACTTTCTTTCTCATCACTTTTTCCCTCTTCATTCTCTCAATCCTTATTCTCTCTTATTACTTTCTCTCTCCTCATTTTATTCCATCACTCTCTCTTTATTTTCTATACTTTCATTTTTTTAATCACATTATATCTCCTCATTTTCTATTTCTATTTTGATTTTTATAACTTTTTTATCTTAATTTTCTATCCCTAAGCATTTGTATCACATTATCTCTCATTTATTTTTATTAGTTTTTTTTTCTTCTATCTTTTTTAACATTTTTTATTTTCATATTCTCTCTTATTATTTTCTGTCTTATTATTATCTTTTATTACTTTTTCTCTTATGACTTTCTCACTCCTTATTCTTTTATTTGAATTTATCTCTAATAAATTTCTCTTAATTTTTTCTCCCTAAATATTTTTTTATAATACAAATATAATTTTTTATATTAGTATAACTTTTTCTTTAAAAAATATTTTTAGAAAATATTTACCAAACACCTATCATTTTTTAAACACTTTATAAAGCAGTTTTTGTTGTGAAAACACAACTCCCAAAACATAAAACAATACTAAACTGACCTTAAAAAGCTGCGGGTCAGGAATTGCTGCATCCTGGCATATATATTGGCAAATCGAGAAACGGTAGGATTCAAGTTCAATTCATCGTCCATATCAGCACAGTCCAACTTCACAATCACAATGCTATATACTAATTATACTATTATTATATTGTTTTCTAATGAGTCCAAAAGAAAAAGATTTCCTACGATCTGAAGGGCCTAGATTTCAAAGAAGAGCGTGTGGTTTGTGGTTGTCCAAGCGTTTTCTTCCGTCTCCAATCATTTGGAACTTTCTTATGTCTCCTATAATAATATAATTTAGCTATTATTATTTTTAAAGATCTGACTCCCAAGTGGCTAACTATCACATTCAACGTCCAACCCAAACAAAAGTTGACGTGTAGTCATTCCAATTCCAATACCACAACCAGTTGCAATGTACATGCTGTATTGGGTCTGCTGCCTGAGCCAAAAGCATGAGCAATTAAAATACAAAGTTTGGTGTACACTCAATTATTGACCAAACCGAGATTTACCTACGACTTATTATATTTGCGTTGTTTTACCACCTTATTTATCATTTAAATACCACAATTACTTTTAGGCAGATTAACGTTTTTGACCTATTTTAAAGCTCATAATGAAAAAATAGGACAACGTATTTACCAAAAAAAAAAAAAGAAAAAACCCCTATTTTTCTTATTGAAAATAGAAAACCCAAGATTGGCCCTTCATCCCCACTACTCAGTACGAACTTGACTAAGGTCGAACAATTTTGAAACCCGTTCGACAGGAATATATACAATTGAAAAAAAAAAAAAAACTGTCACTCATGAAGCATTTGAGTCATTCGACTATTTTCGAACACGGTTATATAATTCATCATATAAAATTCAAATGAAACTATATTTAAAGTCAAAAAAATTGATTATATAATTCTAAATTTTAAATGACATGTCATAAATTTGGACATCAAAATTAGGGAGGTAATTTGAGTTTCATTTATCTTTATGTTTAAATATATAGTACATATTAATAAGAATCCCACCTATTAAGCTACTTTTTTAATAATACCTAAAGATGTGATTTATCATCGTTTGAATTAAAACTTATTACTAATATAATATTCACTAATTAAATATTAACAAATCGATATTTATATATATATATATATATATTATAGATATTGTGTTAGAAATTTCATCTAATTTATCACTTCTTTTTAGTACCACTTGATATATCAGATGCTTCGTCATTATTCAAATTAAAAGATATTTACTAGTTGTATATCGCAGCAAATGGTATTAAAAAAATGGGATATTATGATTTGAATACTTGGCATATTATCTAGACTACAATAATAGAAATAGAGATAAGAAGAATAACAAAATTTAGAAGAATTTTTTTTAAGAAGAAATTTATTCCTTGCCGGTTGATATTTACTATACATGGTGTGACAATAAAAAGCCCTGCATCCCTGTGCCACATAAAAGTTGTGCTTTTGGGTCACTGGGACGTACACATATTTGGTTGTATCTTTTTAGGTTTTAGCGAGATGCATGGGACACGACATGACCCTGTACAAAACAAGACCAGCTCTTACACTATTGATTGTGCCCGGGTTTTCTTCCGTTATATGTCTATATGTATGATTTGCCATTTTTCAACTTGGAACACATGTATGCAGTCAAACTAATTGATGGAACCATCTCAACAAGTGAATAATCTTAAGTACAGAGTACCTTAATTTTTCGGTCATATTCTTTTGAAAGAAATACCGCATGATATACTGTCGATCTATGTTCCCTTAAGTTGAAAATGAAATATATTATAAATGGGAAATTTTCAAATTAAATTTCCAATTTTGGCATGAATAAATGGAAGATATTAGTATCAGTAGGTAGGACTATTTGTTTTTTTTTCCTTCAAAAAAAGTAAGTACTACTATTTAATTAATAAGTCTTAATCAGTACCTTGAAATGGAAGAGATATAGATATAAGCTTTGTATTAATTAGTTAAGTGGTGATCATAGATATGGTGATCATAGATATGCTCCCCTTTAACAAGACATTGCACGTTAGTTGTCACTCTTTTGTCATCGTCGACTGTCCATCAACGGTGAAGTCAAGTGTAACTGTGTGGAAATAAAGTAATTTAATATCTTTCCACGGTACAGTACTACTCGTGTAACTGAAGGAAATAAGTAACGGCACTCTGAATCTGTACCGTGTTTGATCTAATTAATCGTGTCAGTAATACGTTGACTTATGTGTCAATGAAAACGTGTTATGCGGAACTAGAAGTCAAAACACGTATAAATGACACAGCGGATTGCTAAATTTCACTCTAATTTATGTTCTCATAACGAAAAAAAAGATAAACAAAATTCTCAAAGAGATTTGAGAATTTAGAAAAGAAAACTAAGATTTTGATTGAAAATTGGATGATTATAATTCTTGCCAATGAAAGCAATTTATACAAATTTAAGATTAATCTAAACCATCCAATAAAATAATTCTAAGAAACTTATAACCATACACCTAATACCTACCAACCAAACATACTTAAAATAAACAAATTGTTCACGTAATACACTTCAAATAAACAAATTGTTCACCTAACACACTTCAAATAAATAAGCTAAATAATCTAACACATTTCAAAAAAAAAAAAAAGTCTATAATACCTAACACACAAAAGCATTCCACCAACCAATGGAATATTCATTAGATTAGGTTTTGGAATTTTGAGCCTTAGCTTTGAGTCATGGATATGGGCTGCTACATCAGTTCTCCCCCTCTTGAAAAAACTCGTCCTCAAGTTGCTCAAGGTATGACTTCCGGCCTATGGTGCTCGTACAGGTCTTAAACATTGAAGATCTTAGAAATTGTGTAGCTATCTGGTAGATCAATGACATATGCATTATCATTAATCTCTTGAATAATACGAAAGGGGCTAATTTTCTTCTTCTTAATTTTATTGTATCCTCATGTTGGAAGTCTTTCTTTACGTAAATGAACCATTATAAAATCACCTTCTTTGAAAGTCTTGAATCTTCTGTGCTTGTCAGCATTAGCCTTATATTTTGCACTGGACTCTTCTAACTTTCTTTTCACTTCTTCGTGGATATTGATTGCCTTATTAATCAAATGATCGGCAATAATGCTAATCTCTGGAAGTTTTGATAAAGGTACCAAGTCGAGAGTATGCAACAGAGGACGAATATAAATAATTTCAAATGGAGATTTACCGCTTGAAAGATTTGGCACATTGTCGTAAGCAAACTCAGCTTGCGGTAGAACATTCTCCCATTGTCTTGGGCTTTCTTTAATCAAGCACCGTAAAATATTACCCAGTGTGCAATTAGTGACTTCAGTTTGCCCATCTATTTAGGGATGACAAGTGCTACTAAATTACAAGGTGGTATCAAGCCTCTTTCATAAAGTATGCCAAAAATGACTGAGGAATTTACTATCGTGATCAGAGACTATTGTCCTTCGTAACCCATGCAGACGAACAATCTCTCAAAAGAACAATTGTGCAATATGGGTAGCATCTGAAGTTTTCTTGCAGGGAATAAAATGAGCCATTTTTGAAAAACGATCTACCACAACAAAGATAGAATCCGAACCTTTTTGTGTTCACAGTGGTCCTAAGATGAAATTCATTGACAAATCTTCCCAAGGCGCATCAGGAATAGGAAGTGGCATGTACAACCCAGTGTTTTGAGCTTGTCCCTTTGCAGTCTGGCATATATAACAACGCTTGATAAATTTCTCGACATCACGCTTAAGATGTGGCCAAAAATATCGATCTTCCACTAATGAAAAAATTTTGTCTCATCCCATATGTCCTCCTAACTCTCCTGTATGTAGTTCCTGAATGATGTGTTCTTTAAGAGATCCTCGTGGAATACATAAACGATTTTCAAAAAATAGAAAACCATCATATATTTGATGTTTATTTGCAACTCCATTAATATATTTCTCCTATTCTTCCTTGAAATCTTCATCATCAGCGTATAAGTCTTTCAAATAATCAAAATTGATTATTTTATTTTGAATAGCAGTTAGTAACATAACTAGGCGACTCAATACATCATTAACCTTGTTTAATTGTCCTGACTTATGCTTGAGAGAGAAAGTGAACTTCTGAATATAGGAAATCCATCGAGCATGCATTCGATTTGGTTTGAAAGAGTTGTTGAGGTACTTAAGAGCTTGATGATCTGTATTGATGATAAATTCCTTCTGCACTAGATACAGTTCCCATTATTGTAATGTATGAACAATCGCATATAATTCTTATTCGTATGTTGACCACTTCTTTTTGGCTTTGCTGAGCTTTTCACTAAAGAAAGCTATTGGCTTCATATCTTGGGATAGAACAGCTCCAACTCCTATACCAGAAGCGTCACAGTCGACTTCAAAAATTTTGTCAAATCAGGAAGTGCAAGGATGGGTGTATTTGTGAGTTTTTCCTTCAAGACAGCAAAACTCTGTTCTGCTTCTTTTGTCTTAAGGAATTACTTTTGCTTCAAACAATCGGTGAGCGGTGTAGCTATAATGCTGAAGTTTTTCATAAATCGTCTATAGAATGTTGCAAGACTATGAAAACTCCGAACTTCTATAATGATCTTCGGTATTGGCCATTCTCGGATAGCCTTTACTTTATCTTGATCGTCTTTGATTCCATCAGAACTTACAACAAAGCCCAAGAAAACTAAGCTGTCAATCATGAAGCTACATTTTTTCAAGTTGACATACAACTGATTCTTACGAAGTGTATTAAAAACTTCAGTCAAGTATTGTAGATGTTCTTTCTCATTCTGACTATAGACTAAAATGTCATCAAAACAAACTATGACAAATCTTCCAATGAAGGGATGGAATACCTGATTCATTAACCTCATGAAAGTACTCGGGGCATTAGATAGACCGAACGGCATAACTAATTACTCGTATAGTCCTTCATGTGTTTTGAATGCAGTCTTCCATTCATCTCCAGGATGAATACGAATCTGATGGTATCTGCTCCGCAAATCAATCTTGGAAAAGAGCTTTGATCCTCCCAATCTATCAAGCATGTTATCCAATTGTGGGATAGGAAATCAATATCATATCGTAATCTTGTTGATGGCTCGACTATCAATGTACATCCTCCAGCTTCCGTCTTTCTTCAGTGTTAGGAGTGCAGGTACAGCCACAGGACTCATACTTTCTCTAATCATCCCTTTTTTGAGGAGATCTTGGACTTGTATTTGTAGGATTTCATACTCCTTATGACTCATACGGTAGTGCGGTAGACTCGGTAGACTTGCTCCAGGAGCAAGATCAATCTAGTATTGAATATTTCGCAGGGGTGGTAAGCCAGCGGGTAACTCCTCAGGAACGATGTCTTCAAATTCAGACAATAATGTTTGAACTTGTACAGAAATATTGGTAGGAGTATATGTCTCTTTAGGTACAAAAAGAAAGTTGGTCCTGGAGGAGGTTGTTTGGTTATTTTGTAGCTTCAGAGGAGCCATAGTAATCTTCATATCATCCTTGTGGAAGCTGTATGTGTTAGCTTTGCCATTATATATAGTGTTTAAATTGAATTGCCACGGTCGACCAAGCAACATATGACAGGCATCCATATCAATAATATCACATAATACCTCATCTTTGTATTTACCGATGGAGAAAGGAACTCGACATTGTTGCGTCACCTTTGTTTCACCGACGTCCTTGATCCAGCTAATGCGATACGGCACAGTACGTGGTTGGGTTGGTAGTTGTAACTTGTCCACCATAGTCTTTGATACTATATTCTCGTTACTCCCACTATCAATGATAAGATCACACACTCGTTGTTCAACCGTACAGTGAGTCTTAAAGATGTTATGTCGTCACATATCTTCTTCCTTCTTTCGTGTATACATCAATCGTCTTATCACCAAAGAAATACCTTCATCTCCATAAATGACTTCCTCAGGTTCAACTTCATCTACGTACTTCTCATTTTCGAAATACGTCTCGTCTCTTTCGACGTTGTCATCATGTGTGATTAGATTGACGGGTCTGTTCTGATGACATTGATTTGAATAGTGGCCTGTTTGTCCACAACGATAATATTTATTACCTCTCGGGACTGCATAAGGGTTGTTAGTGTTGTTGTTGGCTATTTCTCTTTCCGGTCGAGTGGTTGGTTAGTTGTGAGAAGGAGTTGGTCTTACTGCTTCATCGTGTAGTCTTTCCATGGCCTTCACTTTGCTCAAATCAGATCTTTGTGGTGGTGAAGAGGATTGTGCAGTTGTTGGATTGCGATTTATCTTTTTGTTGAGTTGAGTCTCAATTTTCAAAGCGAGTTGAATTGCGCTAGACAAAGTATTATGAGATTGTTTAAATACCTCTTCTTGTATATTTGTACGAAGTCCATCAATGAAGCTTGAAATCTTTTGACTTTCAGATTCACGAATGTCGACTCAGGCAGTCAATTTGTGAAACTCGGTTACATATTCTTGTATTGTCCAATATATTTGTCGGCAATATTGATATCGACTGAAAAGTACTTGTTCGTAATCTGGAGGTAGGAAGTGCTCGATGATCAATTGTTTCATTCGTTGCCAAGTGTGAACTTTGTTTCTCCCTTACCGAATATGTGTCATTTGTAATTGATCCCACCTAGCTAACGCGCCTCCTTTGAGTCGATAAGCCACCAATTTGACCTTCATGTGTTCTTGCGTACCCCAAAATTCAAAAAAATTCTCTACTTCAGCTAGCCAATCAAGGAATTTTTCAATCACGAATAGACCATTAAATTGCGGAATCTCGATCTTCATGCGGTAGTCATTTTGCCGAGGTCCTTGGTTGTTTTCAGGCATGGCTAGTCCCTCATCATCTTCACTAGAATCTTCATCTTGGAAAAGTTGATTTCGATACCGTCTAAAATTTTTAAGAGGATCAACTTCGTCACGTCTTCATTGCTCATAATTGTTGTTTCGTCCCCTAAGAAAGTGTTGAGTTAAATTCGTAAGCATTGTCTCTAGATTCTGTAATCTTCTATCAAGTGCACATATAGACTCCTTTGTTGCGAACTCTTCCACAGTGGAATTTTGTTGGCTAGACTCTCTGTCCGATATTTTTCTTTTTGCTTTTATAGGAAAAAAAAATAGTACAAACTTTTAAAAGTAAAGAAAGATAGAATTATTTTTTTTAATTTTTTTTTTACTTTTTACTTTTTTTTATACTCTTATAGGAAAGAAAATAGTACAAACTCTTAAAGTAAAGAAAAATAGAACTCTCAAAAATCTAAACAATAAAAAAAAAATAAAGCTTACAAAAATGTATATATTACCTTAAAGGAATGAAGCAAGTTCTCCAAGGTGGAAACCTTGATATACGCCTTCTTTTTTTTTTTTTGGAAATAAAGATAGTGTATGGAAGGGTTATATGTATATGTATAGTAAATAATTATTGTTGGAAGGTAATGATAAGGATTTGATAACGAAAGTGATGATGAAATAAGGGGATTTTTTTTTTAAATGGAAATAGTGTAGGGTGACGGTAACAGGAAAGCTATGTCTGATACAAAAGTAGACTCTGGTACCAATTGACGCAGCGGGTTACTAGATTTCACTCTAACTTGCGTTCTCACAACGAGAAAAGAAATAAACAAAATTCTCAAAGAGAATTTAGAAGAGAAAACTAAGATTTTGATTGAAGATTGGATGATTACAACTCTTGCCAATGAAGGCAATTTATACAAGTTTATGATTAATCTAAACCATCCAATAAAATAATTCTAAGAAACTTATAACCATACACCTAGCACCTACCAACCAAACATACTTAAAATAAACAAATTTTTCACCTAACACACTTCAAATAAACAAGCTAAATAATCTAACACATTTCAAAAAAAATAAGTCTATAATACCTAACACACAAAAGCATTCTACCAACCAATGGAATGTTCATTAGATTGGATTTTGGAATTTTGGGCCTTAGCTTTGGGTGATGGACGTGGGCTGTTACATCAATAAACAACACAATTATTAATTTACTTATTTTTTGACTTACATTTTACTGTAATACGACAAATTAGTTCATTGGACTTATATTTTTCATTTTATTTACAAAAAATTTCTTAAAAATATATTTTTAAAAAATAATTATTTGATAAAATTTAGTGAAAAAATGTTAGATCGAATCAAATTTCTGTCAAGTAAATTCACTTAAATATACTAGTTTTAAGTCGTGTTGTCGATTATATCGTCACTCTTAGTTTATTTAGGCAAAAAAAAAAAAAAGAAAGGAAGTACCAAGTAGTTTGTACCAAATACTTCCCTTCCAGTATTGCATTTATGTCATAGACAGTGCAAGACCAATTATTTTGTTTAGCGAGAGTGACACTTGGAGCTAGCTATATGTATTAATGTTAATTTTCCGAATATCCTCGTGAAAGTTAGGAAAGGACAATATTTCTTCAAACTAGTTAGATAATTTTGTACAACAATTAATTATAAATTACATTTACACTCCAAACTGATATATTTTTTTTTTTAAAAAAAGTACCACTCATCACGACTTTACATATATTTTCGATCGAATACCAACTTGAAATTGTACAAAAAAAAACCCGACAACCATTTTTTTTAATGAATATAGGTAGAAGAAGAGTCAAGAGAGAGCATCTCAACAATTAATATTAATTTTTAATTGTATTCGCTCACCTAGCTTTCTGGAGCCAAAAGTACTAGATAAAACATTATGGTTCGATCACCATATATATATATATATATATATATATATATATATCTAGCAATTAATTTTTATTGGTTACAGTACGTAATATCATAATTAACCTAATCTTGCATTTCTTCGAGTGCATGATATCAACAGGGATTCACTACTCTATGACCTTTGGCCTTTTATATAGAAAAGTTGAAAGTTTCATCAGCTCTTAGAACTTGGAGCTGGAGGTTGATGAAGCTGCTGATACATTGCAGCCATCCTGCTGTAAACCTCCGTCGTCATAGGCTACAATAACATAATATTAACATATGATTATAGATTAATCAACATGTCCATTTGCAATTTCATTGTTCACAACAACCATATATAATAATGGTCCTTTTAATAAACATATACAAACCTGTGATTGGCAGGTAAAGAATGAGGACAAGGGGTCCGGAACTAATGCAGCCAACTGGGGCTGTCCTAACCGGCCGTCCGCGGCACCAGAGCCATCCCATGAGGTCATTGGCATGAACGGAGTAGGGTGAAGTACCGGAGAGATGCCGGCGAAGTTGTGGCGGCCGATTGTGTTCATGTCCATGGTCATGCCCATTCCCATGCCCATAGAGTTCATCATGGACATCTGAAGTTGTTGTTGCAAGGCCACTGGCAACATCATGGCCGGCATGTTCATTCTACTCATCATTTGAACTTGAGCTTGCAATTGTTTCAGATAGTCAATTACTTCGTCCAGCATTGATGCTTTATCGGTCTGTAATTAATTAGATATCAGAATCAACCAAAGGGTAAAAAAAAAAAAAAAAAAAAAAANAATTAGAATAATGGGAATTTTACTAGTAGAGAATGCCATTTTTATAGTTAAGTTGTACTTGAAAAAACACAAGGATTTTATGGAGAAATGAAACAAGAGTTACCTTACTGTCTAAGGGGAACTTGAAGACAGTATCTGTTAGTGCAGCATCGAGCATATCATAAGGGCATCCATCAAAGATGTCTTGAAGTCTCTCTTCCCATCTGTCAAGTACTTCAGAGCTCATGTACACTGCATTTGGGCCATCGACCAGTTCATCTGTCCTCCTACACCATACTATATAGTAAAAAAAAAAAAAAAAAAACCCTTAATTTATACCGTACATATACATGATTCATGCTAGCTAGTGGGTTGATATTATATGTCCAAATGACTTGCTTTTGTAAAAACAATATTCAGGTACGAACAAATAACATGTACCGGCCATTATTAAATATTTCATATATAGCTGTTATATTTTTATGAGCAAATTAATTTGGGAGTTTGTATAGGGTTTTATTTTGACATCATTTCAGACTATGCGATATTCAAATATATACATACAATTCTATATCATCAGTGAGCATAACTATATTTATATGGAATTCTGTCGGATCTACACGTTGTAATTTAATATTATTTTACATCTAACGCAAACAAATGCCGACTTTCAGCTAAGGTTTGGTTAGGTTTTTTAAGACAAAGCCCTTTTTACTACTTTATAATAATCCCAAATACTTCCGGAAGCTGGAGTATTTAATTAAAACTATCTTTAAATATTATTAATCTAATATCTAGTTTTTTTTTTCTTTTGAAGAAAAAAAAAAAAAAAAGAGGGGAAATCGGTAAAGATACATCACAACTATGCTGTCATCTATCTAAGAGCAAAATTCCAGACTGGCCAAAAGAAACTCAAATAAAATTTTTAAAAATATAAGATAGTTCAGCCGTAAAGGCAAAAGAAACAAATAACAAGATCAGCCTTATAGGCTAAAAATAAAAAATCAACAAAGAAGGAAATAAAAAGCGAAATCATATTTAAAAAAAATAAAAAATAAAAAATAAAAGCTGAAACCTTACTATTGAAACAACCACCAAGCACTATCTCGTTAAAACCTAGAGCAATATCTAGTAATATCTATTTAATTACTTGATTCGATAGTATCATTTGATATTTTGATTGGTTTATAGTTTTTGTTTTGATAATTATCAATATTAACCCTTAGATTTAATATGTATTATATATTTATATCCTAACATTAATTTAAAGCAATTAATTTATCAAGATGATTTAATAAATTTATTCTTAAATCAGTTTTTATATTATTTATTTTTAATTTTTTAAAAGACTATTTGAAATTAATTATACTAAATTAAGTGTTAAGATATAAATTTATAATATATTTTAAATATAAAAATTAATAATAATAATAATCAAAATATAAGATATAATTTAAACAAAATGTTACAAAAGTGATAATATAGTAAGATATTAGTCCAATATCTAATAATTAGCTAGGACATGTGTTTGGTTTACTAATAGTAGTTATTCCTTTTTAAGTTCTATTGGCAATTTGGATATTTGGAGTTGCATGTATCGTTGTCCTATACTTTTAGATGTAAAAGTACCAAATTAGCGAAATGCGATGCATGTTGTATGTGGTGAGAGGAGGATAAAGCATGAAGCTCTCCTTGACGAACTATTCTTATCCATGATTCCTTTCCTTTTGACACATCATAATCTTACTTTCACAAGTTGCGAAGCTAGCATAGGTAGCTAGGGTGTAGGGTGTAGAGTGTTCAGTCAGTATTGACACTCTTGACTCATGAGGCCCTACCACTTGGAAGGGATTTATTTTATATTTTTTTTCATTTTTTTGGTGTGGAAGCTACAGGTAAATGCCTGCACACCTAATTTCAACCTCCGGTCAACCTGTACCTCTGAGCAAATATAGGTACGTGGACTAGGATTAATGGGTCATTGCCAAAATACCCACAACAGTTTGAATGCAACTAAAGACTTTGGACCACCCCGCTATATATGTTTGTCAATCATTCTCTCTTAATTTATGACGTCTTTTTTTTTTGGCTTGAAGTTAATTTATGAGCTTTTCTTTTAATAAGTCCAAAGCTCCGAATATGTGGAATCTTACATAACATGTCAAACTCAGGCTTCTTCGTGTTACATGTGAGTTCTAATAAATTATACCCACTTGTTTTTCTTGGTCACCATTATCAACTTAATTATCCATCTCCTATAAAAAAAAATAAAAAAGAAGAAGAAGAAGAAAAGAACCTTAGATATATTAATTGTAGAAGAAAAGTGTATTTTTAGACCAATTATACATACTTTTCCGTATCATATTATAAGTTAATTTGTAACTTATATGGTCATAGAATGGTGGTAATTATAACTAACAATCATGTATATTTTTTAACATGGAATGCATAATTCTAAGTTCTAATATGATTTTCTTTTAGTTAAAAAATAAAAACTAACATACGAAAGCCCTAGCTATATAAGGTTCAAGTACCAAAAGAAAAAAGAAACAAATGATATATATTAAGCCCACAAATATGGGAATAGAATATCCATCGTATTCATACCTTGCTGGAATTTGGGACCAGCTTCTGCAGTGTCTTCATCCTTTGGTTGATCTTATCTCTCCTTTTCTGATGAGACCGAACACAAAACAAATTTTACTTATAATGACAAATCTGTCAAAAAAATAACGATATCATGTATTAAAATCGAAAAGTACTCATATATGATATTCTTTAAACACAGACAATCCCCTATCCAGAAAGAAACAGGCGGAGGAAAAAAAAAAAGCAATTTTTTTATTCAAACATTAGCATACTTTTGTTTTGATCGATCGAATGAAAGGGGGAAAAAGAAAAAAAGGAAGCATTTGTTTAATAAAAAAAATTGGGTTTTGTTGAGAAAGCAAATTGGAAAAATTCTTTTGAAAGGGGATTATTAAATTAAATATTTTAATTTCAAATTCCTTTGCCTGAATATTAACTCATAATCAAACCCACTTTCCAGTGTCCACCATCGACTTTAATTCAAAATTGCAAATTTGTTCTCTCTCCTTTATGTTCGAATAATTGATCATTTTCAAATTTTTTGTTAAAAGAAAACTATATATATATATATATATATGAAATTATTGATAATTCTCTCTCTCACTATCTTTTTTTTTTTTGCTTGAAAAAATTATTGATAATTCAGCGGAGACAGAGAGAGCATACTCTTTCAGATTGATTATGTATAGCAGCAGCTCTACTCCTTTTAGTAGAAACTGATGATTTTCCATTCCCTTTCTTTTTGTCGTCTTCATCACCCGACTCCCTCTAATAATAAACACATACACAATAGATACGTACAAAAACAATTATTAAATCAATCAAACCAAAAATAAAAAAAATACAGAGCCAGCGTTGAAATTTCTAATAATACATTGAACGAATCTAAAATATGTAGCATGCATACAAATTATAAAAAACAAAAACAAAAACAAAACATCCCAATAATTAATCAGGAGCTAGAACAAATTAAAATTAGGGCTTTTTATTAACTAATATACATAAATATAAAGATAAAGAGATTAATCACGAGTAACTTATAACCTGTGGTCTACTATGGCAAACGGAGTCATGGTCATCGGCGGCGGTGGCGGCAGTTCCCTTAGTGGAAGGCTTGGCGGAGCTGCCATTCTCCCGCGACCCCATCGAAGTAGAAGCGAAGCCCAAACCAAGCGTCTCTCTCTCACTCGAGTCCATTCTAACTTGGTGGCTCCCAAAAGTGGCGCTGGCCGTCTCACTCAAACTCGGGTCGGGTCGGCAGCTCCACTCACGCGCCGCCCCGTTTCCCGACAACCTGCTCACTCGCTTGCCGGGTACGAGCATTCCATTTCCTCCGGCATTATTCTCCTCCTGGGTAGCGGCGCCACTGCACGACGCCACCTGGGTGTACGACCTCATCAACCCCCCTCCGCGGCACGTGCCGAAACCCGGCACCGTCGCGCTGTCCCGGGCCGCCGCGGCACGTGCGCTAGCACGGTCATTGTGATGGGAAGAAGCAGCTCCGTTATTATTATTAGAGCAAGGGACTTGAGCGTCCATGGTCATGGTATTATTGGACACCGCAGCCGCCGAGCCGCCATGGCCGTCGAACCACGGAACCAACTCGTCTCCGGCTGCGGCACCGACTCCAACTCCGCCGGCGTCGATGGTGTGGGAGAATATTGGTGGCTTGCGAGGTAAAGGTAGTGAGGATCGCGTGGCTTGGTTGACTATGGACTCGAGGGTGCCCCCGGCGCGTGGCTTCTCCGGCGCCCAACTGGTTAATGCCTTGTTTGGCACTCGCGGTGGCCCTAAGCCGTGCATGGCTATTTGGCCGTTTTCCCATGTCAGCTCTGCCACCTCATAGTCTAGCCTGCATAGAATTTCCCATTATATATGGTTAACAATATATATATATATATAGACGCAGTACAACTACATATACATATATAAAGCGAAATAGAGAACGAGTACAAGGGGACATCAGGAGCGGTGGAATTGGAGCGGAAACGAGGGGGCAGCCTGGCAGTATGAGGACTAGTACTGTCATCAAGATCCCAGCTGGGAACACACTGACTCATTTTGATTATAGTAGTACTGATGATTAGTAGTACTTTGGCGGTTTGAGAGTTGAGGAAGCTGAGAAACAAGAAGAAGAAAAAAAAAATAGGGGGTAGCAGTAGTGTCTCAGAAAAAGAGAGAGGGCCGGGGTCATGGTAGTACTATTAATTAGTAAAATATGCGGTGTTGTTTTTAAACTGAACTTTTTGAATACTGCTTAAACAAGTCTTCATGAGCTTGGAAGTGAACAGAGAAGTGGGAACGAGAATAAGATAGGAGGTCATTTTTAATTAGTTTGGTAATATATGTCCCTACCATATAGCGTTGCAACACACTACAGGGTCAGCTATTATGCATATATAACGTACATTACTATGGCCTTCTTTCGTACCGGACATACATATATTTAATCTTACTGCTGTGAGACTCGTATATATAGCAACGTTCAAATATTTTAATTAATACTTTTAAGATTCAATAACATTAAAGAGAGGATATTATGTCCTACACATATGTATGCATGAATCACATTTTCCCACCGTTATTCACTAAAGATCAATCTAAGCAAATGTATGAGAAAATCCATAAAAGTTGTACTTTTAAAGTGTGTACGTGCTAGAGATTAACTATGAATCAACGGCAAGTTCAAAACATATTACAATAGCAAAATACATAACAGATATTGTTCTGGTACTGTATTAGAATATAGTTCTTCAAAATTAATGGTCCGGGATGACCAATTTGAATAAGTGTATTTAAATAAAAATTATAAAATAAATTATAATTAAAATAAGAGACATTTGGATGACCAATTTGAATAAGTGTATTTAAATAAAAATTATAAAATAAATTATAATTAAAATAAGAGATATTTGAATGGATAAATAATAAAATGAAATATAATTAGAATGAGAATATTATTAGAATGGACTTATTCAAAAATATCCCATCTTTTTTATTCTCATACGAGAAATAAAAAATTTATTTTAATAATTAATGTGATTGATAAATTATTTAAATAAAAAAATTAAAATTGTTGAAAAATTCTTATTAAAATGAATTTTTTATTGCAATAGAATAGAATCGATAAAGCAAATAGGCCTAATATTGTACGGAAAGTAAGCGTATATAATACTTGTGTGGTTAAAATCATTTCTTAACCGATGACCAATTAGTATGAACGTACACGTACTAAATGTCCCTCCTGATCGTCATCATTAGCATATATAACCATAGAATTACAAAATGTGAAATTAATCCAGGTGGCGGATGTCAAAAACAGAGAGCATTTGGTGCTGTTTATGTAGATATGGACAATGGGGACATGCATGCATGTATAATTAGATTGATATATATATATATATATATATATGTAACATATATAATCTGTGTGTGGAGGAGAGTGAAAGTTGGGAATTGAAGGCGGTGAATCCAAATAATAATATCAGGGCAAGAATTGTGGCTTGGGATCAACCATCGTATCTCTTAATAATGGGCTGTCGCCGTGTCGGCTACTCCGTTGAAGCACTACGTACTTCTCCCTTTAGACCGCCTTTAATTTAAGTCTGTTTTATACTAAATAGTAAATATACACATGTGCTTATGCAATATGCACCAACTATTATGAAACTTTATCGTTAGATACGGGGATCGTCTGAGCAAACTGCTGAAACGACTGCGCGTCGGGATTTGAAGCTTGGACTCCACTGGATGGCCCTTTTTGCTCCCTCAACTCTACGCACATACACTTCTCTCCTCGATGACCAGCTGTCTCACCACCCACGTCATCGCCACGCGCGCCCTTTCGCAGGCACTTGTAATCATCTAAACTGTCCAACTTTTGTTGACGGTATCTGACCATGTATCTGTATTCTGACTCGGAAAAAATATACGATCGATCAACAACGTTTGTTAATTGCCATCTTTGTTGATAAGGTTTTTCTTTCTGAAACTAATTATTGATAAGGTATTTAATATTGCTATTGCCTTGCCTGCTAGAAGAGATAAATGGAAAAAAATTACTTTTGTTTTTTAAATAAAATAAAATTTAACTAAAGATTTCTATTTATTTATTACGAATTTAAAAAAAATATTTATTATTATACAATCGAAAAAAATTGCTCTTATTTCTTAATTACAAATAGAGAGAATATAATAATATAATATTAACATTATATTTCATTATTTTCTAACAAAAACCCCGATATTCAAAAAAAATATGAAAATATCCTAATAAATTTAATATTTTATTATAAAAAGTTTTGTAACTTGAATACTTTCCATCTTCTCATATAAGATAAATTCAAAAAATTAATTAAAAAATAATAAAATTACTCTTAATGGATAATAGATTTTTGTTTATATTACATTTTTACTTTGTATTCGAATATTTAAATAGTTGTTTGGAAACTATTTATTAGATCATTTGAAAAATGAAATAATTTTTAGGAACATTTATACAAATAATTTTGTCATTTCTCATCAATTTTTCTAATTTTGATGACATGAGATGTCACGACCCAAACCTCTGGACAATGGCAAAAGGAGAATTTCGCTAGAATTGGAAATTCCCTAATTTATAAAGAAAAGTTTTAAGAGTTTTGAATTTTTAAAATAACACGATAAGCAAAAATATTTGGAATTCCAACCAGTGAACCTATCCCACAGTTCATAATCACCAATAAACATAGACTGAATAATTTAGAAAAAACCAAATTCACATAGTTAAACAAGCATCATCATTCACACCTTAACATCAAGCTAGTATGGCATATATAGTTTACAGACATATTCAAAATATTATAATTCATTTATTTAACAAGACTTAAACACAAGTCTTAAATCCACACTCCTAGTAAACCAAATCACGAACTACAAATAAAAGATAGCTTGTTATTCTGCTTGTTGGTCGTTAATGTCACATTGGAAACCACCTGTAGAGAAAGTAGGGGGTGAGCATAAAATGCCCAGTAGGTTACCCAATTACTCTTTTTGGGAAGATTCTCAAAACATCTGCATGGTTAGTAGTACTGAAAAGTATTTTTATAAATATTAAGTGTTCAAAATATAAGTAGAAAACCAAGCTAAAACCCAAACTAGATATCTAGGTCAAAACATATAAAAAATCATAATAAAATAAGTAAAATGCACATCACATGAATCAACATCTCACATCAGCTCTCATCATCTCATCACGACTAGAGCAATTTATACCACTTGTATTGAGTGCTCCCTACCTGACATCTATCTCTAGAAACCGAAGGGATACCCATGTGTCTAATCCTACTTAGCCATGGGGGCATTGAATGCTTACACCTATCGAGTGAAGATATTCAAAAAATAAACCTCGCACAGGTTTACAGGCTCTCACCGAAGGCGAGTGTACTAATCCGCCTACTACAATATCGTGATGCCTAAGATGACTCATGCATGATCATATGAAATATTCAATATGTGGGGTTTCAAACAACCATGCAGTAGTTTAACATTCTAGACCTGTTCTGATTTTTAAATAGAAATCCATTTTGTACTTAAAAATCCAAAAGTACAATTCATATGGTTTAACCAAATCCCAAGTTTAAAACTTGTATAAATTCATATGTAAAATATCCAGAGTAGTCCATAATATTTCGCAAGATCACAATTTATTCAAATAATTTAATTTAATAAAATCACAAAATTCACTTTTCACAATAAATTCTAATTTTAATGAAAAATAATAGAAAATAAGGAAATTGAATCCCTTACATCAAAAAAGTAATTATGTTGAGCTAACAACGTAGAAAAGTCCTCTATTGATCAGTTGGTTGTTCAAACAGTCATTTTTGGATCCTAACACATTCACTCGAAAAAATTGAATATCCAAACAGGGCCTTAGATTTAAAAACGGAAATTACCACTAAATCAGAACACCCAAAAATGTTGGATTAGACATAAAATTTGTCGAAAACGGGTTCCAGTGCAGATTCAGCCCGTAGCACGCAAAACGATGCAATTGAAGAGATATTTTTTCGATATTTGTGCCAACTCAAAAATAGTGATATTTTATATCAAAATTCATGTCCCGATGAGTCTAAATTCGAAGCCAAAACTCAGTTTCGAGGTCTCGAGCATTAAATTATAAAAATACCACATTTTGAAATAATTAGAAAAATACCACTTTTTCAATTCAATAATTAATTATCTTCCAGTTACTGTTTCAACACTTCAAAATCATAATATTCTATGTTTCATTCTCCTCTTTCCGTGGTATAATTTTCCCGAGCAAAATAACTCAATTCAGAAATAATTAGAAAAATATCACAAAAATTTAATATTATAAAAATGCTATATTAACCAACTTCTCACCAAAGTCAAGTTAGAAGTCGTGGGTAGCCGAAAATGAAAGCTGGTGTCGAGATGAGTTGAATGGCAGTGACGGTGAGTAGATCGGACGTCAGAAGGAGAAACGGTTGGTAATTTTTCAGCGCAGTGGCGGAAACTTCGGACGGTCGTAGTTCCAGCGAGACGCGGCGGTTTATAATGACAGCACCCCGCGTGGCTTCGTCGGCACTTTCTAGTCATGGCAGGTAGATGCATTGGGTGGCTGGGCTGACGGTGAGCTCGCTACTAAACACTAACAGAGGTTGGGTTTTTTGTTTTTTTGCTAGGGACCTTTGGGGAAAACAAAAAGAAACATTTGGAGGATTAATAGGCAATTTCTGAAACTGTAGATAGTGAGACATATGTCAGTCTCTAGTTTGACTAAAAAATTTTCTTGAAAGTCCACTTTGGCCACAAATTTTAAGAAAATTCTTTCACTTTAGTCCCTCCTTAATTATATTTTTGTCCCCGATTTGTAATTATTTTTTCACTTTTGCTCCAAATGCACTTAGACTTTATTTTTTCGAGGTTCAATGCCAATAATTTAATTTAAAATATTTTCAAATTTTTATTTAATTAGTTCGAAAATGTAGAATTACGAAAAATCCTCTTGAATTACAATTACTTAATTACCCTTACAAAATTTAAGATTTTACATGAGAAGACTTGATTTCAAATATAGTCAAATCGCAAGGTTTTTTTTAATTAAAAAAGCATTTAATAAGCTATCTTATATTTCTTAAAATACAGAGATTTCGCAAAAAAAAAAAAATATGAAATGTAAGATTATTCTTTTCAAATTAATTTATATATATAGTTTATGAAATATTAAGAATCTTTTTTTTTTTCTCAACATGGAAAAAAATAGCCCTTTTAATGGAGCATCATATTTATCCTTATCTTTATAGATAATATCATTAACAATGTCAATGGTGAAGATATTTCGGAAAAATACTAAAATTTATCTTCAAACATAAAATTTTCTAGGAAAACTTAAGATAATTCAAAAATAATTGATATTGCAAAATTTATACTAGATTTTATTCAATAAATTTAATATTTTGTATATATAATAATAAAATATGCATATGTAGTAGAAAAAATGATTGAATTATACTTCATAAAACAATTTTAAAATTAAAATACATATCACATTAATTTATTGAATACATTTCATATTAATATCTTACAGTTATAATTAGCTCTAAGTTATAGTAAAAATAATTAAATTCAATAATAGTGTAGAACATTTTAAATTCGTCTAGAAGGTTTAAAATCATAAGAGAAATTATTATCTTGATCCAAAAAAAAAAAATTTCCGAAGTTATTCCATTTGAGTGACTCTGAAGATATTTGTGTGTCACATGTATGTTGATTGATCTCTTCATTTAAGCATTACAATTATTCTAATTTCAAATAATGGTAGTTCTAAAATTTTGCCCACTTATTATGGAGGAGAAACTATGGTTTCATTTTAACTACTATTTTTATATTTTAAAAAAAAAAGCTTGCAAAGAGAAAAAAGAAATCGACATTTTTGTCTATATTTCAAAATGTCACTAATATTGTCATGATAATATTTATAAATATCTCGATATTAGTTCACTTTTTACTGATATTTTACCGACATCGACATTTTTGCAATATTATCGATAATATTCTATATATATTTTATGGATATAAATGAAAAAATAATTCTTTCCTTAAAATCCATATCGACATTTCAAAAAATAAATAATGTCGACAAATAATGCGATTTTAACAATAGGAAGCATGGCTCCTTTGTACTTACCTTGTATATATGTGCGGCCAATAAATCTCTAACTCGGGTTGCTATCTTTCTATATATGTTGTTCGAACAATATCCTAGAGCCCATAATTTATATCCAATTTACTTGTTCTTCAACTTATTGTGAACTTACCCAAAACTTAAGTTTCGCATAAGATTTCTTTTCTCAAAAACTGTGAAGAAATATTGCAATTAATGGTTTTTTAATAGAAGAATAGATAAATTAAGAAGGCTCTAATCGGTTATCAGAGAAAATAATTGTCCCTAAATAAATACGAGGGTTAAGAGTAGTCAAACAACACTAGTCATGTTCATTTCTTTGCATTGACACCAGCCATTTTCTTCTCTTTGCATTTACAAAAGACTACTTTCTCGATTCAGGTGCAAAGTTAAAACTTTTAATAATTTACGGAGCATTATAAGACATTATATATGACTTTAGTGACAGAACCACATATGAGATATCATTTATCACTTATATATATATAACAAAAACTCTATGAGCAAGTTTCTTTTTTTTTTTTTTTTTTGGTTTTAAGTGCCTCTCTATTTATAAGGTTTTCTCTTTTGAAGACAAGTATTGATAAGATATCGAACTGCTTCGGTCGAGGAATAGGTGTGTAACTATTTTTATTTTTAGTTGCATACCAACTATTCTCTTCATCCTTATCTTTAACAGTGAAAAGACAAAAATCAAGTAGTTTTCAGAAGTACCACACCCCCTAAAAAAAATCGAGTATCATAAGTTCATAACAAACAAACAAAAAAGGGAATATGGTAACTATCACCATTTGCGATTATACCCTAGTATTCACTTGTCAAAAAAAGATAACAAATAAAATAACAACATTATTTTTTAAAAGTATAACAAGACTTTTGATAAAGAATAAATCAGAAGAAATACTAGCGTCGTTTTTGGTTTACTTTATTTAGTATTTAAATAGTATAGCACAAAAAAAAATGGTACATTTAGCACTACTCGCATAATAGACTTCCTTGGATACAATCGAATCCATATGTGTCGGCCTAGCACCCTAGCCTCTTACGTCAATTAAGTCGAGCAGGCTTTGTCCACTTGTACTTTGAAAACACGTGTGAGTGTGCCTCGTCAGCCGGGCCCAGCAGGCTCCAGCTCGTGCGACTAGTCTCAAGCTCCGCAACTCCTACCCCTGCTTTGCTTTGTTACCTTATCAGGCTTATCTTACGTATCTTTACTTGTCTCGATGGTTGCTGGGCCATGTTCTTTTTTCATTATTGGGCCATAACAAGTCCTCACTTGTTGGGCCTAGTAGATCCTTAAATAAGCTAGGCCATTCTGCCCCAAGTTCAAAGTCGGACCCATCATCTGTAGGGCCTAATTGGAAGTGAAAACAGCCTGAAAGGCCGAGAGAATTTGGCAGTTACTCTTAATTAAACACGATTACCCGTTTATTTTAGAGAAATTTACGTCGACGACCAAAATTTCTTAAATTTTAAATTTGATTAAGTAGATATCCATTTTTAAAATTTTATAATTAAATATCTAGTATATATATTTTTATATTTGATAGATAAACATATCTATTACTTTTAGTTATTGTACTGAAACATACTAAATATATAATTGTTTATACTTTGTATATAAAATTTTACACTTGGTATATAAATATATATACCAGACATTTTGCTATAACATTTGATAAAGGGACATTTACTAAAATTGGGCCCAAAATTTGGTCACATTTCTATAAGCTCTTTTTTTTTTATAACCTTCCACTCATACCTTTTTTTTTTAATTATTTATAAACCACCTAAATTATCCTTAAAATTAAACATGAAAATACTTTCATGGTCTCTCTTCCTTCTCTCTCTCTAAAAACGGTTGAACTCTCTCCTCTCTCTCTAAAAATGGTCGAAATCTCTCCTCTCTCTCTAAAAATAGCTGAAATCTCTCTTTTCTCTCTAAAATCGCAAGACTCTCTCTTCTCTCTCGCTAATTATCATCTTCGTTGAATAAATCGGCTTGGAGTAGGTTTTATGGTCGATTCATCGGAAAAAAAAAAACCTATTGGAGACATTTTTAGCGATAAAGCTCGGAATCAAAGCTACTGTTGAATATTTGGACACAAAATTGACTATGGGAGATTAATGGAAGTTTTTCATCATCTTCATTGCATTTTTAAAGAGAGAGAGAAAGTGAGTGACTCAATAATGAAGAACTATTTTTTATAAATTTTTATATTTTTTTAATAGTTTACAATTATATTTATGGATGTAAACAGTGAGCCGCTTTACTTTAATTAGGTTTTATTTCCTATATGAATGAATAATAGAATTGATATGTACATAAACTTAGATATAAATGTAAATCAGTTATTTACAGTTTAAGTCCTTTTTAAGCTTAAAAGTGAACAAGTTGTTCACTATTACTTCCGAAACTAGTTGTTTGTATTTTTGTCTCTCTAATAGAGTTTGAAACTTTTTGTTTACAGCTATCAGGAAAAAAAAAAGTTAATTATAGCCAAAGTAGATCTATAGATTATAATAGTTGTTTATAGTTTAGGTTTTTTTTAAGCTTAAAAGTGAACAAGTTGTTCACTATTACTATTACTTTTGAAACCAGGTATTTACATTTTTGTTTCTTTAATAGAGGTTGAAACTTCTTATTTACAATTATTAAAAAAAAAAGTTAATTATAGCCAAAGCATATCTATAATTATACTAGTATTTTATTGTTTAGGCTCTTTTTAAGCTTGGACGTGAACAAGTTGTTTACTATTACTTCTAAAACTAGTTGTTTATATATTTGTTTTTTTTATCTCTTATAATGGTTGAAACTTATTGCTTACAATTACTAGAAAAAATTAGAAGATATTTATAGCTAAAGCATACACATGAATGTTAATGATCAAGAAAAATGAGCAGTTCTAATCGTAAACAAATTGTTTATCAATTCACCAAAAGTGCCAAATCCTAAACAAAAATATCATATATTTCTAAAGAAAAAAATAAAACAAAAAAACAAAAAATAAAAAGTAGTACTACCAAAAATAAAAAATATACACTAGAAAACAAACTTAAAATTTTACAAAAATTAAGAGAATAGTAAGCAAAAACTTAAAAATGCAGGGAAAAAAAACAAAATGCAGTAAAAAAAAATCCAAACTGAAATACAAGAAAAATTCTTCAAACCAAATAAAAAATAAAATAATACCTCAACAATCAACCATAAAAGACCAAACGATGAAGATGAATCATTCAAAGAGAGCTATAGCGGGAGATGAAACCATCAAAGAGAGGAAAGAGATTGAACATGACGAAAAGAATGGGAAAAAGATAGTGACAAAAGAAAGAAGAAAGAGTCTTCATTAGAAAAAATGAACTGGGTTGAAAAAAACTGCACAAAAGGTGTGAGAGAGAAGAGAGACTAGACAATCTAAAGAGAAAATAATTGGGTTAGAGGAAATTGGTCCAATGGAAAAATTGGTAAAACACCTTAAAAAACAGGTAACAATTTATTGAACAAAATAAAAATAGATAATTTAGATGTATTCATCCCAAAAAAAGGCACTTGGTCTAATTTCCACTGAAAGGGCAAAAGAATTAGGTTGAACCTTTTTTTCAAGTGAAATTAGGTTGGAATTAATTATAAAAGGCTAGAGTTTACTTTTTAGTGTTTTGAGTATTGTTTTAGCTATTATTCTTAGTTTAATTTATTAGCACCAGTAGCTTTTATTTGTGAAACTTTCTTTCTTTCTTTTAAGTAGGATTCTTACATAAATACAACACAATGAATAAATAATTTTCTATTCTAAATGACAAATTTTTTGGATGACCTAATTTATTAAAAGATTATCGACTAGTTACCTTAAGTGTCTTTAACAAACTCATATTTTGAAAATATAAACAGTTTATTGGTTACTTATCCTAAGTACCTAGAAAGTGGTATTTTTCTAAATCAAGTATTAAGTGCAATTTTTCTAAATAAATCAGGAGATTTTTAAAGCTCATCAAGAATTTTTTTTTTTTAAAAAAAAAGAGAGAGAAAAGAAAAGAAATAATCAAGGGCAATATTTTATTTTATTTTTATGAAATTTAACCAAATAAAATCAAATTTCCTCCTTTTTAATTCTATTATCTTCATAACGATTGAGTTTTAATCAAGGCTATTTTAAAGTATTCTAAAAATAAAATTGTTAATATTTCTTGAAAATGAAGCATTTTAAAGTATTCTAAAAATAAAATTGTTAATATTTCTTGAAAACTTTCATTTTGTACCTAAATTATAAATCTTTTCTTAGAGATTGATATATATATGGTTGCCAATCCAATAGATATTTTTTTTCTTTATCTATGGGTAGGTATTTTTTTTTTAGCCGTTAGATCACCATCTAATAGTGTCCTATATATATATATATATATATATATATATATATTTATATAAAATGTCTCAAAAAAGAAACCAACTAACCGAGATATTTTGTAAATGACTAACTAGTTATTTGACCATTTTTTAGCACAAAACTTAATATATGACAAAACTCAAAAGTTTACAACTAAATGTCTAACTCATTTAATGACAAAAATAGAAATACAACATATTTTATAACTAATACTAAAAAAAAAAAAAAAAGACATTTAGCTACAATTTTTAAAACATTGACATCTACTTAAACTAATTTAAAAAATTATTCATCCACCTAGTTTTCTCTTGTATGTAAATTAAGGCAGAGTAGCAGTTCCTAGTCCTCCATTTTATCTTTTATCATGTGTTTTAGTTATGGGAAATTAGGGTATGTGTTCATTTTTATACTTTGTTTTCCTTTTTTTATATCTAAATGACTGAATATACGTAGTTTTATATTTAATTTCTATATTAGGTATATCATATTTTATATTTAGTATATACATGAATATATTAGTTATTTTATTCCAATATTTGAAAAATAGATATTTATTTTTAACAATCCCAAAATTCAATTATTTTGCCATAAGATCCTTTTATTATCCCGTTTGTTATAGCAATTTTTTTTGTGAATTTTCAAGTTTGTCTCTGATTTTTTTTAAACTGCTATACTTTAAAGTATATTAAGTTATGTGCCATTTGAGAAAATTTAAAATTCAAAACTACTATTTGTAAAAGTTTGAAACATATTCCAAAATCTAGCCTCTTCTGATATACAAGAAAATAACATATCATTTATCGTAATATGATGTACATAACTTGCCATATATTAAGCTAGATGTCCGCAATAAAACATAAATAATATGATGTAGATAACTAGCTATTTATCTAATTAAATGTCCACAAAAAAACTATGCATTGATTTAAACTTATTAAATCAAATTCCAAGTAAATCCGATTAATTCGACCAATTTAATCGAAACCCCTTCGAAGCTTATCATTTTTGGTAATATGATGTAAATAACTGCTATTTACAAAAGCTAGATATAAATAATATATCTAATTAAGTGCCATTTGACAAAATTTAAATTTCAAAAATACTATTTTTAGAAATTTGTAACGAGTAACAAAGTCCAAAACGCCTCTTTTATAATACAGGGTTATTATTGAAAAAACTTTGAGTTTTTAATTTTAGCAAAAAAAAAAAAAAATGCCCTTGGGTTTTCTTATTTGTTTAATTTTAGCAAAAAAAAAAAATTGAATTTTTCGTTTTATCAATTAAAATATTTGGATTATAAAATCGAATCAAATTAGTCTACAAAATAAGTCAAATAACTCATTTTCTTTAATGTACAGTACCATGCATGACTATGCGAGGCTATTTATATTGACAAGTATCTCAATTGGATGAAAATTATGTCATTTTATATTAAAAATGTTGACTATTTTAGTTAAAATAATTTTTTTAAAAAGTTTATGAGTATAAAATACTTAAAAACTAAAATCATTTTTTAATCTCGTTATATATTCGTCAATTAAAAATCTGTTTTGGATTCAATTCGATTAGGTTTTAAAATCTCATGGTTTTATTCTATGTAATCATAAACTCAAAGTATTTAAAAATTTAAAATTTTATTTGAAATAACAAAAAACTTAAGATTCTTTTTGTTAAAATAAAAAAGACCCAAGGGCTTTTTCTGATAATAACCTTTTATGAAAATATGATCTAGAGCACGGCTAGCTATTTATTATAGCTAGATGTCCATAATAGAACATAAATAGCAGAATATTAGCGCTTTGATGAAAACTTTTAAGTCAAGATGCTTTGATGAAAACCTATAAGTGAAGATGCAAATGAATTTGATTAATCCCATTAATTCAATCCGAACCATGTGAAGATGATATATTATTTATGGTAATATGATGTAAATAAGTAAATAACTAGATATCCATAATAAAAGCGGTTTTAGTGAGAACTTGTAAGTTCCAAGTTTCCAACTACGATTTTAGGAAAAGAATATTGTTAATATAATATCCATATTTTACATGTAGCAGAACATCTACAATTCTTACCAATTGTCAATGAAACCAGTTTTCACGAGAAGTATCTTGCCCTTTCCCTAAAGTTAGTTTTTCCCAAGGAATCTTTTTCGACTAATTTAAATTTATTATGATTAAACGCTTAAATTTCTTGGTTTTCTAATTAATGACATTAATTTGCAATGATTGTTACGATGCCATTAAACAAAACTTATTAAAGCTTATTAATGAAAATTAACAAATCTTAACATAAATCCAAAGGCAATGATAATATATGGTANTTTTTTTTTTTTTTTTTTTGTTAGGATTATGAGTTTTGGGGTTGTACTACCCAAAAGCAGCCAAAATTTTGTTACTCATCACGTGAGACAAATTTAACATCTTTATTTAACAATCTCTGTACATTTCTTGGATTTGTTAATCATTTCGTTCCCTCTTTTCATTATTTCGCAATAAAGCCCCCCAAAATTGTAAATAATATCACACGTCCATCTAAAATCTCACCTGTGGTACTCCAATAATTTCCCGCCACGTGGGGTAATGTGACGATTTTGCTTTCGTGGCGCGTTCCTAGTGGTTATATGTACTTAGTATACTTTTTTTCAACCGCATCTGATTACAGAATCGTTCTCTCCCGTGCATCCTCTTCCGTGACCAATCATCCAGAAATGAGAAATATGTTCAGAATCTAGAGAGAGAAAAAAAACGCAGCTTTTAGAAGGAGGGATTGCATTTCTAATTTCTTTTTTCAATTTTTTTAATCTTTGTTAGAGAGAGAAATCACAGTACCCAGAAATCTATTCCTGTTTTATAATCTACAGCGAGAGAGAAAAAACACAGCTTTTAGAGAAAGAAAGAGAGTAAGGAAGAAATTTTTTCTTTTCTTTTCTTTCATTTAAATTAGTGTTTTTTTTTTTGAAAAAAATTTAGACAAATATTTTATGTTTGTTAGAGAGAGAAATTGCAGTGACAGGGCTAGAGAGAGAAACCCTAACCCTAACCCCCAAATCCTCAAATCTAAAAGTTTGTGAGATTAAATAAATGTCATATTCGCCAGAGAAAAACTCGAACCCAAATCAGTTTCAGAAACCAGAGAGGTCGAGGTCGAGGCAACTGAGCTTGCCGGAGAGTTTCTTCAGAGAAGAAGCTCTTAAGCATGTTATCTTCAAGATGCAGCTTCAGTCGCTCTCTTCCACTACCTCACCTTCACCTTCTTCTCCTCTCTCCGAATCTGACCTCTCTTTTCCAATAGACCCGCCCCTACACGACTCCACCTCTCTCCTCTCCGATGAGCTTCTCCTCATTGTTCTCTCCAAGCTCCCTCTCGCTCAGTACGTTCACAATTCGCTCGTCTGTAAGCGTTGGTTGTACCTCCATGGCAGACTCGTGCAGTCCCTCAAGATTCTCGATTGGGGGTTCTTGGACTCGGGTCGGGTTGTCGACCGGTTTCTCAACCTCACGGATGTTGATCTGGTCCGTGCATGTATTCGGTCGCCCAGGAATTCGGGGATTTTGGTGACCCGGAAGACGCTGACGGTTCACATCGATTCCCTTTTCACCCCTAATGGGTTTATTGAAGAAGGGGATGTGTTGAGGCCGAGCGTGATTGATCAGGGGTTGAAATTGCTCGGCGAATGGTACCCGAATTTGCGGCGATTAGTGGCAATTGGCGCGAGCGAGAATGGGCTGCAGAGTATTGCCGAGGATTGTCAGACGTTGCAGGAATTGGAGCTGCATTGTTGTGGGGACATGGCGTTGAAGGGGATTTCGGGTTGTAGGAATTTGCAGATTGTTAAATTGATTGGTTGCGTTGATGGGTTTTACAGTTCGGTGATTTCGGATATCGGGTTAACGATTTTAGCTCAAGGGTGTACTAGATTAGTGAAGCTTGAGCTATCTGGGTGTGAAGGGAGCTATGATGGGATTAAGGCAATTGGGCAGTGTTGCCAAATGCTTGAGGAATTGACACTCTGTGATCATAGAATGGATGGTGGGTGGTTAGCGGCGCTGTCATATTGTGGTAATTTGAAGACGTTGAGGCTTCGATCGTGTAAGATCATCGATTCGAGTCCTGGCCCGGATGAGCATTTGGGTTCTTGTCCCACCATAGAAGAGTTGCATTTGCAGCAATGTCTTTTGCGGGATAAGCATGGTGTAAAGGCACTCTTTTTAGTTTGTGAGGCTGTCAGAGATGTTGTTTTCCAGGATTGTTGGGGATTGGCTGATGATGTATTCAGCATCGCCGCTATCTGTAGGTACGATGTTTGTGTCTTCCACTTGATCTTATTTGATGTTTATGCTACACAAGCAATTATAATAAATTGGCGAAGTTGGTATTGGTCAATGTATTGAATCACCAGTTTATCATTAGCTGTTCCGGCCAAAGTTATGACAACAAAGCCTTTGTGCAATGAACTCCGCCATATATCATTACATTGAGATATTTACAGAGTTTATACTTTACACCTATATCATATTTTGTAAATTCACGCTGCTATTGGTTTTGATCTGTTTTGTTGACTTGACCTAAACTTCCATGAGAACCCGAAATTGTATCTCTTTTTTCTCTTTTCGTAATTTTACACTTCCTAAATCATTGGACAAGTTAGATATTCTTTTGGTATGTTTCAGAAATTGCTTTGAAATCTCTCAAACCTCCTACTAGGTACTTTGTCAATGACATAGAAAATAATGTAAGGTGGCCTTTATAGCAACTTGTACAAGACAATGCAATCTCAAAAGTTTATTTTTCTGTTATTGGTAGGCTACATGTATTGTTTAGCAATAGTATTAGCCTGGATAGGAATCAAGTTAAATGAAGCTCAGTCAGTTATAATGATGGCTTTTCTTTTAGGGACAGTGTTCAAGTCCTTTAGATGGTTTCAGTTATTTTATGGTGCTCTCTAATGGCACTGCTATGGTAATGTATAAAGTTGAAAATGGTTGTTTGTCTATCGATGTCAGTGTGAATGCAATTTTCTTTCATACTCAAAAGATCTTTGAGTTTGGGGCGATAAGCAAATATCTTAGGGTACCCAAGATAGGAATTTTACATATGAGCCAGTTACAATGAATTTGTTGTCCTTTTTAGCATCTACATTGTCTAACAATGAGATTGATATATCTGATCTGTAAATAGCATAATACTTTTTGAGTTGAAATTGACATAAGCGTTCTTTCTAATCTTTCCTTTCTCCTTTATTCCTCTTAGGAGGGTGAAGCTGATATCCTTCGAAGGATGCTCCTTGCTGACAACAGGAGGATTGGAGTCTGTAGTTCTTTCTTGGAAAGAGCTTCAGAGGCTTAGAGTAGTATCATGTAACAATGTAAAAGACAGTGAGGTCACTCCTGCCCTGGCATCCTTGTTTTCCATTCTCAAAGAGTTAAAATGGCGACCAGATTCAAAATCTCTTTTAATATCAAGTCTTGCGGGGACAGGAGTAGGAAGGAAAGGTGGTAGGTTTTTCAAAAGATTAAAGCCTTGACTTTGCTCGTTGGACTTCTTATTTTCATTTTGGTAACCGTTCAGATAAATTACACTGCAGCTGCCAAATTTGTTTCGGCAGTGCACGCACAAAGATAGATATTAGATAGAAATCACAATCCTCTGTAAGTTAGATGTTGAGCTTCGTGATAACCAAAAATGATTTGCCTTTTGTGCTTAGAAGACCCTGTTGAGCAGGAGCTTCTCATTTGAATCACGTGCTCACTTGTTTGTTGAAAATTTAGTATCATGATATGTATGTAATTCAAATCCCAGCAAGCTTATATTCAATGTTCAATAAGTTTAGATATGCTAGTATCCTGATGTAGTTGAATTGACTTACTGTAGGAGTTAGTATAAGCAGAAACATTTTCGCATTTTATTTCTTTCCACAACATGGATAGTAATATATACTGGGAATTGATTTATTGTACCACAAGAAAGTAGTGATAGATTTATCTCAAATGTTTCTCCTATTTTTGTTCTTAGTACAAGTTGTCATGTTGATTATTTCGGAGTAGAAAGCCTGTTATTGGATGGTCAATTAATATCTTACTATGAGTGGATGTGGAACAACAATTTTGCAGATAAGCTGAAATGAAATTAGAGCCATGTTTTGAAGAATTCGCTTTCTAAAAAATATAATTTTTTCTGGTAGTGGGTTCTAGCAGTGTCAACTAAAGTCGGATATACATGATTGTTACATTGAACAAAGCGACACGCGCACAAATTCCCGAGTGTTCTTTCGTATACTTGATAGCCCTTAATGTGTATTATGCTATTTTTGTCGTTATAAAAAAGTGGGAAAAAAGGGTTCACAAGTGAGAATTTTTTTAGAATTTTTCTTGATAAAATAATGTTGGAGATCTTGAAGGTTTATGTATGTGTTAACAAGGTACTTTTAGCTTATGACGCATAAATATCGATATTGCTGGTCTCACTTAAAAATGTTAGTTTAAAGATATTTTAAGTTTTTATACCATTGCTTAAATACTTATAATATTATCAGAACATATCGGACCTAAGTTATAATGAATAGTTTTTTCATGTTTTTTAACGTTTCCTCTTCATGAATTAGTAGTCAGTGAATACCAATGGTTGTGCAACAGGAAGTCCAGGTTTGGTTGTGAAGCAGGTAGTCCAGGTTTGGCAGGTTGTAAAATGTGGGGTATCTTTTTGGGAATGTAATCGTGATTTGGCTTTCCAAAATGGTACTCTAGCATATTATTTTATGAAATGTTTGTAGTAGAAGCTAAAATGTGGGTGATTGTGAGTGTCATTTCCATTACGTGATAATCTGTTTAACTCAGTTCTGGTTAGAGAAGGACCCTTGGATTGTGGTTAACAAGTCGAATTCCTTGATATTCTTTTGCGTCTTCTCAATAATTGGAGGATCCAATATAAACTGGTTTCTTTTTGGTGTTAGGAACCGTCCGCAATAGCATGTAGTGGCATTCAGTTTCCATTTCACATTTTCCTCGAATTTATGGGGTGTGTTTAAGTTTGCTTTCTATAGGTTTGAGCCATTGTTGATGTGATTGTTCCATCATATCCTTTTAATAATGTCCTCCTAATTGAGATCAGCAAAGAAAATATCAGCAGCGATAGAGGTTGTTTACTTGTTTTTATTCCTGGGGGTCAGAAAACTGGAAACAAAGATAATTAGGGTTTGTTTGACGCTGATTTTTGTTTTTTATTCTCAAAATTGTATTTTCAAAGATAAGAATAAAAACTACTTTTTATTGTTTTTAAAAAACACTAGGTGTTTGGCAAATTTTTTCTAAAAATTAGGTTTTAGGGGAAAAGATTAGATGAATATAAAAAAAAATTGTATTAGGAAAAAATATATTTAGAGAGAGAAAGTTAAGAGAGAGTGAGGAGAGAGAAATTCAAGTGAGGGAATGAAAAAAAAGCAAGTCATAGAAGAAATGAAAGATAATAATATGAGAGAAAATAACGAGAGACGATGGGGAAATAAAAAGTAATGAGAAAGATAGAAGAGAGATAAACTAATAAAATATACAAGAGAGAAAAAATAATAAAAATGCATAAGAAGAAAGAATAAAGATTGAAAAAACATCATAAAAGACAAAATAACAATAGAGAATGAGGAAAGAAAATACGATTTAAAAAAAATAAAAATGATGAGAGAAAATAAAAAAAAAGAAAATGAAGAGAGAAAAAATAATGAAAGAGAAAATGAAAAGAGCAAATGAGGAAGAGAAAACGACGAGAGAGAATGTGATGAGAGAAAAAATGATAAGAGAGAAAATTATAAAAGAATATGTATATGAAAGTCATGTGAAAGAATGAATTTAAAAAAAAAATTTAAGAAAATATTTTTAAAATAATATTTTATCATTTCCTGAATATATTTTTTTTTAATTTTTTTTTAAAAACCGTTCTCATAAAACAATTCTAAACACTTTTACTTGTTCTTAAAAAAAACAATTTTTCAGTTAAGATGCTAAATATTCCCATAGTACCTTGCGATAAAAACATCCAGAACGAAGCACATTCATATAAAGATATGTGTACACATAATTTTGACCTTTCGTCGATGTAGTCTGCTTTCTTGTAAAGCATGACTTTTATTTGAGTAGGAACTTTCACGCGGCTATATTTTATTTGATTTTTTAAGGCTTTCATCATCGTGCTAAGAAGAGAAATAAAATCTTAATTTTGTAACATCTCTTTTGTCTTTACAATTGAAAAGAAATCATTACACACAATATTTCTACTATTGGAAGTATCTTATTTTTGTTTTATTTATTTATTTCTTTAAATGTACGTTAAATCTCTATTAGGCTATGTTGGAAATATTTTATTCATTTTACCTATACAAATATAGGCTAAGAGTGTATTCTAGGTGTGACAAAATTTATATAATTAGTTACTAAATAAAATATTAAGCCACAAAATAACGTGAATTAAATACAAAGTCAATTAAA
The DNA here is from genome assembly GCA_002914805.1 of Parasponia andersonii. Classification (NCBI taxonomy): domain Eukaryota; kingdom Viridiplantae; phylum Streptophyta; class Magnoliopsida; order Rosales; family Cannabaceae; genus Trema; species Trema andersonii. Next base: position 355,446 of record JXTB01000123.1, read on the forward strand.
AAATATGACATCATAATTACAACAAAAGAAGATTTTAACATTCCAAGACATGCGTCATAATATTATTGGACTTGTTTTAAGCTGCTGTTAGGCCACCATCTCCAAGCTAAGTGTCAGTCCATAAACAAAAGTTAAGCGTAATATGACACGTGTGGAAGAATAGTTAACGACATGCTAATGAATTAGTCTAACAAGCTTTCTCAAAAGTCAACTAAGTATTACGTTTCGCTTATTCAGCTCCCTAAAATCCAAATGTTGTTGATCATGATTTTAAAGTCTTCTATATATACTGCTCACCCAAAAGGAATGAGAAAGACTCTAGAACATGGTGGATACTTCTAAAATGATCAAAGGAGGTCTTGCCATATTAGAAGACTTTAGATAGCATTACTAAGTCTTAGAAGACTCTAGACAATGCTAGATGGTGCTAGATGGGTTGGATGGTCCTATAAGCTCCTAGGACTTAGAAGAGCCAAGATGGTGGGTAAACCTCTTAGAAGGATCTAAGTCATGCTTATTCTAGATTTCTCTATGTAAATATCTTTCTAGATATTACCATTTTATTTGAGAATATTCTAGACCCTTTATAAGATCATGCCACTTGGCACGATATAACCCTTGGTTGGTTTAGGATTTGCCTATATAAAGGACACTTTGGGTTCATTTGTATACAAATTCTATTGATGAGAGTTGTAAGCATTCTAAGAGTAATACAAAAGCCATTTATTCACTCAAGCTCTTTTATCCTTATTACTTTATCTCAAAGCTTACTCTAAGTCCCTTTCTTGAGTGTTAGTAGGCTGACTTAGTACGATGGACTGTACTAAGTACTGCATGATTGTCTAGTTTAAGGCTAGGATAGTGATAGTGTGGTATTAGAGCTTTGGTTACTTGTTATATCTTGGTGGTTCCATTGTTTAAATGAAGACCATAGCTGCAACTCCTGACCCCGTTGAAGTTGGTACTTCTAAACGTGGGCATGATGAAGGGAAGAAGGGTACTACCCGCGGTAAGTCGAGAGACGTGGTGACTAGCTTGGAGGCTAGAGTGTCCCGACTAGATTCCAACTTAGGCACATTAGGTGAGCGTGTAGACGATCTAGATGCTGTTGCGATGGTTTGGAGACCGAGGATGCGGAGATCCACAGTGGCATCAAAGATGCACTTGGTAGGCTAGAGGCCGACTTAAGGCGTGAGATCGAGTCCCTTCATTCGGAGATTGCCAAGGTACGAGATCTCTTCCAAAGAGAACTCACTAATGTTTTACTTAGAGTAGATGAGATGGGTGGTCATCTTATTTTGTGCAAGCGAGCGATGGCCATAGGGGTGACCACCGCAACAACTATTGAGGCAAGAAAAGTCGAGGTGTCTAAACCAAAGACATTCAATGGTACTCGCAATACTAGGAAAGTTGAGAATTTCCTATGGGGACTCAAGTAATACTTCGAGGTCGCCGGTATGACTGACGATGCTAGTAAAATTCGTAATGCTGCCTTGTATCTAACTGATACCACTATACTATGGTAGAGGCAGAGATATGGAGAGATGCAACAAGGGGTGTGCACCATAGCCACCTTTGATGATTTCAAGAGAGAGTTAAAGAGGCAATTCTTCCTCGAGAATACCGAAGAGGGGGCGAGAGGCAGTCTTCACTATCTCAAACAATCTGGCAGTGTTAGAGACTACGTGAAAAAGTTTATCACACTCTTGCTCGAAGTCCCTGACACTTCAGATAAAGATGCACTGTTCTTGTTCATGGATGGTCTTTAGAATTGAGCCAAGTTAGAGCTCAAGTGCCATAGTGTCCAAGACTTGGCCGATGCTATTGCGATAACCGAGAGTCTCGTTGATTACAATACCAACAAGGACTCTTCTAAGACCAAAGACAAGAAGGGTAGTAGAGCAAAGAGTGGAGGAGAGCAAACAAAAAGAGGAAAATGGAAAAAGATAGTTCTTCTTACAGGCATAAAGACAAGGGCAAGGAGAAGAAAGACTGTGACTTCTCAAAGCTAAGAGTCAAGTGCTTTCTTTGCGATGGGCCACATTGGGCACACGAGTGTCCCAAGAAGAAAGCTCTCAATACCTTAATTGCCTTCGAGCCAGTCCAAGAATGAGATGATAGAGAAGATGGTGGTGCACGTGTTGGTTCTTTGCAACTCCTTAACACCTTGTAATATGCCTCTAAGTCATAAGCTAAGGGCCTATTTTTTGTGGATACAACAATCAATGGCAAAGCCACTAAAGCCTTGGTTGACATGGGTGCATCTCATAACTTCATCTCTGTTGAGGAAGCTAGGTGGCTGGGCTTGATGGTGTCCAATGGAGGAGGCTCCCTTAAGGCAGTAAACTCAGCAGCACGCCTCATTCATGAGGTTGCTCATGGTGTTAAGGTTAGTCTAGGTACATGGGCTGGCCAACTTGACTTATAAGTGGTGCCAATGGATGATTTTGTGGTGGTACTTAGTCTGAAGTTCCTTGATGCAATGCGGGTATTCCTTGTTCCTTTTGCCAACTTTATGTGCATCATGGATGGTGAAAAGACTGTGTGGTGTCAATGGAGTGGTCCACAAAAGTGGGAAACAAATTACTCTCTGCACTTCAATTCAAGAAGGGATTGAGAAAGGAGGAGGAGAGTTACTTGGTCATCATAAAGGAACACGATGATAAAGAGTTGGAACCTCAAGGTAACCTACACATAGAGGTGCAAACTGTCTTGGATGAATTTCAAGATATGATGCTTGATGCCTTGCCCAAGAAACTTCCTCCTAGAAGGGAGGTAGATCATGAAATCGAGCTTGAGCTAGGCACGAGACCACCTGTAATGAGTCCTTATCGAATGGCCCCTCCGGAGTTAGTGGAACTCCAGAAACAACTAAAGGAGTTGCTTGATGTGAGTTTTATCAGGCCCTCCAAAGCTCCTTTTGGTGCCCCGGTGTTATTCCAAAGAAGAAAGATGGCTCACTAAGGATGTGCAATGATTACCCGGTTCTTAACAAGATGACGGTGAAGAACAAGTACCCCATCCCGCTTATTGCCAACTTGTTCGATCAACTTGAGAATGCTATATACTTCTCAAAGCTTGATCTACACGTAGAATACTACCAATTATGCATAACAGAAGGAGATGATCCTAAGACCACGTGCGTGACAAGGTATAGTGCTTATAAGTTCTTAGTTATGCCATTTGATTTTACCAATGCACTTGCTACATTCTGCACCCTCAGGAATAAGTTATTCCATCCCTACATCGATTGGTTCGTGGTGGTCTATCTTAATGATATAATCATCTATAGCAAGACCATGGAAGAGCACCTAGAATATTTGAGGAAGGTGCTCGAGGTCTTGAGGGAAAACCAACTATTCATCAAGAAAGAGAAGTGCTCCTTCGCCCAAGAGGAAGTAATGTTCCTAGGGCATAAGATAAAGAATGGGAAACTTATGATGGATGAAGCCAATGTACAAGCCATCCAAGAGTGGAAACCTCTTACTAAGGTGCCAAAGTTAAGATCCTTCCTCAAACTTATAAACTATTATAGACAGTTCACCAAGTCCTACTCAGCAAGAGAAACGCCACTTACTAACTTGCTCAAGAAGAACAAGTCTTGAGAGTGGACACCTGAGTGTCAAGTCTCATTCAAAGACTTGAAAAAAGTGGTTAGCGAAGAGCCGATTCTCAATTTTCCTGACCACTCTAAGGTATATGAGCTTCATACAGATGCCTCTGACTTTGCTATTGGCAGAGTACTAATGCAAGAAAGGCGTTCAATTGCTTATGAAAGCCGCAAGCTCAATGACACTAAGAGATGCTACACAGTATAAGAAAAAGAGATGACTGCCATTATCTATTACCTAAGGGTGTGGCAATACTACTTGTTGGGTACTCACTTCACGATCATGACCGACAACGTAGCCACAAGCTACTTTTAAACTCAGAAAAATTTGAGTTCCAAGTAAGCTCGGTGACAAGACTTCTTGGCAGAATTCGATTACAAGCTTTAATACAAGCCTGGGAAGGCCAATGTGATGGCAGATACCCTAAGCAAAAAGGTGGAGTTGGCCACCTTAAGTAGGCCTGATAACACCTTGATAGAGAAAATCAAGGAAGGACTAGAACACGATGTTCTTGCAAAGAGCCTGCTGCACCTAGTGACGGAAGGAAAGACGAGACATTTTTGCTGAGCAACAGACTTCTCTATGCCAAAGGCAATCGACTCTATGTGCCTAAGTGGGGGACTTCTCTATGCCAAAGGCACTTTGTGGGTTGGACACCCAGGTCAGAAACACACTCTTGCTCTTATCAGATCTATCTATTATTAGCTTCAATTGAGGGATGATGTCGAGGCCTATGTAGGAACTTGTCTTGTGTGCCAATAAGACAAGGTGAAACAACAATCACTGAGCGGATTTTTGGAATCTCTCCCCATTCCTGAAGGGCAGTGGGTGAGTGTTTCTATGGAATTTATCACTAGCCTACCTAAGTTGGAGGGCTTTGGCAGCATTATAGTGATGGTTGATCGCTTCAGCAAGTATGCCACCTTTATACCTGTTTCACCTGATTGTCCTATTGATGAGACCACATGGCTCTTTATGAAGCATGTCGTGAAGCTTTGGGGAGACCACATCGTAAGTGATCATGTTCACTGATTCACTGGAAGGTTTTGGACAAAATTATTCAAGTTGATGGGTTCTGACTTGAACTTTTCTACTAGCTTTTGCTCCTAAAGTGATGCTAAACAGAAAGGGTGAATACCTTGCTAGAGCTATACTTAAGGCACTTTGTGAGTGCCAACCAAAAAGATTGAACAAAATTACTTGATGTAGCCCAATTCTCCTTTAACCTCCAAAAGAGTGAGTCTACGGGCAAGAGTCCCTTTAAGATAGTCATGGATCAACAACCTATGACCCCACATGCCTTAATAACAAGTTATACTGGAAAGAGTCCTACAACATTCAAGTTTGCTAAGGCATGGCATGAAAAAGCCGAGTTGGCTAGGGCCTACTTAAACAAAGCTTCTAAAATAATGAAGAAGTGGGTTGGCAAAAAGAGGAGGCATGTTAAGTACCAAGAGGGAGATTTAGTCATTGTCAAGCTATTGCCCCAACAATTCAAAACCTTAAGGAAGGTACATAAAGGGTTGGTGCACAAATACGAGGGTCCATTTTTGGTACTCAAGCGCATGGGTAAGATCTCCTATAAGCTTCAACTCCCTGTCAAGTTAAAGATTTTCCCTGTCTTCTATGTTAGCATACTAAAATCCTACCATAGAGATAAGGGAGATACTTCAAGGGGCAAGTCCAAAAGGGCTCCTACTGTGGCAGAAACCTCTTTTGATAAAGAGATGGAGTGTATTTTGGACGATCACTTGATCCGCCGATGTAATCTTCCTAATTATTGAGAATACCTAGTGAAATGGAAGAATTTGCTCGAGGCTGAGGCTAGCTAGGAGCATAAGAATGGTAATTTAAAGATCATATTGAGCGGTTCAAAATTGATGGCACGATGGGGATGTCGCAAACTTGAGTAAGGAGGGTGTTACGCCCCGTTCATTTGGCTCCCCAAAATCCAAATATTCCTGCTCATGGCTCTAAGGTTCTCTATATTTACTGCTCACCTAAAATGATTGAGGAAGGCCCTAGAATGTAGTGGACACTTCTAGAATGATCAAGAGAGGTCTTGGCCACGTTAGAAGACTCTACATGGCGCTACTAAGTCCTAGATGACTCTAGATAATGTTGGATGGTGCTAGATAGGTTGGACGGTCTTAGAAGCTCATAAAATGACTTGGAAGAGCCAAGATGGTGGGTGAACCTCTTAGAAAGATCTAGGCCATGCTTGTTCTAAATTTCTTTATATAAATATCTTTGTAGATATTACCATTTTATTTGAGAATATTCTAGACCCTTTGAAAGATCATGCCACTTAGCATGATCATAACCCTTGGTTGATTTAGGATTTGCCTATATAAAGGACCTCTTAGGTTCATTTGTATACAAGTTCTATTGGTGGAAGTTGTAAGCATTCTAAGAGTAATATAAAAGTAATTTATTCACTCAAACTCTCTTATCCTAACCTCTTTCTTGAGGATTAGTAGGTTGACTTAGTGCGAAGGACTGTGCTAAGTGCTGTACGATTGTCTAGTTTAAGGTTATGTTAGAAATATTTTAAACATTTTACGTATACAAATATAGGCTAAGAGTGTATTCTAGGTGTGACAAAATTTATATAATTAGTCACTAACTAAAATATTAAGCCACAAAATAATGTGATAATTATTGAATATAAAGTCAATTAAAAAATATGGTATCATAATTACAACAAAAGAAGATTTTAACATTCCAAGACATGTGTCACAATATTATTGGACTATGTGTTAAGCTGCTATTAGGCTACCATCTATAAGCTAAGTGTCAGTCCATAAACAAAAGTTAAGCGTAATATGACAAATGTGGAAGAATACTTAATGACGTGCAAATGAATTAGTCTAGCAAGCTTTCTCAAAAGTTAGCTAAGTGTCACACCTTAGCCTCAAACTAGACAATCGTGCGGTACTTAGTACAGTCTGTCGCACTAAGTCAACTTACCAATACTCAAGAAAGGGACTTAGAGTAAGCTTTTGAGACAAAGTAGTAAGGATAAGAGAGTTTAGGTGAATGAAAGCTTTATATTTTTCTTAGAATGCTTAAAACTCTCACAAATGAGACTTGTGTATAAATGAACTCAATGGATCCTTTATATAGGTAAAGGGTAAACCAACTAAGGGTTAGGATCGTACCAAGTGGCATGATCTTACAAAGGGTCTAGATTATTCTCAACTAAAGTTATAATATCTACAAAGATATTTACATAGAGAATTCTAGAACAAAACATGATCTAGATCCTTCTAAGAGGTTCACCCACCATCTTGGCTCTTCTAAGTCATTCTAGAAGCTTTTAGGACCGTCCAACCCATCTAGTACCATCTGGCCTTGTCTAGAGCCTTCTAGGACTTAGTAGCACCAACTAGAGTCTTCTAGCATAGCCAAGACCTCTCTTGATCACTCTAGAATTGTCCACCACGTTCTAGGGTCTTCTTCAATCTTTTTGGTGAGCAGTATATATAGAGGACCTTAGAGCCATGAGCAACAACATTTGGATTCTTGGGAGCCAAATGAGTGGGGCGTAACACCCTCCCCCACTCAAGTTCGCGACGTCCCCATTGCGCCATCGACTTTGAACCGCTCAATATGGTTTTTGAATTGCCATAAGGCATCTTCATGCTCCCAGCTGGCCTCAGCCTCAAGCAAATTCTTCCATTTCACTAAGTATTCCCGATAGTTAGGAACACTACGATGGCAGATCAAGTGATCAGCCAAAATGCACTCTACCTCTTTGTCAAAAGAGGTTACCACTGTAGTAGGAGCCCTTTTAGATTCGCCCCTTGAGGGATCTTCCTCATCTCCATGGTAGGGTTTTAGCATGCTAACATGAAAGACAGGGAAAATCTTTAACTTGGCAAGGAGTTGAAGTTTATAGTAGACCTTACCTACATGCTTGAGTACCGGAAATGGATGCTCGTATTTGTGCACCAACCCTTTATGCACCTTCCTTAAGGTTTTGAATTGTTAGAGCAACAACTTGATAAGGACTAAATCCCCCTCTTGATACTCAGCGTGCCTTCTCTTTTTGTCGGCTCACTTCTTCATTCTTTTAGAAGCTTTGTTCAAGTAGGCCTTAGCTAACTCTGCTTGTTCATGCCATGCCTTAGCAAACTTGAATGCTGCAGGACTCTTCCCACCATAGCTTGTCACTAAGGCATGTGGGGTCATATGTTGTTAAGCCATGACTATCTCGAAGGGGCTCTTGCCTGTAGAATCGCTCCTCTGGAAGTTTAAGGAGAATTAGGCTACATCAAGTAATCTTGCTCAATCTTTTTGATTGGCACTCACAAAGTGCCTCAAGTATAACTCCAGCAAGGCATTCATCTTTTTCGTCTGGCCATTACTTTGGGGGTGAAAGCTAGTAGAAAAGTTCAAGTCTGAACCCATCAACTTGAACAATTCTGTCCAAAACCTTCAAGTGAATCGAGGATCACGATCACTTATGATGTTTGATGGGACTTCCTAAAGCTTCACGATATGCTTCATAAAGAGCCACGCAGTCTCATCAGTAGGACAATCAGGTGAAGCAGGTATAAAGGCGGCATACTTGCTGAAGCGATCAACCACTACTATAATGCTGCCAAAGCCCCTCTAACTTAGGCAGACTAGTGATAAAATCCATAGAAACACTCTCCCACGGCCTCTTAAGAATAGGGAGAGGTTCCAACAATCCACCCGGTGATTATTGTTCCACCTTGTCTTGTTGGCACATGAGACAAGTTTGTACATAGGCCTCAACATCATCCCTCAGTTGAGGCCAATAGTAGATAGATTTGATAAGAGCAAGAGTGCGTTTCTGACCTAGGTGACCAGCCCACAAGGAATTGTGGCACTCTTTGATAAGCTCTTTTCTTAAGTTACCCCACTTGGGCATATAGAGTCGATTGCCTTTGGCATAGAGAAGTCCGTTGCTCAGCTAAAAACATCTCGTCTTTCCTTCCGTTGCTAGGGGCAGCAGGCTCTTTGCAAGAATATCGTATTCCAGTCCTTCCTGGTTTTTCTCTATCAAGGTGCTATCGGGCCTGCTTAAGGCAGCCAGCTCCGCCTTTCTGCTTAGGACATCTGCCACCACATTGGCCTTCCCAGGCTTGTATTCTAGCTTGTAATCAAATTCTGCCAAGAAGACTTGTCACCGAACTTGCTTGGGACTCAACTTTTTCTGAGTTTGAAAGTAGCTTATGGCTACGTTGTTAGTCATAATCGTGAAGTGAGTACCCAACAAGTAGTGTCGCCATACCCTTAGACAATAGATGACTGTAGTTATCTCTTTTTCTTACACCGTGTAGTGTCTCTCAGTGTCATTGAGCTTGCGGCTTTTATAAGCAATTGGACGCCTTTCTTGCATTAGTACTCCGCCAATAGCAAAGTCAGAGGCATCCGTATGTAACTTATATGCTTTTGAGTGATCAGGTAACATGAGAACCGGCTCTTCGCTTATTGCCCTCTTCAAGTCTTCAAATGAAAGTTGACACTCAAGTGTCCATTCCCAAGACTTGTTCTTCTTGAGTAGGTTAGTAAGTGGCATTACTCTTGCTGAGTAGGACTTAATGAATCACCTACAATAGTTCACAAGTCCGAGGAAGGATCTTAAATCTGGCACCTTAGTAGGGGGTTCCCACTCTTGGATGGCTTGTACCTTGGCTTCATCCATCATAAGTTTCCCATCCTTTATCTTATGCCCTAGGAACATCACTTCCTCTTGGGTGAAAGAGCACTTCTCCTTCTTGATGAATAGTTAGTTTTCACTCAAGACCTCGAATACCTTCCTCAAATGTTCTAGGTGCTCTTCCATGGTCTTGCTATAGATGACTGTATCATAAAGATAGACTACCATGAACTGATTGAGATAGGGATGGAATAACTTATTCATGAGGGTGCAAAAGGTAGGAGGTATATTAGTAAGACGAAATTGCATGACTAAGAACTCATAAGCACTATACTTTGTCACGCACGTGGTCTTGGGCTCATCTCCTGCTGCTATACGCACTTTGTAGTACCCTGAGCATAGATCAAGCTTTGAGAAGTATCTAGCGTTCCCAAGTTGATCGAATAAGTCAGCAATAAGCGGAATGGGGTACTTGTTCTTCACCGTCACCTTGTTAAGAGCCCGGTAATCAATGCACATCCTTAGTGAGTCATTTTTCTTTTTCTGGAACAACACCGGGGCACCGAAAGTAGCTTTGGAGGGCCTGATGAAACCCGTATCAAGCAACTTCTTTAGTTGTTTTTGGAGTTTCGCTAACTCCGGAGGGGCCATTCGATAGGGATTCATCGCAGGTGGTCTCGTGCCTAGCTCAAGCTCGATTTCATGATCCACCTCCCTCCTAGGTGGAAGTTTCTTAGGCAGGGCGTCAGGCATCGCATCTTAAAATTCATCCAAGACAGTTTGTACCTCCATGGTTAGGTTACCTTGAGGGTCCAACTCTTCATCATCGTGCTCCTTTAGGATGGCCAAGTAACACTCCTCCTCTCTTCTCAAGTCCTTTTTGAATTGAAGTGCAAAGAGTACTTTGTTTCCCATTTTTGTGGACCGCTCCGTTGGTACCACACAAGCTTTTTCACCATCCATGATGCGCATAGAATTGGCAAAAGGAATAGGGAACGCTCGTATTGCATCAAGGAATTCCAAACCAAGTACTACCGCAAAATTATCCATTGGCACTACTGATAAGTTGAGCTGGCCAACCCATGCACCTAGGCTAGCCTTAACATCATGAGCAACTTCATGGATGGGGCGTGCTACTGAGTTCACTGCCTTGAGGGAGCCTCCTCCATAGGACACCATCAAGTCCAACTGCATAGCTTCCTCAATAGAGACGAAGTTGTGGGATGCACCCGTGTTAACCAAAGCTTTAGTGGCTCTGCCGTTTATTGTTGCATTCACAAAAAGTAGGCCCTTAGCTTGTCACTTAGGGGCCGACTGCAAGACATTTAAAAGTTGTAAGGAACCAACATGTACACCACCATCTTCTCTATCACCTCCTTCTTGGCTTAGCTCGGAGGCAATTAAGGCATTGAGAGCTTTCTTCTTAGGATACTCACGTGTCCAATGTGGCCCATCGCAAAGAAAACACTTGACTCTTGGCTTGGAGAAGTCACGGTCTTCCTTCTCTTTGCCCTTGTCTTTGTGCCTATAGGAGGAACTATCATTGTTCCATTTTCCTCTTTTTGTTTGCTCTCTCCTGCTCTTTGCTCCATCACCCTTCTTGTCTTTGGCCTTAGAAGGGTCCTTGTTGGTAGAGTAATCAACAAGGTTCTCGGCTACTACAATAGCTTCGGCCAAGTCCTGGATGCCATGGTGCTTGAGCTCTAACTTGTCCTAGTTCTAAAGACCATCCATGAACAAGAATAGGGTATCTTTATCTGAAGTAGGAACTTCGAGCAAGAGTGTGGTAAACTCTTTCATGTAGTCTCTAACACTACCAGATTGTTTGAGGTGGCAATGACGGCCTCTCGCCTCCTCTTCGGCATTCTCGGGTAAGAATTGTCTTTTTAGCTCTCTTTTAAAATCATTAAAGGTGGCTATAGTACACACCCCTCGTTCCATTTCCCTGTGTCTCTGTCTCTACCATAACATGGCGGTATCGGTTAGATACAAGGCAGCATTACGAATTTTACCGATATCATCCGTCATACTGGTGGCCTCAAAGTATTGTTCGAGTCCCCATAGGAAGTTCTCAATTTCCTTAGCATTGCGAGTACCATTGAAGGTCTTTTGTTTAGGTACCTCAACCTTCCTTGCCTCAATGATTGTTGTGGTGGTCACCCCCGTGGCCAACGCTCGCTTGCACAAAGCAAGATCACCACCCATCTCATCTACTCTAAGTAAACATTACTGAGTTCTCTTTGCAAGAGATCTCATACCTTAGCAATCTCTGAATGAAGGGACTCGATCTTGCGCCGTAAGTCGGTCTCTAGCCTACCAAGTGCATCTTTGATGCCGCTGTGGATTTCCGCATCCTCGGTCTCAAAACCGTCGCAACGGCCATCTAGATCATCTTCACACTCGCCCAACGTGCCCAAGTTGGACTCTAGTCAGGACACTTTATCCTCCAAGCTAGTCACCACGTCTTTTGACTTACTGCGGGTAGTACCCTTCTTCCCTTTATCACGCCCACATTCAGAAGCACCAACTTCGACAGAGTCAGGAGTTGTAGCCATGGTCTTCATTTAGACAATGGAACCACTAAGATATAATGAGCAACAAAAACTCTGATACCATGCGATCATAACCCTAGCCTCAAACTAGACAATCGTGTAGCACTTAGCACAGTCTGTCACACTAAGTCAGCCTGCCAATACTCAAGAAAGGGACTTAGAGTAAGCTTTTGAGACAAAGTGGAAAGGATGAGAGAGTTTAGGTGAATGAAAGCTTTATATTTCTCTTAGAATGCTTAAAACTCTATCAAATGGGAGTTGTATACAAATGAACCCAATGGGTTCTTTATATAGGCAAAGGGTAAACCAACTAAGGGTTATAATTGTGCCAAGTGGCATGATCTTATAAAGGGTCTAGATTATTCTCAACTAAAGTTATAATGTCTACAAAGATATTTACATAGAGAATTCTAGAATAAAATATGGTCTAGATCTTTCTAAGAGGTTTACCCACCATCTTGGCTCTTCTAAATCATTTTAGGAGCTTCTAGGACCGTCCAACCCATCTAGCACCATCTGGCCTTATTTAGAGTCTTCTAGGACTTAGTAGAATCAACTAGAGTCTTCTAGTATAGCCAAGACCTCTCTTGATCACTCTAGAAATGTCCACCACGTTCTAGGATCTTCCTCAATCTTTTTGGGTGAGCAGTATATATAGAGGACTTTAGAGCCAAGAATAACAACATTTGGATTCTTTGGATCCAAATGAGCGGGGCGTAATATAAGGCTCCAATTAAGCCTACATATATCTTATGTTATCAGACTAGATAGGGAATAATTTTTTTCACATTTTCTACTCTACTGAGCTTGACTTTGTTCATGTTTTTCTTTATACAACTCACCACGATAATATACCTTTGTTTCTCTTACTGACTTTCTAATGTCTTTTAGATAATAAATTCTCTCTCCATATATAACCCTACTTTATTTTCTCTACGACCAACATTCTTCACTTGTTTCTATAAAACAAATTCAAGCTACATTTTCTCTCTACTTACTCCACCATAATCAAACTTCAATAACTATATATATATATATACTATTCACACATCTTTCTTACATCATCAACATTACCAATTACCATCCATATCACTGTACATATCTATATTTAATATATAATTATCATATTATATTATTATTATTATTATTATATTATTATTACAATTATTATTCTGCAAATTTTGAAAGATTGAGTTACTCATTCCAGTACTTATTACGTTCTCTGTCCCTATAGGGTGCTAACTAAATAACAATATATATTATGTTAACATAACTCCTAACTACTCCTAACTTTTTAAATTCTATATTTTAAATACCTATAAATCTATGAGGATAGGTTATTTAGCAAGTTGAGTTGTGTAATGCAACCTTGTTTGTAAATGTCCACATTATTTTAAAGACTTTAAATACTTGTAAAATTATGATTCTAAGTTATTTAGTAAACTGAGTTCTTTAATATGACCCTTATTTATAACTATTCATGTTAAATTCAATACTTTATATTTCTATCATTCGATTTCAATATGCTAGTCTAAGTGACTGAATAATCTGAACTATCACTAGATTATGGCCCACATACTTATTATTCATATTTAATTAATCTCTTGCAGAAAAGCACCCTTCCCCTGATTATTAAAGGCGACTCTATTGGAGAGTAGCTAAAAGTCATCTTGTGACTCTTCCTCAAAAAAAAGTAAAAAAAAAAAACAAAAAAAAAGCATCTCATTGTCTCAAAATACTAAGCAACAAAATATGCCAAATGTTGAAATCTCTACTCTCTTAATTGAGTTGGCAATCTTAATAGATGCCATGAGGAAATCTCAAGAAGACATACAATTATCTAATGCTCAAATGCTCCAGAAGATTGCCAATTTAGAAAAAGCAAATGGAATAGAGACTTCTACAGTAGCTTTACCCAACCAAAATAACAATTTTTATCCATCAGAAAATCAGATTCCCAACATACCAAGAACACAAGAAAGTCCTATCAATCTTGTTGCCACAACAACGGCTTGAATTGATAATGAAACCTAAAAAGCTTTATTACAAAAGAACAATTACAAAGAATGCTTAAAACTGAAGCAGAAAAAGCTAATAAGATTGTTGTAGCAATGGATTTTCAACCTCCTTATACTACCAATATTCTTTCTAAGCCATACCCAAAGGATTACATTAATCCCCAATTTAAGAAATTTGATGGGAAAAAGGACAATGCTAGGGAATATGTCATTAGTTTCTTAGATGGTCTTGGAGTTTACCCCAGTGACTATGAATTGAGACTAAGAGAATATTCAAATTCTCTTACCGATCGAGCAAACTTATGGTTTGTTAGTTTACCAACAAGTAGCATATGCACTTAGGAGGAACTGGTAACTAAATTTTGTACAAAATTCTTCACAGTAGAAGGCAAGTTGAGTTTATCTTATCTTTCTAAGACAACACAAGGGAAAGATAATTCACTTACATCATATGTGAATAGATTAAAAAAAAATAGCTCTTGACTGCGAAGAAATTATCTCTGAAAAAGAATTAATTCGAGTATGCATTAATAGAATGTCCGATGAGTACAAATGTGGCAATGACCATATTCATGCTTTTAAAGAAATCAATAAAGTATTCATTAATGCACAAGTCATTGTCACCCTATCTCTGGAGGAAGAATTATTGATTTATTTGGCTACATCTGACGAAGCAGTTGGCATATTAATAGCACAAGATTATGAAAGCTTGGAGAAACCAATCTATTATCTAAGTTGCCTACTTAAAGGATTGGAGAAGAATTATTCTATGATAGATAAGCTCTATGTTGCTTTGATACATGTAATACAAAAGCTTAGACACTACATGGTCACTCACAGAGTTAAAGTGATTACGAATTCTGATCCGATCAAGCTCTTGCTGCAAAAGCCAATTCTCATTGGTCGATATACCAAATAGATTACCATGCTTAGTGAACTCGATATCATTGTTGAAAAGCCAAGAGCCATCAAAAGCTAAGCTTTAGTTGAATTGCTTAAGTACACTAAGCATGATCTGGAGAAAATAATGATTATTGAAAACAACGAAGAATGTCGGATACTTTGTTTTAATTGTGCTTCTACCTATTATTCGATCAAATGATCAATACAACATGTTCAAAAAGGCTATCAAATTTGCTTTCCCCTGATCCAACAATGAAGTTGAATATGAGACCAGCAATTGGATTGGATCTTAGCAAGGAAATGAAGATTTCAAAATTAAAAATTTATGAGGACTCCAACTTAGTTATTAACGAAGATTTTGCTGTTAAGGAGCCGAATTTAATCAAATATAGAAAAGAAATATGTGGAAAGCTCTATACCTTCAAAAATTATGAACTAGAATATGTCCTCAAATCTCAAAACAAATATGTAGATGCTATGGAAACATTAATACTAAAAATGGGTCATATAGATAACGATCTTATTCAAATCCCTTTGGAGACCAAGTCAAAGGTAATAATAGCTTCATCAGTGTAACGATCAAATGGATGGATTCAATCTATCAAAGAGAAGCTTGAAAATCCAGAAGTCAAAATTCTTAAAGAAATCAAAGCATCCATGTTGATCAATAATCAAGTATACAAGAGATTTTCCAAGGAAATTTTGGCAAAATGCATTGATGAAGAATTTGGAAAAAAAAAAGTGCTGGACGAAGTCCTTTTTAAAATTTATAGTTTAGATGGACCAATACTAGCTAGAAGAATCCAACGGCTTGGATACTTTTGGCCTGAATTAAGAAAGTAAGCTAACAAGTTATAAGCAATACCATCTTATGATTGATCCTAAAGAAAGCCCACTTGTGAAAGAAGAAGACTGGAGAAAAGTCTACATCGACTATATCATTCATGGTCAATTGCCTGATGACGCTCTTTCAACTATTCTAGTAAAATGAAGAGTGGATAGATTCTTTGTCCAAAATAACCTATTTTTCAGGAAAAGCTTTCAAGAAAAAGTTTCAAGATGCTTAGGGACCAATGAAATAGATATAGTCCCAAAGAAATACATGCCAAGGACTGTAGTGATTATATAGTTAGAAGATGTCTTTTTGAGTTATTGATCATCATCAGATACTATTGGCCACTGATGGAGAATAATGCCATAAAATTCGTTTAAAAATGTGATACCTAGCCAAGAGATGAAAACTTGATACATGTACCCACTGTTGAAATGTGAAGTATCACATTACCTTGGCCATTCTATACCTGATCGATTGATCTCATTTGTCTGATCAACTCTCCTTCTATAGGAAAGATTTGGACTCTAACAACTACCAAAAATTCCAAAAAATAGTTTGAGGTCTTTCTCTTAAAAGGGCCACTTCAAAAGTTACTAACTAGTTTGTACAAGAAAATATCATTTGTCATTTCGACGTGCCTTATATAATATTGTCAGATAATGCAACACTCTTTATTAGACACCTTTGACTCACTACTGAAAATATATCAAATCTTCTATAAAAAATCCACTAGATACTATCCTCAAGGAAATGGAGCCATAGAGACATTTAACAAAACTTTAGTGACTATCATCAGAAAAATGATTGAGAAAAAATCAATTCAATGGGGTGATTGCCTACTTCTTGCTCTTTGGGCTTACAGAGCCACCAAGCATACTACAACTGAAGAGACTCCATTTTCTTTAGTATATAGAATTGAAACTCTATAGCCCGTGGAACTGAACATACTTACTACTAAAATGGCACTTGGTGGAGCAGAAAATTTTCGAGAGCTTGATCTTGAAAGTTTGGAAGATCATAGAGCACAAGTACAAGATAAGGTTTGAATTTATCAAAAGAATATCACTCGAGCCTACATCAAATTAGTAGTTAGAAATTTCAAAGAAGGTGACTTAGTACTCAAAGATGCTGATCATGTTATGAAAGGAATGCATGCTGCCACATTCGTACCAAATTGGAAAGAATCCTATCAAATTGCATATATCAAATCTAGTGGGTATTGCACTCTCAAAGACCTAGATATATGTACATTATCTGCACCTATTAACCTCAAGTTCATCAAGAAATACTTCATTTAGTTTTCTAGACATATCTATATCTAGAAACTATCTTTGATGAAAAATGTTCATAATATAAATAAATGGTTGGTGTTAAATAATCTTTGGTTATACCCTACAATCTCTAGTTTATGCACGTACCCTAACTTAAATAAAATTAGGTATATATCCCATTCTAAAAGTATACAATTGGCCATACATACCTTAATCCAAAGATCTTGGGTCTGACCATTTCAAATTCAAAGAATCTATCATATAATCATCATTTAGTCCAAATAAATATTAGGAACTATATTAAAACTTTCATTAGTTTTTATTCTTCTCACCTATTTATATTTTTTGTTATATTTTTTTCCCAGAGATTATTTTCTCTCCATTCACATGCTTAATACATGACTATATAATAGAGTTCAAGAACCAAGAACTGAAATCTAAACCTCTCAATATCGAAGTTTGATGAGTTCACTTATTTCAGGAAGAATTTTCAAACTCTATAAGCTCTCTACAAAGAACTAGTGGTAGCAAGCAAGCTAAGTATAATGAAGAATATTCAAGTTTATCCCTAAAGTGTTGCTCATATGCAATGTATTCTTTTTTCCTTTCTAGATATTTTTCCCACTAGGTTTTGCTTTATTTAGGTTTTAACGAGACGTTGTTTGAGTTAAGCCAATCCGATAGAAATATTTCGGCACAACTATATGGAACCCAACTAGAGCTAGCAACCTACCATTTCGAGCTTGTCTATAGTTCGCATCAACCAATTTTCGTGGATTAGAATGATATAAGATGATCTTATAGGTGGATGCCAACCTAGTTAGGTGGGTGCCGATTTTGTTTTATTATTATTTTTTAAATGTATATTAAATCTATATTAAGCCATGTTGGAAATATTTTATTCATTTTACACACACAAGCATAGTGTTACTCCCTGCTTATTTGGCTCCCAAAAATCTAAATGTTATTGCTCATGGCTCTAAGATCCTCTATATATTCTGCTCACCCAAAAGGATGGAGGAAGACCCTAGAACATAGTGGACACTTCTAGAATGATCAAGAGAGGTCTTGACCATGCTAGAAGACTCTAGTTAGCGCTACTAAGTCTTAGAAGGTTCTACACAAGGCCGGATGGTGTTACATAGTTGGGACGGTCCTATAAGCTCCTAGAATGACTTGGAAGAGCCAAGATGGTGGGTAAACCACTTAGAAGGATCTAGACCATATTTGTTCTAGAATTCTCTATGTAACATGTCATAAATTTAATTGAGAATAATCTAGACCCTTTGTAAGATCATGCCATTTAGCACGATCCTAACCCTTGGTTGGTTTAGGCTTTGCCTATATAAAGGATCCCTTGGGTTCATTTGTACACAAGTCCCATTTGTGAGAGTTCTAAGTATTCTAAGAGTAATACAAAGCTTTCATTCACTTAAACTCTCTCACCCTTACTACTTTATCTCAAAAGCTTACTCTAAATCCCTTTCTCGAGTGTTGGTAAGCTGACTTAGTGCGACGGACTATACTAAGTGCCACACGATTGTCTAGTTTAAGGCTAGGGTCATGACAGCATGGTATCAAAGCTTTGGTTGCTTGTTGTATCTTGGTGGTTCCATTGTCTAAATGAAGACCATGGCTGCAACTCCCGACCCCGTCGAAGTTGGTGCTTCTGAACATAGTCGTGATGAAGGAAAGAAGGGTGCTAATCACGGTAAGTCGAGGGATGTGGTAACTAGCTTGGAGGCTAGAGTGTCTCAACTGGAGTCCAACTTGGGCACATTGGGCAAGCGTGTAGACAATCTAGATGGTCATTGTGACAGTTTGGAGACTGAGGATGCGAAGATCCACAGCGGCATCAAAGATGCGCTTGGTGGCCTAGAGGCCGACTTAAGGCGCGAGATCGAGTCCTTTCATTCAGAGATTTCCAAGGTACGAGATCTCTTCCAAAGAGAACTTAGTAATATTTTACTTAGAGTAGATGAGATGGGTGATGATCTTGCTTTGTGCAAGCGAGTGGTGGCCACGGGGGTGACCACCACAATAACCATTGAGGCAAGGAAGATTGAGATACTTAAACCAAAGACCTTCAATAGTACTCGCAATACTAGGGAAGTTGAGAACTTCTTATGGGGACTCGAACAATACTATGAGGCCACTGGTGTGACGGACGATGCCGATAAAATTCGCAATGTTGCCTTGTATCTAACCGATACCGTCATGCTATGGTGGAGCCAGAGACATAGGGAGATGTAATGAGGGATGTGCACTATAGCTATTTTTTATGCCTTCAAAAGAGAGCTAAAAAGGTAATTCTTCCCCGAGAATGCTGAAAAGGAGGCGAGAGGCCGTCTTCGCCACCTCAAATAATCTGGTAGTATTAAAGACTACGTGAAAAAGTTTACCACACTCTTGCTCGAAGTCTCTGACACTTCAGATAAAGATGCCCTATTCTTGTTCATGGATGGTCTTCAGAATTGCGCCAAGTTAGAGCTCAAGTGTCGGGGCATCCAGGACTTGGCCGATACTATTACGATAGCAGAGAGCATTGTTGATTACTCTACGAATAAGGACCTTTGTAAGGCCAAAGATAAGAAGGGTGGTGGAGCAAAGAGTGGGAGAGAGCAAGTAAAAGGAGGCAAGTGGAACAAAGATAGTTCCTCCTACAAGCACAAAGACAAGGGTAAAGAGAAGGAAGATTGTGACTTCTCCAAGCCAAGAGTTAAGTGCTTTCTTTGCGATGGGCCACATTGAGCACACGAGTGTCCTAAGAAGAAAGCTTTCAATACCTTAATTACCTCTAAGCCAAGCCAAGAAGGAGGTGATAGAGAAGATGGTAGTGCACGTGTTGATTCCTTACAACTCCTTAATGCCTTGCGATTGGCCCCTAAGTCATAAGCTAAAGGCTTACTTTTTGTGGATGCAACAATCAATGGCAAAGCCACTAAAGCCTTGATTGATATGGGTACATCCCATAACTTCGTCTCTGTTGAGGAAGCTAGGCGATTGGGCTTGACGGTGTCTAATGGAGGAGGCTCCCTTAAGGCAGTAAACTCAGTAGCACGCCCCATTCATGGGGTTGCTCATGATGTTAAGGCTAGCCTAGGTGCATGGGTTGGCCAAGTCGACTTATCAGTAGTGCCAATGGATGATTTCACAGTGGTGCTTAGTTTGGAATTCCTTGATGCAGTGCGGGCATTCCCTGTTCTTTTTGCCAACTCTATGTGCATCATGGATGGTGAAAAGACTTGTGTGGTACCAATGGAGCAGTCCAGAAAAGCTGGAAACAAAGTACTCTCTGCACTTCAATTCAAGAAGGGCTTGAGGAGGAAGGAGGAAAGTTACTTGGCCATCCTAAAGGAGCACGATGATGAAGTATTAGAACCTGAAGGTAACCTGCCCATGGAGGTACAAACTGTCTTGGATGAATTCCAAGATGTAATACCAGATGCCCTGCCCAAGAAACTTTCATCTAGGAAGGAGGTGGATCATGAAATCGAGCTTGAGCCAGGCACGAGGCTACCTGCGATGAGTCCCTATCGAATGGCCCCTCCGGAGTTGGCGAAACTCCGTAAACAACTAAAGGAGTTGCTTGATGTGGGTTTCATTAGGCCCTCCAAAGCTCCTTTTAGTGCCCTAGTGTTGTTCCAGAAAAAGAAATATGGCTCACTAAGGATGTGCATTGATTATTGAGCTCTTAACAAGGTGACGGTGAAGAACAAGTACCCCATTCCGCTTATTGCCGACTTGTTCGATTAACTTGGGAACGCTAGATACTTTTCAAAGCTTGATCTACGCTCAGGATACTACCAAGTGCGCATAGCAGAGGAGGATGAGCCCAAGACCACGTGCATGATAATGTACGGTGCTTATGAGTTCTTAGTCATGCCGTTTGGTCTTATCAATACACCTACTACCTTCTGCACCCTCATGAATAAGTTATTCCATCCCTACCTCGATCAGTTTCTGGTAGTCTATCTTGATGATATAGTCATCTATAGCAAGACCATGGAAGAGCACCTAGAGCATTTAAGGAAGGTATTCGAGGTCTTGAGGGAAAACCAACTATTCATCAAGAAAAAGAAGTGCTCCTTCGCCCAAGAGGAAGTGATGTTCCTAGGGCATAAGATAAAGGATGGGAAACTTATGATAGATGAAGCCAAGATGCAGGTCATCCAAGAGTGGGAACCTCCTACTAAGGTGCCAAAGTTAAGATCCTTCCTCGGACTTGTGAACTATTATAGGCGGTTCATCAAGTCTTACTCAGCAAGAGCAGCGCCACTCACTAATCTGCTCAAGAAGAACAAGTCTTGGGAATGGATACTTGAGTATCAAATTTCATTTGAAGACTTGAAGAGAGCGATAAGCGAAGAGCTGATTCTCAGCTTACCCGATCACTCAAAGGCATATGAGCTACATACGGATGCCTCTAACTTTGCTATTGGCAGAGTACTACCGAGAGACGCTACACGGTATAAGAAAAAGAGATGACTGCAGTCATCCATTGTCTAAAGGTGTGGCGACACTACTTGTTGGGTACTCACTTCACGATCATGACTGACAACATAGCCATAAGCTACTTTCAAACTCAGAAAAAGTTGAGTCCCAAGTAAGTTCGGTGACAAGACTTCTTGGCAGAATTTGATTACAAGCTAGAATACAAGCTTGGGAAGGCTAATGTGGTGGCAGATGCCCTAAGCAGAAAGGCTCAGCTGGCTGCCTTAAGTAGGCCCGATAGTATCTTGATAGAGAAAATCAAGGAAGGACTGGAATACGATATTCTTGCAAAGAGCCTGCTGCCTATAGCAACGGAAGGAAAGACGAGATGTTTTTGGCTGAGCAACGGAGTTCTCTATACCAAAGGCAATTGACTCTATCTGCCTAAGTGGGGTAACTTAAGAAAAGAGCTTATCAAAGAGTGCCACAATTCTTTGTGGGCTGGTCACCTAGCTCAGAAATGCACTCTTGCTCTTATCAAATCTATCTACTATTGGCCTCAACTGAGGGATGATGTCGAGGCCTATGTACGAACTTGTATCATATGTCAACAAGACAAGGTGGAACAATAATTACCGGGCAGATTGTTGGAAGAGGCCATGGGAGAGTGTTTCCATCGATTTTATCACTAGCCTGCCTAAGTCAAAGGGCTTTCGCAGTATTATAGTGGTGGTTGATCGTTTCTGCAAGTATGCCACCTTTATACCTGCTTCATCCGATTGTCCCACCGATGAGACCATGTGGGTCTTTATAAAGCATGTTGTGAAACTTTGGGGACTCTCATCAAACATCATAAGTGATCGTGATCCTCGATTCACTGGAAGATTTTAGACAGAATTGTTCAAGTTGATGGGTTCAGACTTGAACTTTTCTACTAGCTTTCACCCCTAAAGCGATGGCCAGACGGAAAAGGTGAATGCTTTGCTGGAGTTATATTTGAGGCACTTTGTGAGTGCTAATCAAAAAGATTGGGCAAAATTACTTGATATAGCCCAATTCTCCTTTAACCTCCAGAGGAGCGAGTCTATGGTAAGAGTCCCTTCAAGATAGTCATAGGTCAACAACCTATGACCCCACATGCCTTAGCGACAAGTTACAGTGGGAAGAGTCCTACAGCCTTCAAGTTTGCTAAGGCATGGCATGAACAAGCAAAGTTGGCTAGGGCATTGAGAACCAAGAGGGGGATTTAGTCCTTGTCAAGTTGCTACCCCAACAGTTTAAAACCTTAAGGAATGTGCATAAAGGGTTGGTACACAAATACGAGGGTCCATTTCTGATACTCAAGCGTGTAGGTAAGGTCTCTTATAAGCGTCAACTCCCTGCCAAGTTAAAGATTTTCCCTATTTTCCATGTTAGCATGCTAAAATCCTACCATAGAGATGAGGGAGATCCTTCAAGGGGCGAATCCAAAAGGGCTCCTACTGCGGTAGTAACCTTTTTTGATAAAGAGGTGGAGTGCATTTTGGCTGATCACTTGATCCACCAACGTGGTGTTTCTAATTATTGGGAATACTTAGTGAAATGGAAGAATTTGTCTGAGGCCGAGGCTAGTTGGGAGCATGAAGAAGTCTTGTGGCAATTCAAAAACCATATCGAGCGATTCAAAGTCGATGGCGCGACGGGGACGTCGCGAACTTAAGTGGGGGAGGGTGTTACGCCCCACTCATTTAGCTCCCAAAAATCCAAATGTTGTTGCTCATGGCTATAAGATCCTTTATATATACTGCTCACCCAAGAGGATGGAGGACGACCCTAGAACGTGATGGACACTTCTACAATGATCAAGAAAGGTCTTGACCATGCTAGAAGACTCTAGTTAGCGCTACTAAGTCCTATAAGATTCTAGACAAGGCCAGATGGTGTTAGATGGGTTGGACGGTCCTAGAAGCTCCTAGAATGATTTGGAAGAGCCAAGATGGTGGGTAAACCACTTAGAAGGATCTAGATCATATTTGTTCTAGAATTCTCTATGTAAATATCTTTATAGATATCATAACTTTAGTTGAGAATAATCTAGATCCTTTGTAAGATCATGCCATTTGGAACGATCCTAACCCTTGATTGGTTTAGGCTTTGCCTATATAAAGGATCCCTTGGGTTCATTTGTACACAAGTCTCATTTGTGAGAGTTCTAAGCATTCTAAGAGTAATACAAAGCTTTCATTTACTTAAACTCTCTCACTCTTACCACTTTGTCTCAAAAGCTTACTCTAAGTCTCTTTCTCGAGTGTTGATAGGCTGACTTAGTACGATGAACTGTACTAAGTGCCGCACGATTGTTTAGTTTAAGGGTAGGATCGTGACAGTAGACTAACAATGTGTTTTGGGGTATAGTAAATTTTATATAATTAGTCCCCAACTAAAATATTAAATCATAAAATAATGTAATAATTATACAATATGAAACTAATTAAGAAAATGTAACCTATCAAAATTATATTTATAGAAGATTTGAACATTCCAATGTGTCAGAATTAATGGACTATGAATCAAGCCGCTCTTAGGTCACCATTTCCAAGCTAGGTGTCAGTCCGTAAACAAAGTTAAGAAGTCATATGACACATGTGGATGACTAATTAATGAGGTGTCAGGTGTCAATGAATTAGTCCAGCGAGCTTTCTCAAAAGTTGGGAAAGGCTCAAAATTAATCTTTTGTAATCAGACTAAACAGAGGGATAAATTTTTTACATTGTCCTACTCTACTTACCTTGACTTTGTTCACGTCTTTCTTTATACCTCTTAGAAAGCTCACGGCCATAATATACCTCTGTTTCTTTTGCTTACTTACCAATGTCTTTTACCTAATAAATTCTCTTTACATATATAAACTTTCTTTCTTTTCTCTGGGCCAACATCCTTCGTTTGTTCTATAAAAATCTTTTCCCTATTTACTCTACCATAACCAAACTCTAATATATATATATATATATATGGTTGCCAATCCAATAGGTATTTTTTTTCTTTATCTATGGATAGATATTTTTTTTTAGCCGTTGGATCACCATTTAATGGTGATCCAATGGCTATAATGAAGTGCATGAAAAGACGTGCATCATTAATGCTCTTTCTCTTTCTTATTTTTTACAAGAAAAAAATATACATACTAAATTTTCATTGGCCAAATTAATACCTATACATAGGTAAAAAAAAAATACCTACGGGATTAGTGCCCTATATATATATATATATATATATATCCTATTCACATATCTTTAACTACTCGTACATATATATATTTAATATATAATTATCATATTAAATTTTTATTACTATTATGTCCTATTTTATTATTATAGTTATTATTTTAGAAATTTTAGAATACTGAACTACTCATTCCATCATTTTTTACGTTCTAAATCCTTGCAGCATGCTAACTAAATAACAATATATATTGTGTTAACATAATTCTTAACTTTTTAAATTCTGCATAAATGAAAATCAAAATTTTAGTTTAGCTGACGTAATGATTCAATAATAGTCTATTTATTTATGTATTTTTCAAATTTATTCTCAAACATCTAAGTTTTAATCTATGCAAATATAATTTTTATAGTATTGAATGTTACATTGTTATTATTTTTTCTTAAAAAATATCTTTCACATTGGATATAGAAATTAACTAGTTATATAAAATGTACACGATAGGGAAAAGAAAAGAAAAATAACATAAGATTTGCTTATTATATAATATAAATATTAGGGTTATAATTTAGTTTTTTTTTTCCCTTATCTATAAGTCTTTTTTCCAGTTATTGAATCATTATCTAACAACTATCGTAATTTGAATAATTGAAAAAAAAAATATACATTATTTAATAATTTTTTGTCTTTATATTAATACCTACAAGATTGGTGCCATTTGATAATAACCCAACATTCATTGTACAAGAATATATTTTCGAATACCTCGAAACTTTGATACTTTTGTTGAAAAGGATAATATCAAAAGAAAAAAGACTAACAAGAAATATTTTAATGAGTTAAAAGACCAAAATGATAAAACTATTATTTAGGGACTATTTAAATTTTGAGATTGTTCAAGGCTACTTTAGCCATTAACATAATTTTTCATAGAGTTTACAGCGGGTGAGTTGAACGGTTAATAGACAGTTTGAGTGATTTTTTTTTCTATGCAATTTTGAAAATCTCTAACCTATGACATTCTAACTAAGCTCCGGGTTAAGTGGTTTTTGGGCGGAAATGTAAACAAAATCCTTATTAAAAAATTTTAAAAGTACCTTTATTGTCTTTTATTAGAGTTCTTGAATTGTTACATTATATAAACTTTAAAATTTACGAATATTCGTGTTTAGTGAAGAATATTCATCTAAAATTTGATGAGAAAACATACATAGTATTAATATAAACATATTTATGTGAGAGTGTTATAGATATATAGATAATGTTAAATACTACAACTTCAAATAGATTAAGGTTGTGTTAAAAATTCTTAATAGAATGTCGTCAAAATAATCATGATTAATTAAATTTTAATTTTCTTATATTATATATAAAAAAATGTATATTATAATTAGAAGTACACGACAGTTTTCTTGGGTAGATTTGACAGTTTTCTTTTTAGCTATTTGGAAAATGTATAACCCAAAATTTAACTTTATTTTTAAACGGTTTGATGGGTACGGATTAGGCGAGTTGGGCACGGGTTATCGGATTTTATGTTAACTCCTATTTTTTCCTCCAATAATAATAATTAAAAAAAAATCGTGAAGGAAAATAAACAGGTGTGATCGACGTCATAAGAGGGAGTCCGATGTGGAATAATGGTATTGGTTGATAAGGCGTGGAAGTGTTGTAGGACCACACGCAAATAAATTCACGAAGCTAAGTTGCATATAAGCAAATGCGGAGTCTCAGGGGGCGAGTCATAATTCGCATTTAGGGGTCATCCGAACCGGCGCTGTCTCTTCTTTAACACCGAGTGGACTCAGGCGAGTTCTTCCATAAGCTAATTCTCTGGTTTCGGCTCTGATTTTCTCTTCTATTTTTTTTTTCAATTCGTAATCGTGTAGATCTGAGCCATGCAATCCTCAATTTAGGTTTTTAATTTTCGATAATGGGTTTTGGATCTGACTATCGGATCTGCTTTCGTCTTGTGCAGTTTTGTCTATTTTCAATTTAGTACCAATGATCTATGCTTAGCAAATCGTTTGACCTTTTTTGGGGCTAATATGGAGTTTTTATATATTCTATTAGATGCGTTTGTTGGTGCAATTTTCTAGGTTTTCTTTGCTGTAAGTGCATTCTGATTTTGGGTTTTTATTTTGCATTAAATTGAGAATTTAATCTGTGAGCTGTGTAACATTAAATTAATGGTTTAAAATGGTTGATTTCTTGTTGAATGATGAGGGTACAAAAACCTTTGAGTCTTTGTTCTCTGAAAGACCCTCATCAACGAGGGAAATTTTCCCCTTGTATTTGCTAGATCTCTATGTCTGGTATCCTCTATGTCCTTTAAATTACATTTATGTTTCTGTTTGTCTATATTGCAAATGGGTTTTCATTGTTTGACTTTAAGTTTCAACTATGATTGAGAAAGTAGAGATGGGTTTTGTATATTAGTCTTTTACCTGTTGTTTACTTTTGTTTTGTACTTTTTGTGTTCTTTCATCTATGACTACCCCTGAATCTTTACTAAGATCTACATGTCTGTTAGTTATTCTTTTTTTTTTTTTTTTTAGTTATGTACATATGAATCATTGTAATGCTTTAAGGAATTTTTGCAATCTTGCGTTCCTAAGATATTGACATTATCTAAATTCTTCCCCTGGAGTGTGGTTTGACTATCTCTTAGAATCTGTTGTTCCATTTGGGACATATTCATATGTTGCTTTGTGTTATGTTATTGTATATTGCTACGCTCTCTTGTTNGTTATTTGAATTTTTCTGTCAACCCTTTGGACACTTGAGTGGGAGAATCATCATTCCGGTCTAGTAGGGATCACTTGTGTAAACTTGCATTGTCTTAAAGAAAATATCATGATCGTTGAATGTGGAATTGGAAGTTCTAAATGCTTTGATTGGCTCTTACAGGATAACAAAATGGTTTTAAGTGGTGGAGGTCCCCAGAGAGGAACTGCCGCAGCTACTGCAAGCATGCGCAGGCGGAGGACAACCAGTAGCGGGGCTTCTGGCGGTGCCGCTGGGTCTATGCTCCAGTTTTACACAGATGACGCCCCTGGACTCAAGATCTCACCCAACGTCGTTCTCATTATGAGCATTGGTTTCATAGCCTTTGTTGCCATTCTCCATGTCATGGGTAAGCTCTACTTTGTACGCAGAGAATAGAGGAAGAATGTTGTACTAACAACAGAGGTTTCGTGTTTTGGAGTTTAATTGAAATAAGATAGACAAGTAACGAATTATATTGCGTTAATAATTTTTTTTGGGGGGGGGGGGGTTAGAATGTGAAAGTTTCAAACGTTAGTGGTTTTGTTTTTAGTTAATTGGAACTAGACTTTGATCTGGTTGAATATCTATGAAAGTTTAGTTTGTTCCAACATTTGAGAGGCGCAAGAAATGAGTATGTCCATTGCCTTCTACGTGGACATTTACTCATTTTGGTTAAATTTGCATGGAAGTGTAGTTTGTGTTTGATCATTCATACTCGATTGAAGTTCTAGTTCTGTATGAGATTATATGGTTACAACTTTTGCCAGTTAACGACATGCATAAACCAGAAACTTTATATGCAGAACATAGTTGGAGGGTGTATTACACAAAAGGGCCTAAAATTTTTGGCGATGTTAAAGTGTGCCACAATTTTGGCCAATCTATTAAAATTGCTCACGAGTTTTTCATTGACTTTTTCTTTCCAAAACACGACCTGCAACACCAATACATCAAAATTGTGCACGAGTTTTTCGGACTTTTCTTCCCAAAATCGAAACTTGGTTGCAAGTTGGATGGGGAGTTGTTTTTTCATGTAAAACAATGAGTGGAATTCTAGTTGCACTCTCAGTTTAAAGCAAGTTTCATTATCTGACACAATTGAATTTTTTACATTGTTAAAATATGTTAAACTGAAAACTTCATTATAATTTAATCTTTTACATTGTTAAGATGTGTTAAACTGAATTCTACTCGCAGTTTTATAACTATTACTTGACACGTGGAATTGGATTCCATTGTAGTTTGATACTATTAAAAATGTTTTACTGGTGGAATACTGGATCTATGTAGTAGTGAGGCGATGCTAAAGTGTAAAACGAAGTGAGAGTGTATGTGGTACTACCCAAATAAAAGAGTTTGAGAAGTGAAAAGTGGACCTCACTTTTTTTTTTCTTTCTTCGATCTCGATACGTGAGTTGGAAATGGAAAGGAGAGAGAACGTTCTAATATCAAGATTGGCACATTACAGTCGACCTTATAAGTTTACTTAAGAAGTTACTTTACCTATGAAGTTACTAAAGATTTGTGTTTATGGGACAGTTCAAGTATTTACTTGGAGGAAAACAGACATTATATTATAAAGAGAGTATAGCGCCAACGACATCTTCGAGCCGGACGGAAAAAAGAAAAAAAGAAAATCTTCGAACCAAAAAAGGAAAAACCTAAGGAATAGGATATAAAATTGCCAATAATACTAACTTTCCACGATGGGAAACATTAGCCATAATTGAGCATAACAAAGCATCATCGAGCTACATAAAACCCATTTCACGACCCAAAAGGATCAGCGATCTTTTGTTTTTCTCCACTCTCTGTCTCTCTCTCTCTGCTCACTCTGCAGACAAACACGTCTACGAATCACCAAGAAAATGATAAACAGAAGAACAACTAGAACGAGTTTCACTCAAATTGAGAGGACTATCTTGAGGACCGAATCCGCCATTGATTCCACAGTCATCTCCTCCAAGTCCAGTAACAATAGGCAACCTTCATTCTCAAGAACCTTCGCAAATTCGAGGCGAACCATAGCTAAAAGCTCAGACTGGTCCTTGAATTCCCTGATGGAAGCTCTACCAGAATCTCCGTCTCCCGTTTGCAGCGCTGGCACCACCCCATTGAGCTCTAGAACATCTTCTCCCAAGTCCAATGCATTCTTCTCTCAACTCTCCACTGAGTCATCCACTCCAAGAAGCCAGGTTTTCTTTCAAGATTCTCCTTCTTCTCATCTGTTTGAGTTTGAATATGTGTTTGATAATGTTCGTCATCATCGTAGACAATCGAATATGAAAAAACTACTTTCAAGATTACCAACCGATCCTTTTCGGTTTGGATACTGTGTTCTGTCTAAATATTTGGTATACCCCACTTTCATTTTCGTAAAAAAAAATTCGTTCCATGTTTCAAAAGAATTCATTTTCATCCAAATATTCCATTTGCTTCGAGGGTCTTGTATATATACTCAAGTTCTTGGTTTTTGCATTTGTTTTATTTTCTTTTGCAATGGAAAATGCTGGTTTTTTATGTCAGTACTGAAAATTTGTTCAAACCTTTTTGTGAATTTGACTATTGTCAGAGCTTTTCCGCTGTGTTGAATGGTATCAAGCTTGGTCGTTTCTATCACCCAGATACGCAAAACAACTATCCCCAAGGTCTATCTTTCTCTTGTTACTTTAATCAGCTTGAAATGAAGCGTTAGCTCATCATCAGTGTGTTTTGGAAAAAGAACAAAAGGAGAAAAACCAAACGTACAGTATCTGACTCTAATTCTTTGGCAACTCAGCAATCGAAGAGAGTTCATTTCCTGAAGAGTTTAGTCATCAATCTAGCGTTCACGGGAATTTTGGTGCATCTGATGGCGGAAGCCCTGATGGTTTACAACATAACCTGATGACTCGGCCGAAGCCTTACAGTACATTCTTGGATGAAGTCAAGAAGCAGGAGCTTGAGGCTGAGAAAGAAGCATGGAGAAAAGCTAAACAGAGCGAACTTATCGACAAGTTAGAAAACTTCGTATTTGTTAAATGTTTTTCCCTCTATTCTGAGAAGGGTTTTCTTATCTAAGCAATACCTTGCAGGTTAACAAGAAAAGAAGCTGCTATAAATGAATGGGAGCACAAACAGACAAGCAAGATTGTGGAGGAGATGAAGAGACTTGAGGTATGAGGTTGTTTGTAGGTTCCGATGAAAAGGAAGAAGTTAGTTTAAATAAGTTCGAACGGCGAAGTTCCTACAAGAAAGTAAATACGGAAATAGAGACTTCATTTGTAGTTTCTCAGATCCTAAAGACATGTTAGATATATAGAAATAAACCACCCAAAATGTAAAACAATCCTAGTCCTCATAGAACAGCTAAAACATGTAGTTCTCTTTATGCTTGTTGTATGAAGCTACTTTTGGAGCCTGTGAATGCTCTCGTAATCAGTAACAATGGATATCCCTTGAGTAGATGTAAATTCGACTGACATGCGTGATGCGGCTAGCTTATCTTCTTTTTTTACCTTTCTGCTAAGATAAGTTCTGTTGTTTTTTTTAAGGATACAAAGGGGTCTGAGGCCATGGAGTCTCTCACTCATTGCTCATTTTGGTATCTTGTTGCATTGGCAGAGCAAACTTGAGAAGAAGCGTGCTAGAGCACTAGAGAAGTTCCAAAGGAGAATAAGCATAACCAAGGCAGAGGCAAATAAGATGACAACAAAAGCAAGACGGGAAACCATTGAGAAGATTTCTGAAATTTCAAAAATCTCCAGCAGAGCACAAGACACGAAGAACTCAACGTGTGTCAAGCTAATCCGGTTCTGTTAGTCGAAAAATTTTGAATGCATGTATTGTACAGCAATTACATTACGTCAAAAGTTGTTGATTGAACCTTTTACAGTCGATAGTTTTAGTGAGGATTCCAATCATGACAAATACTAACTCCTTTAATCACTTGATAGCGTACTATTCTTGACAAACAATAGCTCATTCAACTTACCAACAGTTCGAGACCTACGAACTAGGTAGTCCAAAGAGCTGCTTATCTATAATTTTTTTTCTCGAATATACAATGGAGGAAACATAAACTCAATGAAGCTAGAAAAATGAAATAGATACAAGTGCATGGAACTGCGAGCAACTAAAACATGAAGTAAAAACAAGGGAAAAAAAAAAAACAAATTCTACTGCATTATATGTAGTGCAAAAGCTAATACAGTTTGCTACCTCCTTGAAAGGGAGTGCGTGAACTTTGCAAGTTCCCACCAATGAAAGGAATTAAAACATCCTCTCAGAGTAGATATTAGTACGTACTTGATGGAAAAAGAGCCGTCAGAGCAAGTACGGTCACAACTAAGGCTAAGAGCAGGAATATGAAGGAAGTGTTCAAAGGATAGGAGAGTCCGGCCCCAAAAAAAAGCCAAGGGCAACCAAGAGGAAGATGACACCTTCCCTCCAGTCCAGATTGAGGAAGACGACTGACTTGCTGTCTTTTCCTTGAAGCGAAGCCCGAAAAGACACGACACATGCTGCAACAACAGAGTAGCCCATCTGGAACAACCCAGAGTATAAAAGTACTAAGCAAAATTAGGCTGCATAATAAGAATAAAACACTTGCAAATGTTTCCTGAAGTTCATGCTGATTGCTATATCTACTAAACATTCATCATTATACTAACCACAATCTCATTTAGCACTTAAAAGCATATTAACCAAAAGAAAACTCAAGAATGATATTACCTAGAATATACAGCTGATTATCCTAACCGGCCGTTGTTTTCAGTCCATTGCTCCAAAACTGCGAAAATGAGAAAGCAAGGCAAGAGGGTGATGGAGTTCAAACCCTTTTCGTGCTCTTCCTACTCTTCTGCCGATTAACACCCACAAGGAGCCCCCGAACCTCTTTTTGGTCATTGACCAGATTTGAGAAGAGAAATGGGCTAATAGGCGAATTACCACAAAGAGGTAGTTAAGCAATGGGCTGGCTCAGGTATCTAAAAGATTTGACCCCATAGGCCTAAGCATATTAAGATACGTGGTCCATTATGTATCATTAATTATATCATATATAACACTCTTCGAATGGTTGTCCATGACATACTATTAATTAAGTGTGTTTAAGTGTGTTGCTAATAAATTATGTTAGTCCATACACAAAAATTCTAACATTTTTCTAGTTGAAAAACATAATTATGCAATAGATATTCACTGAACCACAAAAATCTCATACAATATATATATGTCCAAAAACTAATGATATGCATGTATTTTATTCCAAAAAAAAAAACATAAGCAATCCATACCAAAATAACATGCTTTATATATGGAAATGACAATAAACTCCCGGTAAAGAAAAGAAAACTAGGCTCCTAATATTGAGGTCAAAAATATGGTTAGCCACCTTTGTGGAAAGTCAACATTGTTGGCTTAACAATTCAACACCAAATTTGCTAACCTATTTTTGTTGATAATGAGTAACCATTATAGGCTACCAACCGTGTGAAAGGGAAGGGCTTTGGCCTATAAATAGACCCATTTACAAATCTATCATAGCATCCCAAAAATCAGAAATAATTTAAGTATTTCCTCTGATCCTTTCTTTTCTCTTTATTTCTCCTTTCAAATAGAGTATAGTTTCTTTGTGTAAGAGAAGATTTCAAAGAGTATTAGCAAAAGATATAAGTGAAAAAATACTTGCAAAAGAGAGTGCATGGGTATATTTGGGATCAGGATTGTAAGTGAGTGTTTGTAAACACTTGTAATAAATTTCTCCCCATAGCAAAAGATCTGTAGCAATTCTCTGGACATAATCCAAGTTAGATGAACCACGTAAATTTGCGTCTTATTTTGTTACTTTATTCTTGTATTTATTTCAAAGATTACTATTCACACATGTGGTATTATTCACATAGACAAAAAGTCACAAGTAGAAAGGTGATTTTTCCCAACAGTTGGTATCAAAGTGATAGGTTGGGGTTAGTTCTTCAGCGTACTAAGGCTTGGTGAGTGGTAGTCTAAAAAGTTTAGTGTAAAGAAGTTGTATTTTAGTGGGAGCATTTAAACCCTCCAAGAAACTTTTTTGGCAGGTTTCACAAGCAAAAAAGTGCAAAGTAATATATCAGGAATCAAGTATGTAAATGGCATCGGAGTTAAGACTGATGATAAGGACAATATATTGTGACTCATTTGGTCTCTTTCATATTCCTATGAACATATAAAGCCAATTCTGATATATGAAAAGGAGACTGTGATTTTTTCAGAAGTGATAACAAAACTCTTTTCTGAAGAAAAATAGTTGAGTAATTATGGAAGTAATGCATCATCTAAAGGTTTAGTATTGATGGTCGACAAAAAAAGAAAAAACTTCAATACGAAGAATATCGTTTGTTGGATGTGCAAAAAAGCAGGGTATATAAAAAGAAATTGCCTAAAAGGTGGAGCGAGTTCGACTGAATGCTCCAAGTCAGATGAAGCTGCTAATATTGCCTTCTGTAATTGAGGCATAAAATGTGAAATCCCATAGAAAATTGTAAGGAAAAATTGGTCTTCTGACCCTAATAAAAAAAATGAATGAATTTGGACGGATTTGAGTCTAGGTTCATTTGGGCAAAAATGTAAGAAAAGTTTAAAAATTGACGTCAAAATGTAATTATTCAAGGCTATTTTTGAGAAGATTTTCAGAAAACTGGGTCCAAGTGCAAATAAGCAAAACAGTGCCAAATTAACCAGAAGTTGACACATGGCGCTACAGTTACAAAAATTGCTCATAAATCCACGCATTTTCCCATTCTTTTTCAATTTGGTCCCCGAAGCAAAACCCAAAACCCGAAATCTGGCAAAGCTTCGTCGAGCCATCTCCGGCCATCGTTGCCCCACGCCACTGACCAGCATCGAACCCAGCTACCAGACGAAGCTCCTGCCGCAAGAACCTGCCCCGTCAGAGCCGCTGATCACCGAAAAAATGCAGAAAATGTCGCGGTATCTTTTTCTCGTCGGAGCCGATTTCGACCATCGTTCGCCGCGAAACTGGTCTCCGTGGACTCGTCTCCTCACGGCAATCTGATGATAGGTATCTCGTGTCTCAATTTTACTTCGTTTGATTTTACTTTCGTTGGACAGTTTTGTGTGTTATTGGTTTTGAAATTAACTTTTCGATCGGACTGTTAGATTTTAAAACTGATATCATTTTTGGAATCTACATTGAAAATGGTAAAAAAATGAGATATATATTGACTATATTCTGAAACTGGGCCCGAAAAATGAAATCAGACGGCTCAGATTTGCCTCGATTTACTTGTCGTGGGGCCCAGATCCAAATTTGACAAATTATATGTCTAACCTAAGGTTTTTTGGTGCTTTGAATTTAATGGTAAAGTCTGTTTCATGATTTGAAGCTCCATTTGAAAATTAAGTTTTCAAACCAAGGAACCAAAGTTTCGAAAACAACGTCCGCTTTTCCAAATGATACCCAAACGACGCCAAACTTTCTCCATAGCCTTGTAACGCTAGTTGGACGCTCGATAGAGGTAGGGATTCTATTACTTGATTTAAAAATTAATTCAATTTATGTATTTTACACATGTTCAATAAATATAGAATTTCTTGAAATAATTTATAAAAAATTATTTTTATGTCCATTTTTGACCTAACTTGAGATATAAATTGCCTGGGAGACACGTCACACTGGTTGGCGTGTATATATACTATTTTGGATTGA
The DNA here is from genome assembly GCA_002914805.1 of Parasponia andersonii. Lineage (NCBI taxonomy): Eukaryota > Viridiplantae > Streptophyta > Magnoliopsida > Rosales > Cannabaceae > Trema > Trema andersonii. The sequence continues at coordinate 390,362 of JXTB01000123.1, forward strand.
TTTCTGCAGGAAATTGAATTTTTGGATTTTGATAGAAAATAGCTGTTGTAATGCTGAAATTTTTAGAAAATCCAACATGGTTTGAGAACTCAGTTTTGAGGACTGGAAGTGATTTGATTAAAGAATACTGCATGGTTATTTTGAGATTTTGTGGAAGTGGTGCATATCATTATTCTGTCATTTATAAAACATTTGCATACATTCACACATTTATGATACCCTACATTAGGTGATGGAACTTACAATGCCCCACATCGGGTGATCGAACTTACGATACCCCACATCGGGTGATCGGACTTACGGCGCTTCTTTAGGTGGTTCGAACTTACAAGTGATCCATTAAGATACTTCGGACATCATGATTGCATACATGGATATATGTTGGCCTGAATGGATATGTATTGGTTTTGATGGATGTTATAATGGTTTGAAATATTTGAACCATTGGACTATGATTTCTACTTGAGTTTTATGAACTATTCTGAATGGAATACTGACCATGCAGGACCTTCAACATGAGAATATTTTATATATATATATATATAGGAACTTGTAATTGACTCTCTACTGGGTATTAGCTCACCCATTTTCTTCCCCTCAAGTGGCACTTAGTGTAATTTAGATCAGAAGGGTTAGATCGAGGCATTTGCAGAACAACTAGTTTAATTATATTTTGGTAATTTCTTACGAGACTTGTGAAATATTTAAATTTGAGTAGGAATTTGGATTTCATTAAACTTTATAAATTAGAATATGAAATCTGGACATGATTTATATCACTTATGTCTAAGTTTGAGTGTGAGATGATTTGTGATGTACGACTATTAAAACAGTTGTTTTATTTACGGTCTATGTTCAATGAGTGACGTATAATTATGGGATTTTATTTTCAATTAAATATTTTGTTGAGGCCAGTTTTGAAATGTTAGAGACATCGGGACAAAATTTTGAATGAATTGAGTCTTTTTATTTAGTTCTTTTTGGTATTTCTAATTTATGAAATACTCATTCTACCATTGACCCTGGCCTCGGGTCGTGACAGAAAATTTGGTTTCAGAGCTCAGTTTTTAATTTAAAATACTCGAAGTGTGTCACTCATTAAATTAGATTGGATATTTCTTTTATATAATTCGTGAAAATCATCATCTTTCTAATACATTGGACATATTGAAATATAGATCAAGAAAATGCCTCAAAGAAGAAGAGTGCCTCAACCTGAGAGAGAACAAGATGTTCCTCCACAGCAAGACCCTCCTGCTTTTAATATTGATGATACTCTTCAACAAGCTATGCAGAGGATACCTGGTCTTATGACAAGGCCGACTGCTGAAAATGACCGATCTAAAAGCTTCAGGAATTTTACTAAGCTGAACCCACCGAACTTTAATGGCGAACATGATCCCGCAGCTGTACTGAGATGGCTTAGGGAAGTTCAGAAGAAATTTGATACCTTGGCAGTACCAGTAGAGTTTAGAATGGGCTTTGCAATATACTTGTTTCAGGATGCTGCTGATCATTGGTGGAACACTATTAAGTTGACTCATGACACTACCACTATGACTTGGGAATAGTTTGATGAACTGTTCAGAGGATAGTATGCCAATGACGACCATGTTAATGAGACGCTGAAACAGTACAATATCTTGCGCCAAGGTAGTATGACTGTTGATAAATACTATGCGAGGTTTGTGGAACTCTTCCAGTATACTCATACATCAGGAAACCATTCGAGACTACAAGTGGTTCAATTCATAACCAACTTAAGGCCAGAGATTCGCACCAGACTGGAGCCATTTCCAATTACTACCCTTATCGAGGCTTATGGTATAGCTCAGAGAATTGAAGCTACACTGATTGGTGATAGAGGAACTGCTGGTGGATATAAGGGAAAAGGTACAGACCAAAAAATGAAAAAGGGACGATAGCAAGGACAGGGTTCACAAAGCAGTGGACGTAGTGGCAGTTTTGTTTCAATAGGAAATAGGCGTTTTATTCCGTATTCCTACCACTACTGTGGTCAATATGCCCACCCCCAGTTTTTGCAGACTCTTTCACCGACCACCAGAGGACCACAAGGGAGTCAAGCAACTTCGATGCCTATCCCTAGTCAGCAAACTAGACCTGCTCATTTCCAGAGCTCAGCTCCAAATTTGAACTCTCCTGTTCAGCACCAATATCATCCTCAGGGTTCTACCTTCACCACAGGATGCCAGACACCTCAGGTATCTAAAACACAAGGAGGTTATGGACAGTCCTACAATAGTACTCCTGGGTCTAGCAGTAATCATCCGGGTAGAGGCAGAGGAAACAAAGGAAAAAGGAAAGCTCAAACCTATGCAGTCACTGGAACAGAGGGATATGATTAGCCTGGATCTAGAGTGATTGATGGTATGATCTTACTTTATGCTCACGTATTATTTGATACCGGTGCATCACATTCCTTTATATCTGTGTCGTTTGCTAACATGTTGGGTTTAAAATCTGAAATCTTTGATCCTGCTTTGAATCTTGATACTTCTTTGGGAAATGTCAATGGTGTGTCTACTATATGCAACTCTTGTTCTATCGTCATTGATGGATGTGAATTATTAGTTAATTTGATTGTGATACCTATGAATCAATTTGATGTGATTCTTGGTATAGACTGGTTGTCCAAATATAGAGCAATAGTGGATTGTCATAGAAGAAAGGTGACTCTTCATACTGAAGATGGTTATTTAGTTGTGTCTCAAGCTAGTTTGAATCCAATAAGCCTCAATCCTCTCCTGAGAGCAAGTATTGGTAGGAGAAAAAAATTGGAATGTTATGGAAGCCTATTCACCATTGATAAAGAAATAGGAACTGCTGATAAATACCCATGGATATCAGTGGTTAGTGAATTTCCTGATGTCTTTCCAGAGGATTTTCCTGGATTACCACCTGACAGAGAGGTTGAATTCTGTATCGACTTAGTTTCTGGAACTCAACCAATTTCTATTCCCGCTTATTGAATGGCCCCTGTGGAGATGACTGAATTATGGGAACAACTAGATGACCTATTGTCAAAAGGGTTCGTCAGGAGTAGTACCTCACCTTGGGGTGCTCTAGTTCTCTTTGCTAAGAAAGCTGATGGTACACTCAGACTTTGTGTGGACTACAAAAAGCTAAACCAGCTTACAATAAAGAACAAATATCATTTGCCAAGAATTGACGAGTTGTTTGATCAACTCAGTGGATACAAATTCTTTTCAAAGATAGACCTGAGATCTGGGTATCACCAACTGAGGATTCGTAAAGAAGATATACCAAAAACTACATTCAGGACTCGATATGGTCATTTCGAGTTTTTGGTTATGCCTTTCGGGTTGACGAATGCACCTGTAGCGTTCATGGACCTTATGAACAGAATCTTCAGGCCTTATTTGGACAGATTCGTGGTTGTGTTTATTGATGACATTTTGATTTATTCTAAGGCTCGGGAAGAACATACTGAATATTTAAGGATCGTGCTTCAGACTTTGAGAGATCATCATTTATATGCCAAGAGATTGAAATGTGATTTCTGGATGACAGAAGTTAAATTCTTGGGCCATGTGATTTCTCAAAATGGTATCTCAGTTGATTCGTCTAAGATAGAGTCTATTCTAGGATAGGAAAGACCGAGAAATGTTACTGAGGTGTGGAGTTTCCTTGGTTTAACTATTTATTATCGTCGTTTTGTGGAAAACTTCTCGAGTATTGCTTTTCCTTTAACCAAGTTAACGAGGAAAGATGTCAAGTTTACTTGGAATGATGAGTGTGAGACATCATTCATGAAATTAAAGGAAAAACTGACAACCGCACCTATTCTGATTGTCCCTGATAGTAGTGAACCATATATGGTATATACAGATGCTTCTGGTCTAGGATTGGGAAGTGTTTTAATGCAAAATGGCCGGGTTGTAGTTTATGCTTCTCGTTAATTAAAACCTCATGAAAAGAACTATCTTGCTCATGATTTAGAATTGGCAGCTGTAATATATTGCTCTCATGATCTGGAGATGTTACTTTATGGTGTTAAGTTTGATATTTACTCCAATCACAAGAGTTTGAAATATCTCTTCAGTCAATGAGACTTGAATTTGAGACAGATGAGATGGATTGAATATATGGAGGATTATGATTTCAATCTTCAGTATCATCCTGGAAAGGCAAATGTGGTAGCAGATGCCTTGAGCCATAAATCTCATGGAATACTTGCTTCTTTGATACTTGAAGAGTGGAAAAATTCAGTCACTATTGGTGATTATAATTTAGAGCATTCCGAGAGAAACAATATTGCTTGTATTAGCAATATAGTGGCTACTCCTTCCCTTCTTCAAATAGCTCAACAAAGTCAATAGCAAGATCAAGAATTAAAGAAAATCTAGAGCCAACTTCTGGTGAACAACTAGATAGTTGGAGTACTAATAGAGAAAGATTTGTACTATTTAATAGAAAGTTAGCTGTAGCTAATAATCTACACCTTTGAGAGACTATCTTGACTGAAGCTCACAAATCTAAATTTGCAATACATCCTAGTAGTACTAAGATGTACTATGATTTAAAGAGACAATATTGGTGGAAAGGCATGAAAGGAGATGTAGCTACTTTTGTGGCAAAGTATATAACCTGTCAGCAAGTAAAAGCAGAACATCAAACACTAGCTAGATTACTTCAGCCATTGCCTATTCTAGAGTGGAAATGGGATAAGATCACTATGGATTTTGTAATGGGATTGCCTAGAACTCAAAGGAAAAATGATGCAATTTGGGTAATTGTTGATTGAATGACTAAAACTGCTCATTTTATACAAATTCGAATTGACTTTTCTCTCAATAAACTTAGTCGTCTTTATGTGGATCACATTGTTCGTTTACATGGAGTGTCGTCCAGCATAGTTTTTGATAGAGATCAAAGATTTACATCCAATTTCTGGAGAGATTTACAGAAAGCTTTGGGAACATAACTAAATCTTAGTACAGCTCATCACTCACAGACAGAAGGCCAATCTGAGAGAACAATTTAGATTCTAGAGGATATGCTTCGCTCATGTATACTGGACTTTGGTGGAAGCTGGGATGATCATTTGTCATTAGTGGAGTTTGCATATAACAACAGCTACCAAACCAGTTTGGGTATGGCTCCATATGAGGTATTATATGGTAGACCCTGTAGGTCACCCTTGTGTTGACCTGATACAGAGGAGCGAGTTACTCTTGGGCCAGAATTGATACAAGAGACTATTGATAAGATCAACATGATAAGAGAAAGACTTAAGGTTGTTCGGAGTCGTCAAAAGAGTTATGCAAACTTGAGACGAGAAGTAGAGTTTGACGTTGGTGACCAAGTGTTTCTAAAGGTTACACCGAGGCGCGGAGTTACTAGATTTAGAGTTAAAGGAAAGTTAGCTCCAAGATATATTGGGCCATTTATGATTACTGCAAGAATTGGGCCAGTAGCATATCGATTGGACTTACCACCACAATTTGGCCATGTGCACAATGTCTTTCATGTTTCAATGCTGAGGAAATATGTTCCTGACCCATCTCATGTAATTCAATACGTGGAGATACCAATTCAAGAGGATGCTACTTATGAAAAGCAACCAATTCGAATAATGGGAAGAGAACTCAAAGTGCTTCGCAATAGAGAAATTTCACTTGTCAAAATTCTTTGGAATCACCATAAGGAAAAGGAAGCTACTTGGGAACTCGAGACAAAGATGTATAAAAAATACCCTCACTTATTTAATTTTCAACTTGAATTTGTACTTTGAGTGTATGCCTTGTACTTGAATTTCGAGACGAAATTCATTGAAGGAAGGAAGCATGTGAAATCCCATAGAAAATTGTAAGGACAAATTCGTCTTTTGACCCTAATAAAAAAAATGAATGAATTTGGACGAATTTGGGTCTAGGTTCATTTGGGCAAAAATGTAAGAAAAGTTTAAAAACCGGGGTCAAAATGTAATTATTCAAGGGTATTTTTAGAAGATTTTCAAAAACCTGGGTCTAAGTGCAAATAAGCAAAACAATGCTCAATTAACCAGAAGTTGACACATGGTGGTACAGTTACGAAAATTGCTCATAAATCCCCGTATTTTCCCATTCTTTTTCGATTTGGTCCTCGGAGCAAAACCCAAAATCCGAAATCCAGCGAAGCTCTGTCGAGCCACCTCCGGCCCGCACCACTGACCGACATTGATGCCCAGCTACCAGACGAAGATCTCGCCACCAGAACCAGCTCCGTTGGAGCCGCCGATTGCCGGAAAAATGCAAAAAACTCCGCAGCTTCTTTTCCTCGCCAGAGCCGATTCCGGCCACCGTTCGCCGCGAAACTAGTCGCCGTGGACTCATCTCCTCACGAGCAATCTGATGGTAGGTACCTCGTGTTTCAATTTTGCTCTGTTTGATTTTAATTTCGTTGGATAGTTTTGTGTGTAATTGGTTTTGAAATTGATTTTTCGATCGGACTGTTAGATTTTAAAACTGATATCATTTTCGGAATCTATGTTGAAAATGGTGAAAATGAGATATATATTGACTATATTCCGAAACAGACCCGAAAAATGAAATCATACGGCTCAGATTTGCCTCGATTTGCGTGTCGTGGGGCCCACATCCGAATTTGACAAATTATATGTCTAACCTAGTATTTTGGGTGCTCTGAATTCAGTGGTAAAGTCCATTTCATGATTTGAAGCTCCACTTCAAAATCAAGTTTTCAAACCAAGGAACCAAAGTTTCGAAAACGACGTCCGCTCTTCCAAACGACACCCAAACAACGCCAAACTTTCTCCATAGCCTTATAACACTAGTTGGACGCTCGATAGAGGTAGGGATTCGATTACTTGATTCAAAAATTAATTTAATTTATGAATTTTACATATTTTTAACAAAAATAGAATTTCATGAAATAATTTATAAAAATTGTGTTTATGTCCATTTTTGACCTGATTTGAGATATAAACTGCCTGGGAGACACGTCACACTGGTTGGCGTGTCATATATACTGTTTTGGATTGATTTTTGCAGGAAATTGGATTTTTGGGTTTCGATAGAAAATAACTGTTGTAATGCTGAAATTTTTAGAAAATACAAAATGGTTTGAGAACTCAGTTTTGAGGACTGGAAGTGATTTAATTAAAGAATACTACATGGTTATTTTGAAATTTTGTAGAAATGGTGCATATCCTTATTCTATCATTTATAAAACATTTGTATAATTCACACATTTACGATACCCTACATTGGGTGATCGGACCTATGATGCCTCACATCGGGTGATCGGACTTACGATGCCCACTTCAGGTGATCAGACTTACGATACCTTACATCGGGTGATTGGACTTACGATGCCTCATATCAGGTGATCGGACTTACAATGCCCCACATCGGGTAATCAGACTTACGGCACCTCTTTAGGTGGCTCAGACTTACGAGTGATCTATTAGGACACTTCGGATATCATGATTGCATACATGGATATATGTTGGCTTGAATGGATATGTACTGGTTTTGATGGATGTTACAATGGTTTGAAATGTTTGAACCATTAGACCATGATTTCTACTTGAGTTTTGTGAACTGTTTTGAATGGAATACTGACCATGCAAGACCTTCAACATAAGAATATTTTAAATATATATAGGAACTTGTAATTGACTCTCTACTGGGTATTAGCTCACCCCCTTTCTTCCCCTCAGGTGGCACTCAATGTAATTTGGATCAGAAGGGTTAGAACGAGGCATTTGCAGAACAACTTGTTTAATTATATTTTGGTAATTTCCTACGAGACTTGTGAAATATTTAAATTTGAGTAGGAATTTGGATTTCATTAAACTTTATAAATTAGAATATGAAATCTGGACATGGTTTGTATTACTTATGTCTGAGTTTAAGTATGAGATAATTTATAATGTACGACTATTAAAACAGTTGTTTTATTTACGATCTATGTTCAATGAGTGACGCATAACTATGAGATTTTATTTTCAATTAAATATTTTGTTGAGGCCAGTTTCGAAATGTTATAGACCCCGGGGCAAAATTTTGAATGAATTGAATCTTTTTATTTAATTCTTTTCGGTATTTCTAATTTATGAAATACTCATTCTGCCATTGACCCCGGCCTCGGGTCGTGACGTAAAAGATGCTCTGTGATATAAAGATGTACATTCTCATGGCAATGCCACTGATTTCCAAAATTGCCATGAAAGAGGATGTGTAGTAGTGGCAAATTCAGGATTCACAAGTTTGCACACGAACATTAGTTTGGTATTAATGCAAGGTGTGTGATGAATGATATCAATGGCTGATAGACTTTCGGAAAAGCCAAACACATGAGTCAACACCATATTTATCAGCAAGGTTTTTTTGATATGAGCCGAGATGAAATTTGTAGAATTCATCAATTCTAAGTAGTATACTCATATAGTAGAGTATGATTGTCAGTAAAGACAACGATAGCAGCATAAGCTATGAGATGAGATAATTATCAGTAAAGACAATAATAGCAGCATAAGCTATGAGATAAGCTATTACATTGATCGTGTGTAAAGACATGATAGAAATCAAGTCTCCAAGTAGGAGATTGTTAAGGTTAAAAAGAATGGGTAGCCACCTCTATGAAAAGTCAATATTGTTGGCTTGATAATTCAATACTAAATTTACTAGCCCATTTTTGTTGACAATGGACAACCATTGTAAACTACCAACCATTTGAAGGATAAGGGCTTTAGGCTATAAATAGACCCTTTTATAACTCTATCATAGCATCCTAAAAATTAGAAGTAATTTAAGTATTTCCTCTAATTAAATCATTTATTTTCTCTTTGTTTCTCCTTTGAAAAAGAGTATAGTTTCTTCAAGTAAAAGGAGATTTCAAAAAGTGTTAACAGAAGGTTTGAACAAAAGGTGTGAGTGAGAAAATACTTGTAAGAGAGAGTATTTGGGATCAGGGTTATGAGTGAGTGTTTATAAACACTTATAAAAAAATTTCTCTCTATAGTGAAAAATTTGTAGCAATTCCGTAGACATAACCCAAGTTGGCTGAATTATGTAAATTTGTTTCTTATTGTGGTATTTTATTCTTGTATTTATTTTAGAGATGACTATTCACACATATAATACTATTCATATGTACGAAAAGTCATAAGTGGGAAGGTGATTTTTCTCAACACCTAACAATTCTATGTGGGATACATATTCATGAAATACAAATATAGGTAAGCCTTTCGTGAATGGATCACCAACATACTTATTATAGACATGTACTCAATAATGATGAGTGATTTTACAAATTTCTCTTTGACAAAATAGAACTTGATATCAATGTGTTTGGAGCGCGTAGTGCTCCTAGTGTTCTTAGAGAAAGATACAACTGCAAAATTATCACAGTGTAATTTCAGTGGCCTTGAAATAGAGTCAACAACTCCCAAAACTAAAACCTTTAGCCACTAGCCTTGCTTTGTACCTTTCCACTTGACCTTTAGAGCTTTGCTTAGTTTTAAATACCCTCTTGCATCTAATAGACCTACAACTATTTGGTAATTCAACTAAGTCCCATACTCTATTTTAAGACATGGAGTCTATCTCATCCCTCATGGTATCTATCCAAAATATGAATTGAGAACTAGAATAAACAACTTGGTATGTTACTAGATCTAGAGCATCATCAACATCAAATTCATGTTCTTGCAAAAAAATAATATAGTCATCAGGGATTGCAGGTCTACAAACTCTTTGTGATATTTTCAAAATATCTCTATCACTATATCTTGAATGTCTTCAACTGCTTGATCATTAGGTTCAATATGAGTGTCTATTGGTTCTTGACCATCAATAGAACTAAGGATTGGAGCGAAAGCAACAAGTACAGGGACAAGAACAAATTCTGCCCTGAATACAATTTCTCTTGGTCTACCACTTATGCCAGTATCATTCTCAAAATAGACAGCTCTTTTGATTCAATGATTCTAATAGTGTGAGATGGGCGGTAAAATCTAGAACCTCTTGACTCTATATGGTAACCAATGATAAAATCACTAACAGTCTTAGGATCAAGTTTCTTAGGTTCTAGATTATAGGGTCTTACCTTGGTTTATATCCCCAAACATGAAAATGATGCAAACTAGCCCTTTTATTTGACCACAACTCATAAGGTGTTTTTAGGACAGACTTGCTTGGTACCTGATTCAAGATATAAGCTACAGTCTTTAAGACCCTCCCTCCCCAATAAGAATTCTGGCAATGAAGAATGGATCAACATACATCACACCATATCAATAAGTGTATGATTTTTTTTGTTAGTAATCCTATTCTATTGGGGAGTTCTCAATATCACATTCCTATAAGTACCTTGCAAAAGGTCCAGGGTTACGTCCAGTGTCACCATATCTACCATAATACTCACCACCTCTATCAGAATTGACTATCTTAATTTTCTTCTCGTTTTCAAGCTCCACTCTAGCTTTAAAGAATTTAAAATCTTCCAATAAGTTAGACCGTTTGCGAATCAATTCAACATGACCATAGCGGGAAAAGTCATCAATAAAGTGTAACCTCTCATAGCTAGAGGTACGAACGACCCACAAATGCCAGTATGGATCTTTTTCAACACATCCACACACATGTCAGTTTTACTTTTTCTAACTTTGGAAGTAAACTTTCTTTTTATACAATCAACACATGTATAGAAATTTGTAAAATCAAGATCCTAAAGTATAATATCTTTTACCATTGTTTCCATTCTATGTCTAAAAATATGACCCAATCGATTATGCCATAAGCTAAAATATTTCTCATCAGGGCTTAATCATTTGGAACCAACAACAATGTTAAGAGAAGAAAAATCAATGGGAAAGTCATTCAGATCAAGTTTATATAAGTTACCACATAAAGTTCCATTTCCTAACAAAGAAGATTCAGGGTACAAATTAACTTTTCCATTTTCACAAAGAAAACTAAAACTGGATCTATCCAAAATAGATAAAGAAATCAAATTCCTTCTAATCGAGGGTATGTAAACAACTTCATACAATTCTAAAAAAATTTCCAATAGTTAGTTATAGTCTGACTGTCCCTAGAAAATTGACTTTGACCTTGATATTGTTTCCTATGTATATATATTGCTCCAAACTAGTTGGATTCCTTCTGCTTGTCACTGCTTACAATGAATTAGTAATATAAATTGTAGCACAAGTGTCTAACCACCAAATATTTGAGGTTACATCAATTATGTTGGATTCTAAACAAACTATAACTAAACAAGTACCTTTCTTTGTTAAGGAAGCCTTAAGCTTGCAACAATCTTCTTTCTTATGCACAAACTTGTGACAGTAGTTGCAAGTTCCCTTAAACCCTTCTACCTTAGTTCTATCAGAAGGTGTAGTGGTCTTTACAACAGTGCCAACTTTCTTGAATTGTGCTTTCGCAGTGCCTTTCTTGAAGAAACTCTTCCATTTCTGATTAAACCCATCTTTGGTAGTTATCAAGAAGACAAAATATGCTTTTCTGGCTTTTATATCATCTTCCTCTTTGGTAAGGATAGCAATCATCTCACTTACACTCCATTCTTTCTCTTAAGCATTGTAGCTTAACCTAATCGAGTCAAATTGAGAAGAAAGATATTTCATCGTGTGCCATACTAGAAAATCTTTACCAAGATTCATGCCCATTCCTTTCAACTTCTAGAAGAAAGATTCAAGAGTCACAACATGATTTCTAATGCCACTAACTTTATCATAGTAAGTGGAGTGGAGCAAATTCAAGTAGTATTCTTTTTCAAACTTCACAAATTTTACATATTTCTTAGCAATTTCTACAAAAAGCTCTTTAGTAATTTTAGTCTCATAAATACTATCACGAATTGATTCTTCCATGTGGTACCTTATGATTATCAAACAATAGCGATTCGAGTGTTGCCACTCACTATAAAACTTCTTGGCAATATTAGATTTTAAAGGCTCTTCAACTGTCATAAGTCCTCTTTCATAATAGTCAAATTCATTGTGAGAGATGCAGGCCATTGCTTGTTATTAGTCCCATTTAGCACCAAAATAGTAGAAAGTCTAGGATTGGTCAAAGCTAAAGCAAACAAGAAGAGTAACAACTATCATTATGCATGTTAAAACAAGATTATGTAATTTGTACTCTTTTCTCAGCTATTCAAATGATCCAAAATAACTATGTGAACATTATGTGCTAAAGTCCCTTGAGCAAGGACTCATTCGCAAGTAAAAACAATTCATAAATATTCAATATCATATTCAAATGCATTTATTCTCTATCGATAGGTTAGAATGAATTTTGCAGTTCATGATACTAAATATAGTCCCTTCACCATTCTAAGCATCTTACCAGATAATTAAATCATTGACAAGATACTTTAATTATCTATATAGACCTTAGTAATTCTAGATGTTATCAATAGTAGAAAAGTAATAACGATGATAAAACATTCAACAAAATTAAAATGCTCAAAACTACAACAGGTCAGTTTATAAGCATTCATCATTATTAATCAACAATTTAATATTATGCCATAATTGAATTATGAGAGAAAAAAATCACAAAAAAAGACATAATATCTCAGAAAAATGTGTTTAGTCACGAAAATATGTAGAAAATGAAAAATTGAGCAAACTAGTAAAATTTGGGCAAAAAATGACTCTACACATGCTTTTTTTTATTTTTTTTTTAATTTTAGGCCACTAAAAACGACATGTCACTTTCTAGAAAACAATGAATGACATCAACAAAAACAATGGGTCATTTCACTGAAATGACAAGCGATAGTGCACTCGAAAACAACATGCAATTTTTCTTTAGGAAGATAAACGATATATTGTTTTTCTAAAACAACAAACAACAGCTTAAAGAAATGACATGTCGTTTTCCATGACAAGTGAAAAACGACATCATTTTTCGTCGTCTATACTGTTTCTTCAATCAAGTCAATCTGGATCCGCGAGATCCAGCTCGCCGGAAAATAGGTCTTCGATGCTCCATTTTGGACAATCTTAGTGGAGTTTTGTTCCAAATTTCATTTCTTTTAGTTTTATGGGATTTATTTGCCAAAATAAAGCATCAAATAAGTGCAGAAAATCCAACAAAAGAAACAACCATTTTCAAATGTTGACAACTTCAAAAAGTGAAGAAATCTGGCCAAAACAAATTTAAACACTATATATATAATCTCCACATCACATATTAGCCATCAAAAGTTAAAAAATTGATTTTCGTACCCAAAAAAAGTCGGAAAGAACATCCAAAAAAAAGTCTAAAAATTTTAAAACAAAAAATAACAAAACAGCTTTAAGTTAAATGAGTTAGTTCTGGTACTGATTATTGATTACTATATCTACTAAACATTCATCATTATACTAATAGCAATCTCATTTAGCATTTAAAGCATACTAACCAAAACAAAACTCAAGAATGGCATTACTTAGAGTATATCTATCCATTTACAATCTCTTGTTGGTGTAATTTTATAATTGCTACGCAAGTTCACGTGCCGAACAAGTAATATAGTAATGAGTTGAGTATTGTCTCCACAGGGATTGATTAACAAAATTAGTTGGATAAAACTAATGTCAAATAAGCTGAATTAAGAAATTATAAGAATTGACAGATGCAAAATAAAATAAAATAAATGTAAATTCCAAACATAAAACAATATGACCTAAACAAGAGATTGTAAATGGATAGATATATTAAGCTGGGATGATTGAATCCTCCTCAGATGCAAATCTGGGTACAATTGCTGCAGCAATGCTTATGGCAATATTCATTCCAGTAACAGAAAATTCTATCAGTACATAATAATCTTCCGAATTTATTATGTTTAAAGTTCTTTAAACCAGATTTAACATATTTCTATGCTGATCCAGTTCTCAATACTTCCTTTATAGCATCGATTTTCAATGGGTTATACATAGTAACGACATATTCCTAGATCATTACTATGTATCATTCAAGTTAGATCCAACTAAAATTAACCTTTCCAGAATTAATCCTAGTTTATTTATCCTAAATATTAGTGGCCAAACAATAATAGGAATTAATGATGAAGCTCACTTGAGTGAACAAGAGGAAATTACCATAAACACTTAAAACAACATTTAATCCTTCATTACAACCTTAGATTCATCAATATCCCAGCTAAGAAAAACTTAGCTCATGTTCTGGGGTTCAAAAATCAGCAACCCAAAGTAATTCATAGATTACAGAAAGTTCAAGATAAGAAAAAAGAAATTAAATACAAAGAAGATTTAAGAAGGTAAGGAAAAATCTAGCTGGATAATGGTAAATTGAGCTCCATGCTGCTAGTACTTCCTCTCATTCGTCCTCTCTTCTCTGTACTATCTTCTTCTCTTTTCTTTTCTTTTCCATGTTTCTCTCTGGTCAGCTGTCCTCTTTCTCTTCTCTACAGTACATTTTCCTTTTATATCAGAATAGGTAAGATACCCTAACACACGTGTTAGCCAAATATGGAGTGAGGACCACTTTTGCTTCATTTTCCCTTAGCTGGTATTTAATATTAGCTGTCAGCACCAGCTGTGCGTAAAAGATGCCAGCTGGAAAAAGAACTCTGATGTTCAGTATTGCTCCGGTACGTTGCTGCAGCAAAGTTACTTCCAGCTTTTACTTACATTCAGCATTCCTTCAAAGATGTGGCCATTTAAATTCATCAGAATTCAAGTCCTAATTTCAGCATTCCTACTAGAAATAAAAAGAAAAATAAAATAGACATTGACTATATTGAATTGTAATCATCGGAAACACCATGGATAAAAATAAATTAAAGAAAAACACTTAAACTAGACAATTTGATCCTTTAAAACAGTTATCCCAAGACTCAAAAACATACCAAATAACTCTATTTTTATAGAGTTATCACACCCCCAAACTTGAATTGTTACTCGTCCCTGAGTGACAAAAATGACATAGACACAACAGAGCTCTGGTCTACTGACAGAAAGAAAATCATTTCCTAGTTCTTTGTTCCACTTATCAATCTTCATCCTCTGATCAGAATCACCCTTCCTCAAACACTAGTTCAATTCATTACAAGCTTACTTTCACATGTGATTTTCCTTGGAGTGTTTGTGTGTGGAAACTATGGTTAGAATTCTCTGGATTACTCAAGTCATCTTAAAATATGATCATTGGGCCTAACTTTCTGGTTTCCAAAAGCTAATCTTATAAATCCTTCTCCACTAATGCAAGTCAACAAAACACTTAAGACTTATAAGGCTTTAACA
This sequence comes from Parasponia andersonii, assembly GCA_002914805.1. Lineage (NCBI taxonomy): Eukaryota > Viridiplantae > Streptophyta > Magnoliopsida > Rosales > Cannabaceae > Trema > Trema andersonii. The sequence goes on from JXTB01000123.1 coordinate 405,630, forward strand.
AATTTGCACTACTGAGCTTAATTTGGGGGATGATTTTATTACTTGTTTCTTTTCTTTTCTCTCTTTTCTTTTAACACTTAAATGTCACAATGTCTTTTTACGCGAATGCCAACATTAGTGATGAAGGCACCCAGTTACTTAGCAAAGTCACTTTCAGAGTTGCCGAAGCATACTCATATTCCAAACTACTGTTTGACGCAAAGGTATACATGGAGCTCATGTTACCTCTGGTTACTAAGTAATTCAAAATAGTGGAGTATTCATTTTTCACAACACTTTTTTTTTTTTAACTCCCCCAAACTTAAGCTCATTTTTACTTTTAATGTATCATGCCTACACTAAGTCCTCTATATTTAGTCTTCTACATTTTACTTCGAAAGATTCACAAAATTCATTTCTAGACCTTAAGCCCTCACAATTATACAAGATTTCTTAAGTTTTCCTAAAGGCCTCTAATCCATAGCTCTAGTGCATAGAGAAACTAGAAATTTCACATATAACAGCAAGCTAAAACAAATATCCCCAATATTTAATTCACAGCAATTCATCTCATAAGCTGAAAATTTTAAAGCAATAAGAGTTTAATGAAACTCGATCATAATACTGTAGCACACCAGAGCAACAGTTAAAAACATATATTAACAGACAACCGCACAAAACACATAAAAGAAGTAAAATCAGATAAAACACCCCCAAACTTAAAAACAAACAGTGTCCCCACTGCAACACAAAATAAAAGAACAAATAAAGAAATAAAAAGAGAGGGTAAAGAGGTCAAAACTCCCTGTTATAATTACCTGCAGCTCCATTAGATCTATCTTCATCAGATTCTGCCATGTGCTCATCGTCCAAATCCTGGAGTATTTCTTCTAGAAATGCAGGGAAACTTGGAATGGGTTTGGTAAAATTCTTCTGCAGGGACTTCTATAAGGCATTGTCACGTTCCTTTGCATATGCTAAGAATTGCTGCTGCTACTGATGAATTTGCTGCAGCAATGTCATCATCTGGTACTGCTGAACCTCCTGTTGACTTATGCGCTGCTCCAGGGATTTAAGCTGCTACAAGGTCTCACTGGTGGTGCTGCTGCTGGATGCTGCCGATGTTCCGCTAGATGAGGGTCGATGGGAAGGCTCGGCTGGTCCTTCTTGGGCAATTCGGGCCACAGCAATGGCATCTATTTCGCTCGTGTTATGCAGCTTTTCTTCATTTACCAGATAAGGAGCACGTGCATTACGACACATCCTGGTAATTAGAGATGGGAAAAATAGAGCCCCTAATTTCCTCGCAGCATATGCACAAATTTCCCTATGAATAATCCGACCCACGATGATAGATTTACCAGTCAACATGGAGTACAACAGCAACACACGCTCCTTGGAAACTGTTTTGCCATGTGTGGTGGGTAGCAGACGAGATTTTAGAAAATGGTACCAAACTTTTGCAGATGAGTTCAGTGAGCTCCGAAGGCATATGTAGGCACCCTGGGATGAGACATTCCATTCAGCTCCTGCTATAGCAACTATCTCCAGCACCGTGGCTAGTTCAGGTTCCGTGATGGCTTCGACGAATTCAGAGTGCTCATCTACCAGATCCCCCAAACCATAGATGGTATTTATGGCTTCCGCACTCAAGGGCACCTGAACTCCTTTAACGTACACGGTGTCATCGTCTGGATTAGTCATGTTGGCGTAGAATTCGCGAACCAGAGGCACAATCGGGTCCTCCGGATGAGCGCAGAACAGCTGCCAGTTGTGTTGGGTGATGACATCTGCAATAAATGGTGGCTTCCCTAGTGGCTTGCTATTGTCCCCCACGAATCCTTTTTCGGCACTTAGAGGCCGATTTTGAATTCTTTATACCTTGTTTCGGCTGCTTCAGATTTGAATTTGACTGCTTTGGAGGCTTTACGAGCAACTCTCTTGATTCCCATTTTTCCCCCAAACTTGAGCCGGAATTTCTAGCAGCCGTCTGAAGTGTAGTTGCTGTTGAAGGAGATTGTGTGGGCTAGGGTTTAAAAAGAAGAAAGAGACAGTTACCCCACTTTCGCTCTTTTTTTTTATTTTTTTATTTTTTTTATTTTTTTATTTTATTTTATATATTTTTTTTTTTTTTTGGAACTGGGTCTGTTGCTGTAGCAAATATATAATACTAATTCCGTTGCTGTAACAATCTGTCATTTCCTGGGAATCTGTCGTTCTGCATTGGAATACTAATAACCCTTCCTGAACTCTTGCTTTTTCTCTTGTCTCCACTATTAGGCACATTTCCCTGCATCAGAATTAGCCATAATTAAAAAGTTAAATTAAACACCTCATTGTTCTTCCTGAGCCTCCCTTTTTTTTTTTGGTGTATAAAAGAAGAACATAGTGAAATTAAAAGAAGAAAAGAATTCAAAGAAATGGAGAGAAGGAATCTGTAGTGGGTTGCCTCCCACTGAGCGCTTAGTTTAGAGTCGTCAGCCTGACTGCCAGCTCAATCATGGCTCCTGCAAAGTGATCGAGGTCTTCCCTCTGTCAAATTCAACTCCCCAATAATGCTTCAACCTCTGGCCATTGACCTTGAATTGACGACCTGAGTTTTCCTCCAACAAATCAATAGCACGATATGGGTACACCTTAGCAACTTTGAATGGACCTGACCATCTGGACTTTAGTTTACCAGGAAACAACTTCAATCTAGAGTTAAACAACAACACTTGATGTCCAGGTTCAAAGCTCCTTTGTTGGATTTTTCTGTCATGCCAAATTTTTGTTTTATCTTTGTATAACTTAGCACTCTCATAAGCACACATTCGAAATTCTTCCAGCTCATTTAGTTGCAGCAGCCGTGTTTCCCTAGCAGCTTGAAGGTCCATGTTGAGCTTTTTCATTGCCCAATATGCTCGGTGCTCCAGCTCCACCAGCAAGTGACATGCTTTCCCAAAGACTAGCCTATATGGAGACATCCCCAACGGTGTTTTAAAGGCTGTTTTGTAGGCCCAAAGAGCATCATCAAGCCTTGTCGACCAATCTTTCCTAGTAGGATTTACAACCTTCTCCAAAATTCTTTTGATCTCTCTATTAGAAATTTCTGCTTGGCCACTTGTCTGCGGATGGTATGATGTAGCTATCTTGTGCCTTACCTCATATTTGGCCAAAAGATTCTCAAACTACTTGCTACAAAAGTGTGTTCCTTCATCACTAATGATGGCTCTTGGAGTGCTATAACATGTGAAAATATTCTTATGCAAGAACTTCACCACTACCTTGGAATCATTTATAGGAAATGCTGAAGCTTCCACCCATTTAGACACATAGTCTACAGCTACCAAGATGTAAAGATTCCCAAAAGATGGAGGAAATGGTCCTATAAAATCTATGCCCCACACATCAAATAACTCAACTTCCAGAATGTTGTTTAAGGGCATTTCATGTATTTGCGAGATGTTCCCAGTTCTTTGGCACCTATCACAAGTCTTGACAAATTCATGAGCATCTTTGAAGATGGTTGGCCAATAATAACCTGATTGCAAGACCTTAGCAGCTATTCTAAAACCTCCAAAATGTCCCCCATAAGGAGATGAATGGCAATGATGTAGGATGCTATGAATTTCTTCACTAGGAACACACCTACGCAAAATCTGATCTGCAATTGCTTGTAAAGGTAAGGTTCATTCCAACAGTATGCTTTTATATCATGGAAAAATTTCTTTCGCTGCTGGCTGTTCATCTCAGGTGGAAGTAATCCACTCACCAAATAATTAGCAAGGTCTGCATACCATGGAGTAATCACCTGCTGTATAACTAAAAGCTGTTCATCTGGGAATGTTTCTCGAATGGGCTCTTTGATCTCCTTTGCAACTCCTGCTTCCATTCTTGATAAGTGATCTGCAACTTGATTCTCAGAACCCTTCCTATCTTTTATCTCCAAATCAAACTCTTGCAGTAACAGTATCCATCTAATCAATCTCGGTTTAGCATCTTTCTTTGCAATAAGATACTTGATTGCTGAGTGATCTGTATAAACAGTGACCTTTGTTCC